>CM053626.1:267526274-267551562 GCA_028646595.1 Phalanger gymnotis
TCTCTCTCTCTCTCTCTCTCTCTCTCTCTCTCTCTCTCTCTCTCTCTCTCTCTCTCTCTCTCTCTCTCTCTCTCTCTCTCTCTCTCTCTCTCTCTCTCTCTCTCTCTCTCTCTGTCTCATTACCCTAATTTACATTCTACTTCCTATGTTTTCTAAATCTGATACAAAACTAGTTTCACCAAATGAGATAATAGTTTCAAAGTGATTAATGTATTGCCTAGCACATAATAAGTGCTATATGTTAGCTATTGTTGTTGTCATCATTATTATCAGTGTCTTTATTTCATGCTCCCATTCCTTTCATTTTGTAAAATATTTCTCGTAATCTGTATGCTACACAAGGAAAAAGAATGGATCTTTTCTAAACTTTGCATCCAACCTTGAAACCATGGGGCTAATGGTGGAGTAGCATGCGTTCTGGCCCTAGACTGAGGAAGGAGTGAGATTTCAATCCTAGCTTTACATTTACTCACTGGGCAACCTCAAGCATGGCACTGAATCTCCTTGAGCTTCATGGAGATGATAAAACTTACAACACTTGACTTACAGAATTGCTGTAAACCTAGCCCTTTGTATACCTTAAAGTCCTCCATAAATCTAAGTTGTTACTGCTACCTCACATTATACTCTGCACATAATAGAGGCTTAATAAATATTTGTTGAACTGAAATACACAGGAGGCATAATCGCAAGGAATTTACAAGGCATATACATGTGTGTGTGTGTGTGTTTAAATTATATCGTAAGGTCTTAGATACTGGAAGATCAAAATTATTCTTAAAGTAAGTATTAGGTTATAAAAAACAAAGATCAGCACAATGGAACTAAGATGAAACAGACCTTTTGAAGTTATTAACTTTTTAATTAATTATAGATTCTCCTTCTAAGTTATTTCTCCTTTTGGCGAAGGTGTGGCATAAAGGAAAGAATGATGAACTTGGAGCCAGGAAAGCCTTTTGGTTCAAATATTACCTTTGAACCAGACTATATTTTGAATATGGCAAAGTCAGTCAATGTCTCTGTCCCTCAACTTCTTAAGCTGGAAAATGGGGATAATAATGATACCTGTAATATCTACAAGTGGATATGTGATACACTTTGCCAATATTAAAGCCATTTTAAATGCATATGTGAATATAAATGTACATATGTATTCGTATGTAAGGACTTTGCTTTATATACACTTATATAAATATGTATGTGTGTTTGTGCAAAACAATATGTTTATTACATTTCTACCTGCTTGTGTGTGTGTGTGTGTGAAACAGAGTGAGATTAATGGCTCAGTGAATAGCACTGGGCCTGGAGTCAGGAAGAACTGAGTTGAAATCCAGGCTCAAAAATTTACTAGCTGTATAACTCTCAACAAATCACTTTAACCACTATCTGCCTCAGTGACCTCATCTGTGAAATGGGGATAATCATTGTACTTACCTCCCAGAGCTGTTGTAAGGATCAATATATGAGATTTGTAAAGTGCTGAGCATAGTCCCTAGCACATAAACAGCATTTAATAATTGTTTATTTCCTTCCTTCCTTTTGTATTCTCTCTAGTCCAGATAACTTCCCCCAAATATTTGCTCTTACAGGTTGGATTCTTGGAGGTTGGCTGCCATTCTCAGGAGTTCCAGTGGTGTCTTGTGAGCTCCCAGTTCTCAAACTACAAATCACAATAACCTACTAGTGTGCTTCCTCTTAACATTCATCTAGGAAACACAATTAGTTCAAAGCAGTGTTATTAAAATGACAGAGATTCACAACTAGTAATCATGATAACTAACATTAACACAATGCCTAACATGTGCCAGGCACAACTCTAAGCACTTTACAATTATTATCATATCTGATCCTCACAACAACACTGAGATGCGTTATCATTATCCTCATTTTACAGATGAGGAACCTGAGGCAGGCAGAGGTAAAGTGAGTTGTCCAGGGTCATGCAGCAGATGACTGAAGCCAGGCAGGTTTTCCTGATGCCAGACCCAATGCTCTAGCCACTAAGCCCCCTAGCTGCCCCACATAAAAATAGTAGCCATAAAACATCCCTTCCACACATCTTTAGTAGACTCTCCCACAAATAGGCATAGCACCCATGGAAGAATAGACACAATCTTAGCATACAATGGTAGTTAATCACAAATGCAGGGCAGACATATGGCCAAGATAGCTCATTCCTCTGGTACTTCCAGGCTTCCTCTCTATAGCTAAGGTCTCCGTTGCCAGGGCTATATCTCTCTTGAGTCCAGAGCTAACTCTCTTCTCTACTGCCAGGGGCCATGTTCTTTGAAATTGCTTCTAACCTACAGGGAATATCTTTTTGTCTAAGTGTCTTTCTGGAATGTGTGGCTTATGCTTCTTAATGGAAGCAATGAACTGATGGGTAACTGCTCTGCTTGGTAAGTAGCTCTCTTGCAAAATGCTGAGAGGGTAAGAGTTAAAAATCCTCTCCTCACCTTCAGGAGGGATTCTCAGTGGTTCTTCCTGTGCTGCTAGATTCTGCCAAAACTGCGTTGACTGACTCCTGGATCTCTAGATATATTTGAATGTCTTTCTTCTGCCAAACAGTAAGAAGTGACCCCTCTAATCAATTAAGGTCTTCATTATTCTTAAAGTGTCAACACCTCATTAACACATTAACATCTTATCATCTTGTAGTTACATGGTGAAGGGGGAGGCGAGCATCAAATCTAAATCTCTCCATCTTACAAGTAATGATTGATAAAGATATTACTAGTATGGCATTTTCCATACATTATCAGAAGAAGGGTCTTTGATGTTCCATTTTTCTTTGTTAAAATAATGAGGTCAAGAGTAGAGGGGTCTGTGCTTGGCTTCACACTGTTTTAATATTTTTAGCAGTGATCTGAATAAGGGCGTAGACGGTATGCTCATCAAATTTGCAGATGACAAAGTTGAGAGGGATAGTTAAGATACTGGATGACAGAGTCAGGATACAAAGGAATCTTGGAAGCCTACAGAATTAGGCTAAATCTAATATGATGGAATTCAATAAAGAGAAATGTGAAGTCTTGCACTTCAGTAAAAAGGAAAAAATCAACTTCACAGTTATAAGATAATGGAAGAATAAATAGGCAGCACATTTTTTTCTGGGGAAAAAAGACCTAATAGTTTTAGTAGATTTCAAGCTTTATATGAATGTAATATATTAGTCAAAATGAAATGCAATCTGAAGCTGTATTAATTTTTAGTAAAAGGGAGGTGATATCCACACTATATTCCCTATCATCAGACTTCTTTGGAGTACTGTGTTCAGTTTGGGGTGCCACAGTTTCAGAAAAGACACTGATATTCTGGAGAGTGTCCAGAAAAGGGCAAGTGGGATAGTAAAGGGTCTGGAATCTATGATGTATGAGGTCCAATTAAAGGAGCCAGACATATTTCACCTGGAGAAAAGAAAACAGGGTGGAGTATGAGGTTGGGAGTCAAGATAGATATCTTTCCATATCTGAAGGGTTTTCACATGGTGGAGGAATTAGCCTGGTTTCTTTTGGCCCCAGAAGGCAGAACCAGCAGCAACAAGTGAAAATTGCAAAGAATTAAATTTAGGCTTCATGTTCCAAAAAAGTTTTCTAATAATTAGAGCCATTCAGAGGTTGTACTGGGTTGCCCTTAGCAGTGATTTCCTTCTCCTTACAGATCTTTTTTTTTTCTTTTTTGGAGGCAATTAGAATTAAGTGACTTGCCCAGGGTCACATAGCTATTAACTGTATTAGGCTATATTTAAACTCAGGTCCTCTGGACTCCAGGGCAAGTGCACTATCCATGGTGCCACATAGATGCCCCCTTAAAGGTCTTTAAACAGAAGATGGGCAACCACTTGTGGGGTTTGTGATAGTGTGGATTTATTTAACATATGGGTAAGGCTAAAAGGCTACTGAGGTTCTTGCCCACTTTCTGTTTACAAATTTTGTTATCTTAGGATATTGGGAAACAACTGTGATAAACACATATATGCTTACACACTCACATCTACCTGAATGAAAGGGTGAGGGGTTGAAGAACTACAGATCTATGACTTAATAGCCTTAAAAAATGCCCCTATACTATTAAGGAAAAAAAAAGAAAAATGCCATGTGTAGGAATCCCTTCCACTGAAGTAAATGGGTGTCTGAAGTCTAAATTTTAAAGCGTTACATGGGGCACTCAGAAATTAAGTGACTTTCTCATGGCCCCATCACAAGAATGTGTCAGAGGCAAGTTCTAAACCCTATTTATTCTGACTCAAAGGCCAACTACCTCTCCACTGTCACACCACCTTACAAAGCACTATATGAATCTTCATTATTATTTCAAAATGAAACAAAGTAGAAATAGATATTGTTTAAGCAATAAACCCATTTTGAATGTTATGTATTGAAATAGTTTGTCAAAAATTACAAACTTTGACGCAAGGTCAAGTTTAGATCAATAAATGCAATAATGTGATAAATAAATCTGTGGTTTGCTAAAACTCGTATTAAGATTTAAGTATTATTAATGCTGACCACAGCGTTGCGGCGGGGGAAGCTATTGTATGACCATGAAGGGAAATATAAAGGTTCCACAGCTGTGACGAATGCATTGCTTATGAAACTGCAAAGTTGTGTACCATGAAAAAAAACCTCACTGTAACTGCTGGCTGTGATTATCTGGAGAATGCTACAGTTAGTTAATGACAGCTTTGACTGGAGATGAATCACAGTTTCTAGTGGATAATAATGGTTTTAGAAAGTAAACAATACTTTGTCTCTCTTTCTCTCTCTTTTTGGTTCAGAATGAGGGTCTTGAAAAGTCAAATCAAGTTTCATAAACGCATTTTCTTTTCCAAACTTCTGAATGTCATTTATTTCAAAATCAGATTTTTCTCTTAAGTTTAACTGTAATTTATGGCTTACTCATACATAATCAGCTTAGAACTTGATTGCCTCCATTTAAAAGGAAGGAAACAGGCTATTAATTATAGGATGGGGCCCAAACTGATGGGAACATCAATACTTTTACTGCAATTTTCACAATAAATCCTAGCCCATAAAGCCTCATGCATGCATTCTGGAGGTGGGACAAGTTTTATATCCATTAACATGGAGACAACACATTGATTCCCTGCTACGGCATTATTAAAATGAACTGATGAGGCAGCTCCAAGAAAAAAAAATGGCATAAAGTGGGTGTTCTGCTAGAATAATCCATGCCTTTTATAAATCCAAGAAAGAAAATATTCATTTCTCAGTTTCCATTTGTCTTTCCTATTTTCTTTTTTATGTAAAGGATTTGAGCAGTAATGTAGTCCATCTTATAAACATCAATAGGCACAGTGATTACAATCACAGCAGTTAAAACAGAGGCTCGATTCCCTCCAAATCTCTGTTTTGACTGTAGATTAAATGTTGATTCAGGATTTCAAAATATTTCCTTATTGCCAGGAAGAATTGCATAATTTGTATCAGTAGATAAACTTATTTTACTTTATTCTATTCCTTATGAGCAAGAGGTGTGGTTCCTTAGCCTATGTGGATAGAGAGCATAACAATAATTGGGCAAGAACTTAGGCATTGGTTGCTAGGCTGTCATGAGAAGGAAGGAAAGAAGAAAGGAAAGAATAAATAGGCAGCACATTTTTCTGGAAAAAAAAGACTGAATGGTTTTAGTAGATTTCAAACTTCATATGAATGTCATATGTCAGTCAAAATGAAATGCAATCTGAAGTTGCACTAACTTTTAGTAAAAGGGCGGTGATATCCACACTATATTCCCTATCATTGGACTTCTTTGGAGTATTGTGTTCAGTTTGGGGTGCCACAGTTTCAGAAAGAAAGGAAGGAAAGAAGGAAGGAAAGAAGAAAGGGAAGGAAGGAAGGAAGGAAGGAAGGAAGGAAGGAAGGAAGGAAGGAAGGAAGGAAGAAAGGAAGGAAGGAAGGATGGATGGAAAAATAATAATTCACACATGTGATGTTTTAAGATTTTTAAAAGATTGTTATAAATACATTATTTCATTTGACCCTTCCAACAACTCTTTGACTATGCATCAAAAATTACCATGTTCACTTAGAGGAAAGTATATTTTTCCCCCTCCTTGAGCAAGTGATACCTTTATGTACTCTTAAAGATAGAAGGTCCCGTTCTGTCCCTTATGTAATGAGTTCTCATTTCTTTTTTTGAAAATGTAATGAATTTTAATTTTTTTTTTGCAAGGAATATATTTTCATATCTAAATACATGTTAGTATTCTAACAATAGTTTGGGGTTTTTTAAAGGCCTTTCTTAATTGCAAGAGATATCATGTAATCATAGATATTAATGAATTAATGAAAGAAATTTCATTTATTAAGTGTTATGTGCCTAGAATTGTGCCACAATGGCAGAAAGGCAGAGTGGGATGGATCATGATCAAAGAGCAGACTTCAAAGTCAGAAAGACGTGGGTTCAAGTCCTGACTCAGACACATGTGTGACCTCTGCGACCTTCTATGCTAAGCACTAGGAATACAAATGTGAAAGTAATCTTATGTTCCAATAGAAACAGATGACATTATAGAACAGAATTGTAAACAAAGGAAGCCTGCTAGTCAAGGAAGGTTCCCTCACAGTGAATGGAATAATAGTGAAGTTTACTGACATACCCTTTCTAGAGTCAAAGTATTGAATTAATTACAGCTCTCAGATTAAGAGGCAGAATATGGAAATGGGTGGTAGGTGGGTCCATGAGAAGGTAGAAAGACGGCCTCAGTAAAGGTGAAGTCACAGGATTCCAAAGAGTTCAGAGCCAGGGATGGTCTGTGGTAAGCCCCAAGCTATGCCTCTCTTGCAAGTGGAGCCAAGATGGTGGAATAAAAGCAGTGACTTCTTGAGTTCTCCCCCAAAGCCCTCCAAATATCTGTAAAAATGACTCCAAATAAATTCTAGAGCAGCAGAACCCACAAAATTTCAGAGTGAAACAAATTTCTAGCCTAAAACAACCTGGAAGTGTGAAAAGAAAGGTCTGTTGCACCAGGCTGGGAGAGGAGCACAGTCCATCTTGGGCCATGCCAGCACAGATGGCCTGGAGCAGGCTTCAGGGGACTGAATCACTGGCAGCTGCAAAGGTTTCCTGACTTCTCAACCCCAAAGGACAACTTCTCAACACTAGAGACCACTTAGAAAGTCAGTAGGAAAAGTTAGTCCAACCTGAGTAAGAGAGGAGCATGGTCCGGCCCCAGCCTTGAGGCAGTGGTGGAGGTGGCAGACACAGTAGCAGTGGCTGCTCTCAGAGCTCTTGGCCCACAGACAGTGGGGGGATCAAGCTACTGATCAGAGGGGGATTGCAGGGATATCTGCTGGCACAGAGGCAAGATTCTCTTGCTTTGCCTGTGTTTGGATCTGAGTCCCAGTCCTGGGGGGCAGTGCTGGGGCAAGGAGGAGTGCTGGTGTAGTAGAGCTTCTGGTGGCTGTGGAGAAGGAATCTGCCTTATTTCTAAGGCAGAAAAGAATGCCTGAGGTCACTCACAGACCAGATCACAAGTCAGGAGAGGAATACACACTTCTCCTTTGATCATACCACCTTGGAAAAGCTGAAAATGTACAGGTCCCTAGAAGTATCTCTAAAAACAGCTGCACAAAACTCCTGAAGTGTAGGACAGCGCACTCCTCTCTCCAGCCCGGAAGAAGAGTCCTTCCTTGGAAAAGAGCTAAAAAAGTCTGGCTAGGAAAATGAGCAAACAGCAGGGGTGGGCTGGTGGAAATCAGACTACAGAATCTTAGTTTGGTGACAAGGAAGATCAAAACATAGAATCAGAAGAAGACAACAAAGTCAAAGCTCCTACATCCAAAGCCTCCAAGAAAAAATATGAATTAGTATCAGACCATGGAGGAACTCAAATGGGATTTTGTAAAGAAAACTAGAGGAAAAAATGGGAAGAGAAATGAGAGTGATGCAAGAAAATCATGAAAAATGAGTCAACAGCTTGCTAAAGGAGACCCAAAAAAATACTGAAGAAAAGCTATGCCTTCTTAAGGCAGCTTGCTGGCTCATAGCTGTGTTGGTGTGGCTTCCTGGTCATCTAAGGGCATAGAAGATTCTATCCTAGGTAAGAAGTTAAGGACCACCAGACTTAGATGTCTGAAGACAACAATAATCACTCCATTCTGCTCTGATGAGCAAATGTGTTTTCATGTGGAAATTAGGAAAACAAAGTCTGTGGAAACAAAGTGCTACCGTATCTTTTTTGTTCATTCTTTCTATGTTAGGGCTTTTGCTAATTGTTCAATGATTTGAGTGCCTGATTTTGTCCCAACTTCAAACCTAAACTAACAGGTTGCTGGCAAAAGCTCTTTCATTCATAGGTGAAATCTACAGAGAATAGTCTTCAGATTCCAGTTCAGCCTGAATAAAGAAGAGTTACCACAGCCATCCATCAATATCATAAATAGCCCCAGAAGTAATATGTTACCTCTTTACTAGAGATCTTCAAGTAGAGGTTAAGTAATCTTTGATCTGGAGCACTGTCATGAGAATTCATGCTTTAGGTCAGATTTGAATGTTTTATAAGGTGATTTATAAGGTCCCTTTTATGGAGAAATGATATCTCTAAAATTATTGAATAGGTGCACAGTTTAGAGTAATTCTTAATGACAACTACAATAATTTCACAAAAGTCCATTCTGGAATAGATCTGATACAGATGAAAGAAAGTATTTATGGATATAAGAACTTGAATAAGAAAGTTGCATTCATTCTTAAGATATAAATCAGCCTAGTGCAATAGCACAGAAAATTTTCTACAGGTTCAGAAATTCAACATTTATTCTACCTAAACTGTGAATTTGTGGTGTCTCTTCTGCCCTGAAGGTTTGGAGTGGAATCAAAGGGTGAAGACAAGAATATAATTCTCCCCACGTTCCTCAAATTTTAGTTCTTTTCATTCTATATCCTCCTGTGTTTTGGAGGAATCATAATACAAAAAGAATGTACGAATGTCCTGGTTCAAACCTTTATAAAGAATTCTAAAATTGGAAGCAGGGAACAAATTACAAAAGGTGACTTTGAAAGTCTCTGATGATGCTGGAAATAGGATCTTTTACATTCAGGAACATGGGCTATTTAAAGCTTTGAGACCCATTGGATCATGTATCTGCATTACTCCCTTCCCCTGACTTAATTTTCAAAATCAAAATTTTAGTTTTGTATTTCTTATTCAATCCTTCAAGAGCAGTGAATTTTCTAACTTCAAATTAAAGTAAATTTCTCATTAAGCAAATGATATGGTTTTTTTTCTTAATGATATGTTGATATCTTAAAGGAGTTGATTCTTCCTTTTTGGGAGATCATTTTAGCAGTATCTCCATGCTGCTACTAAGTCAAATGCTTTAGGCACAAGAAAGCATAAATGCCATCTACATAGCAACTTATGTTCTCTACACATGTACTAAAATACTTCTGTAATCTTAGTTTTTGCATACTCTTCCCACATATGTTGTGTGTATTTGTGGGAATGTATGCCATAGGTGTGTAGGATAAATGCTTTCTAACTAATGTCCTTGCTATGCCATTTTGGTAAAAACAAACAACAATTTGAGCTAATTTTGTCTACTAGTTAAAGGCACAGTAGAAAACAACCTTAAAAGCCCTACCACCATGAGGTTTCTCTCATGTATATCTTCAGATTTTATAAGATTCCATGAAAGTCAAAAAGCATAACATCTAGAAAAAGGCAACCAGGATGGTAAAAATCTTTAAGTTGATGACATATGAGAATCTTTTGAAGGAACTTGGAATATTTAGCCTGGAGAAGAAAAGATAGGGCAGACATGAAAGCTAATTTCAAATATTCAAAAAGATGCCATGTGGAAAAGGGAACTGACTAGATTTTCATGGTCTCCACAAGCAATACTAGGAGCAATTTGTGTAAGTTATGAACAGTTAGATTTAGACTTCAGATTAGAAAACAATTTCCTCAGCATTAGAGATACCCAAAAGTTGAATAAGGTGTCCTGGGAGACAGGTTCCCCAAAAATGAAGAAAATTTTCCCCCAAAGGGGCTCAAAACTGTCTTGCCCAGCCAATGCTCCATCACCTCAAAAGCAGAGAAATATGGCAGCCACGGGCAACATATATTCAGGGTTTAAAATCATGGATAAGATATTACACAGGATCGTGGTTTGAAATGGTGAGTAATATTGCTTATAAAACAATCACAATCAATGAAGGAAAAACATTTGCCGACAGATTGGCGAGAGATTCAGTAAGCAACATCACTTCAGGATAAAATTAGAAGTAAGGTATTGTGGAATTCTCAACCTGAGTCCCCCACCCTACATATCTGCTGATGGTAAGAATGGCTGAAAGAGTAGTTGAAAAGAAAATAGTAAATTTATTCAAATCTAGCTTAGGGAGGCATTCACTGGAAAGTGACACTCTCAAGAAAAGATTACTGTTGCTGTAATTAGAATTTTCACCTCAATATATAGCTCCCTTTTTCAAAGGTTAGACATATAAGTAGCACTCTGTGGCAATTTTGGTCAAATAGGTAACACTTTTCAAAGGAGAAGGAGTAGAGGAAGGGAGAAACAAAAGGGGAGGAAATAGGGGTATCTGGAGCATCATTTGTTAAGGAATCATTTAAAGGATGGGAAGATGATCTCTTTTTAAGAACAGTAAAAGAGAGCTGAGCTTACAGGAAGCTTTTGATACTGGTCTATTCAAGGACAGGAAAGGAGAGGGGGGGGGATTTGCAATCAGTTTTATCACAATGATTAAGGCCATTTGTGCTATGGTGTCCTTGTAATGTTTTTCTCCTTCAAAAGCAGTGAGTATATATTAAAAAAAAAACCATAAAGTATTTTATTTTAAAAACTCTTCTCTACCACAGCAATGGAGCCTTAGCATATGTAATCACAGTTTCTGATATACTCATTTAAAAAGTAAAAATAGCAATAATGAAAAGCAAAAAAAAAAAAAAGCAGCGGGGGTGGGGTGGGGAGGGAATCAGCTAGACCAAACAAAGCTTACTAAGAAAAACTCTGAATAGATAGGGACAAAATGTTCAAGTACTAATGAATTGATTTTCAAGGCATCTGAAAAAGTAGAAGATTCCAAATATATAGAAAAATCTTGGACCTGATCACACACACACACCCCAAATAATCAAGAGAATATTAGAAACCATTGACTCAAATGATTACATTATCAACTCTTAAAAAATTCCATTTGGATAATCTACACATAAATCACAGGCACATTTGATGAAAGTATGGGTAGAAAATAAGATTTTGCACATGATAGCTTTCATTAGACCATATTTTATAATGCCAGAAATGTCTGAGAAAGAAGTAAATAAATGCAAGATCCCACTGTCACAATTACATTTTCATTATGTTTATATATACATATACACACATGCACATACATGTGCATATATATGTATATATATATGCACATGTATGTATATATATGCACTTTATTCAAGAGGACAAGACTCCACTTTAAAGACTCTTTTCTAACAACTCCTGACCTCCTTATAAATATGGTGGAAATCATACAACATTTTTTTAAATAGGTAACAACTGATGTAACTTTCTTTGATGGCCATCTGATTATTAATATCAAACAAAGCTTGAAACAGTTATATATATATTTATATAAATACTGAGAAAATGTTTGTTACTCTCTTTAAGAATGCCCAGAATAGAGTCTAAATGGAAAATGGATTCTCTATAAAGCAAGGGTTCTTAATCTTATATCTGTGGTCTTGTTTTTAAAATCTTTTAATAATGGTATTTCAACATAAATGGTTTCCTTTATAATTTTATGTATTTGATAGTTTTAGTTTAGAAACATTAATCACACAAAGCCTCTATATAATACTCCAGACTATCAAAAGTACATCTGACCAAAAAAAAAAGTTAAGATCCTTGCCTTGTAGATAATAATAACCTACACATGACAGGGTATTGATTGCATTGAGCCTTCAAATATCACAGGCAGTAGCGGACACACACAGACACAGACACAGACACAGACATAGACACACACACATACACACACACACCACTGTATATTCATACAGAAAAATTAAGTAAATTAATAATTCCTATTATCCAGACAAGGATATGCAGTTGGATAAATAACTAATAGAGTTGGTCTATCAGTACATCTATCTTAGGGTGATATCACAGCTGTACAGTTAGGACCAGAATTAAACAGGAAGAGGAAAACATATTGGATTAACTCTTGGAAATTGTGTTGTTCTTTCCATCAGGAATTCTTGAAGTGCTCTATTTCATTAAATATCCATTTTCTCCTGAAGGATTATATTCAGTTTTCTGGCCAGGTTATTCTTGGTTATAATCCTAGCTCATTTGCCATTTAGAATATTATACTCCAAGTTCTCTGCTTCTTTAACATGATAGCTGCTAAATTGGCTATAATATTTCTGCGAGTTTATATTTTGGAATCTCTTTCAGGAGGTGGTGGGGAATTCTTTCAATTTCTATTTTGCTTTCTGCTTCTAAGATATCAAGGCACTTTTAGTTATGTTTTCTTGAAATACAATTTCTAGGCTCTTTTATTTATCATGACACTCAATCCAGTAATTCTAAAATTATCTCTTTCTGATCTATTTTACAAGTTACTTATTTTTCCAATTAGACCTTTCACATTTTCTTCTCTTTTTTCACCCTTTTGACTTTGTTTTATTGCTTCTTGATGTCTCATGGAGTCATTAGCTTCTACTTTCCCATTTCTAATTTTTAAGGAATTATTTTATTCAGTGAGCTATTTTATCTCTTGGCCAATTTTGCTTTTTAAGTTTTTTTTCCTTCAGTGATGTTTTGTATCTCTTTTACCATTTGTCCAATTCTGGTTTTTAAGGTATTATTTTCTTCAGTAGTTTTAGTGCCTTTTTTTTTACTGAGCTGTTAATTCTCTTTTCATACTTTTCTTGCATAATTCTTATTCCTTTTCCCAGTTTTTCCTCTACTACTCTGATTTTTTTTTTAAAAAAATGCTCTTTCTTTAACTCTTCCAGGAATAGCTTTTGGGCTTATGTCAAATTATTTTTCTTTGAGGCTTTGCGTGTAAGTTTTTTCATATCACTATCTTCTTCTTCTGAGTGTATGTCTTGATCTTCTCTGTTACCGTAGTAGCTTTTTATAGTCAGGAATTATGGTGTGTGTGTGTGTGTGTATTTGTTCACATTCCAGTCTACTTCTTAATGTTGAACTTTATATTAAAGTTGCAATCTGCTTACCTCGGTGTAGTGGGATATTGTTCCAAGCTTCAAGCTTTTTTGCACCATTATTTTCAAAATAATTCTTGAGGTTTGTAAATTTTTAGGGCTTTCAAGGTCATTTGACCCAGGGAGAGGTGTAGTCACTGCTCTTTTGGTCTATGCTCTGGTCTCTACCCAGGAAGGGTCCCTACTCCCTTGTAGCCTCAAATGCTAGTATCCACTCTGCCCTGGAACTTCAAAAAGAGTTCTTTTGAACAAAAATATTCCCCTCCACCATGAAACTGAGACCTGCAACTAGGTATAGGCAATGAAGCTGTCAAACAACACAGAACCCTACACCCAGTACTAGCATTGGGGTCCCCTGTAATCTCTTTTTGACCAGTTATCCAATCTCCTTTCCATCTCTGGGATGAGAGCTCCTGAAGCTGCTGCTGCTGCTGCTGCTGCTGCTACCACCACCTCCAAGCACCTAGCTGTTTCGCTCCTGTATGCGCTCTGGGCTAGCCCTCACACAGACATCTCCTTTTGACCTCCTAAATTTTCTTGGGTCAGAAAAAAATGTCTCACCTTGGTTGTTCCACTTCAGATTTTTATTTAAGGCATTATTTTGAGTTATTTAGAAGTAAATGTTGGGAGAGCTGGACTGTAGTCCCTTACTCCACCATGTTGGCTCTTTATGCTATCCTTTTCATATCCTGACACTTTTTCTTGAAATAAAAACTCATCTTTTTAGCAATATTTTACCAGTGATACAGGATTAAAGTTCTAGATCACCCAAAGGATTTGGAGAACCTCATGGTGGGCACAAGTAGGCTTAAACAAATTACCAACTAAGAATTAAGCAAGCAAAATAATGGAAAGGATGTAATCCAAGAGATAAGTAATCAGACATGTATCATGAATGAATTATTAGATGAACAGGTTTTATGCTCCATTGTTACAAAGAGAAATAGAGGAGATTCTCTTGCACATTGGATAGATCTCATAGGATATTTTATGGAAAGATACAGAGAGAAACACTGGATAGTATGGAGTAGTTGTGATAGGTATCACTTCCCAGAATGGTTTGAGATCATAGACTGATTGAAGTATTAACTTATCACAAAGTTTAAGTACATATTATGTAATTGTATGTTTGTGGCTATTCAGTTGTTTCAGTCATGTCTGACCCTTCATGACCCCATTTGAGGTTTTCTTGGAAAACATACTAGAGTGGTTTTGTATTTCCTTCTCTAGCTCATTTTACAGATGAGGAAACTGAGGCAAACAGGGTCAAGTGACTTGCCCAGTGTCACACAGCTAGTGTCTGAGGCTGGAGTTTAATTCAGGGCTTCCTGACCCCAGGTCCTGTGCTCTATACATTGTGCTACCTATCTACCCCAAAATTGTATATCCATAGGAAATTATTTCTAAATTTATACTAGTATTAATTTTAATCATTCTGCTAAATTTGTCCATTCATGGATCAAAGTTAAATTCATAAGGTAGATTCCGTAAAAGTTGGTAATTTCTTATTGATTGATGTACCTCCAAGCAGGGTAGCTGTTATCTGGTGGAGATGGTACCAATCAGGTTAGTTATGTTGGGTAGAAATGCCCTTTCTACATAGGCCTGGATAGTTGAGAAATATATGATCAATGTGTAATACAGGTAGTATTGTTACTTTGTATATAATTTGAATGTCTTGATTTTATAAGAGAAAAACTACTGACCTGGATTACGCATTTAATTGCATCTACATATAACATTAAAAGTGACATAACAACAAAAAAAAACATTAGTTTGGCATTAATTGTGTGCTTATTATATATGACAGAAAATAAAAATTGGAAGAAGATTAAAAGATATGAGAGTTAAGTATAGGATAAGTATAAGCTCTCATTAACTTCACCTAATTTCAGTGAGTTTATTATATTTAACTGTAGTTTAACTTTTGTTCACTTACTGAGATTCCAGAGAATGAATATGGATCTTAACCTGTCCACAGCCACTATATCTCATTGTAAATTTGACATGAGAAGTCTTCAATACACTTTATCATCAGAACTGTGCTATAGTACTCATCCTCTCCTTGCAAACTACAGACTAGGATATTTTAGGACTTTTGAGCTCAGTTAGAACTCTCTTATTTTTATATACTACATCAACACACACTTTTGGTGATGGTGATGATTTATCATGATAGTAACACAAAATATATTTATTTTTTCTTAAGCAAACTAGTTTAATGCTAAGCATTTGGGACACAGAGACAGAATCTTCTCATTTGTTTTTGAGTCTTGGTATCTTCATCCATAAAGTGTGAAAGTTTTATACTTGAATGAAAAAAATGAAAATAAAAACGTCAACTTCAGAGGTTCAAGCTGGCCAAGGCATGATTTAACTAAAGTTTGCCTGGAAAAGATCTAGAGGTTTTAGTCAATTTCAAGCTTTAGGAGGTAATAGTGTATTTTGTCTGCCAGAATACCAATCCTTTTGTACACTGACATTGTGCCAGTATTCTGTATATTTTTTTTAGGCAGCACAGTTGAAGAAAAATGTTGATAAGCTAGAGCATATACAAAGAAGAGCAACCAGGATGGTGAAATGCATTTAGTGTATGATATGAGGATTAGTTGAAAGAACTTGTCATGCTTCACCTGAAGAAGGGAAGGCTGAAGGAGTTTTAGAATAACTTTCTTCAAGTATGTTACAGGTATTTTATGTGGGAAAGGGATTAGACCTGTTCCATTTGGACCCAGAGGACAGATTAGTAGCAATGGGTGGGAGTGTCAAGACAAATTTCGGGTTAATGTCAGAGAAATTTTCCTGACTAGAAGTGCCTGAAAGTGGAATGGTCTGTCTTGAGAATGGTAGGTTCCTGTTTCCTAGCTCTCTTCACATGCTGGATGGATGACTACTTGCCAGGTATATTATAGTGTGAATTATATTATATGTGGATTGATCATTGAAGTCCCTTCGAACTCTTCAATTCTGTGAATTTTTGGAGTCAAAATTGAGTTCTGAGGTCACTTCTAGCTCCAAAATGTTACGGACATAACTATGATTGATCTAATATTGATATTTGATACAACTATATATGATATGCTTATAATTTGGGCACAAGTACTCATTTTGTTTAAGATAAATGTCTATTACCAGTAGATTTCTTTGAAGTTTATATTGAATGGCTCAAAGACATGAACGTTATGTAAAACTGCATACCTACGTGAAACTATTGTAAAATTGAAAGAAGTGATTTTAATAATGCAATAAAATGTACTCCTCTTTCCCCTTGTTAAGGACAAATTCCAGAAATCAGAAACATGCTTATCATGCATACTTGTGTTTTACATGTATTATTTATAAGCAGTTGCACCCACCCTTCACAATCATTCTGCCTCCAACTAAGTAAAACACTGAGGGTTTCTTTTTCTTTTTATCTCTAACAAAAGCACAACCCCATAAGCACTGCCAAGAACACTTTAACTAAGAAATACCATGAGCTCTCAGGCAGGCTAACAAACTAAAGTGGCAAAAAGTCAGCAGGTACTTAGAAAGAAAACTTGTTTGTTTCCCTATTCCTGTGCTCAGTGGAAATTTTCACATGAATTCATTATATCATCCCAGTTAGATTCATATAGTAAACCATGTCCCATAATGAAGTGAGTTTTATTTGCTATATCCTAACATTTTAATGGTGTTGAATTCTTTTTCTGACAATAGAAATCTTGAGATGTCATAAACCAACCAGCTGTTGAACATATCTTTTCTAAAAATGTTATGGACAGGTCCATATTTATTGTAGTTTATTTCAGGCAGCAATTGGTCAAGTGCATACAAAGATGCTATATATCATGTTTGATTATCATCATTTTAAGGTAAAAGCAGTTGAACCATGAAGAATAGCAAAAATGGATTGCAGGTCAAAATCCTAAATGTTGGTATAGCCTTGATTTGATTGCAAAGACCTAAGCAAATTTTTGCATTTAGCCAAGGTCTCTTTGCAAGGCCCAGATTGGAAGCATGGAAAGTGAAAGGACTCCACAACTCACACTGCAAGTTCTATGGCACTGTTCTAATTGAGGCTAATATAAGTTTTGGAAATTCAAGAAAGAATTTTTCTACTGTTATTGGAACTCCCTGATGTTTTTTTTTTTCTTTCTGTCTTTCATGGGGTGCAATGACCAACAAATTCATTGCCTAGTGGCTGGTCCACTGGTAATAAGCCTCTTTACACATGAAGGCCAGTCAGAAAGTAGATATAATTATTTTGTTGTGACTTATTTTGAAAGCCTTTCCTGTGTGAGATATCCTAGCCATGCTAACATGAGGCCTTAAAGTACTGAAATATCCAAAACCTCTAAGGATATAGCAAATGCTGCAACCAAATGCTGCAACCAAATGCAATGTACACTTTAGCTGAGGCACATAAATTTGTAGAAAATATTCATTGATTGAAAACATACTGATCTGATGCTGAATATAAATACTGGTTGGGCAAAAGTAAAAATATACTGTTTATGGGTTTAATGCCAATTCCTGCTGTGCGGGACATGAACGGGTGTGTGTGTGTGTGTGTGTGTGTGTGTGTGTGTGTGTGTGTGTGTGTGTGTTGGTGGGGAGGGGTACATTTGTGGAGATCTTTTTTTTGCAGTGAACAAAAGGTTTTTATCCTTTCCTTTAAAGAGGACCAATAATATCGCAGGGTGATGTCTTGACTGCCATGAATTTAAGTGAGGCGGAGTTGCACAAAGTCATCAGCCTCACTCTCTCTTCCAGTAACAGAAGTCCAGTGACAAGACAAAAGTCAGGAGCCCTAGCAATGACCTGGGATTCAGTGGATGATCTTGGTGTCTTCAATGTCTGACCAAGTTGTAAGAGCTCCATAGAGCCTGATTCAGCTGCCTTCATGGCTATTGGAACAAATCATTCTCATCTGTCCATTCTTCTGGGGAGAGTCCTCAGGTATTTGGGGTAGACATCCCCCTAATTCACTAAGGGTTTTGATACCTGTTGGTTACCCTGAACCTGGTTTAGCCTGTCTGCCAAACTGGTTTTACCATGGCCTGGCTGCTGGGCATGCTACAGCTTTTTGGAACCACAGGTGAGTTAGGTGAAGGTGGACACCAAAGATGAATGAAAAACCCTGAAAAAATCTCAGCACCCCTCAAACCCCAGATAAAGGGTACAGGACTCATTGTCACATTTTTACTTGGAGATTAGCATTTAAACCACACTATCATCTAATTTTCTTAGTCTATAACATTGAGAACATAGTCAATGGTACTACCTATGTAACCTTGGACAACACATTTGGTCTCACAGTGCCCAAGGCAACTTTCTAAGATTTTTCACTACAAATGAAATGTCAATTTACACATCTTTGCAGGAGTTTCCGCACAGATGAAATGATAGCTAACTAGATGGATAGCTAAGTAGACAAATAGAGATAGATTAAGGGCTTATGATTTCATTGGCATAGGAACTCCACCTCTATTAATGTATGTCTACACCTCTGCAACTTATATACTTTCATAGATTTGCCCAGAGAACTATGAGGTCAAATGAATTGCCTTCATTAACATAGACAGTATGCAGAGATAGAACTTGAACTCAGGTCTTAATGGTTTCTAGGGTGTCTAAGGTCATTCTAAGGTCTATTCTAAGGTCTACAAAGCCATGCTCTGTCTCACAGTATACATAAAGACACACACTATACACATACATATATACATAGATACATGTCTTTTTAATGTAAAAATTATAGAGAAAATTTTTATACCTAGACTTTGAAAGAAAAAAAAAACTTGAACTTGAAAAATTTCAGAATAGTTATTGCTAAAGTGAATAGCTGATGGAAGACAGGTTTAAATGACCTCAACTTTGATTTAAATGTCTATTACATCAGATTCAATTTTATTTCAAGCAGCAAATGATGAGTAAGATGTCACCATTTGCATCAGTCATATAAAAAAGTATACAACAGGCTCTAGAAACATAAAGAGAGAAGACAAGGCAATCCGTACTTGCAATCACAGAACATTATGTATCTGATGCCTGGAATAAGCTCTTTGAAGATGAAAAACTGTCAAATTACCCCAAAGCCTGAGGAAGATGGAAAATTCCATAGTTCCATTCTAAGGTCATATTCTCTGTAAGACCTTTTTTTCTTTTCTTTTTTTTCTACATAACTATTTTAAGATTTTACAGTATTGCAGGCATAAAACTGAATTATTCTGTAAGTGGGAAAAAAAAGAAAAATAAAAGATAAAAACTAATCGCTGAGTTTCTACATGGACCAGCTTTTTTGATTACATAAAGAAAGCAGAGTAACCTTCATTAATTATGTATATACTCAGTGCAATATATCTTTTAATCGATTTTTGAGGATTTGAGTTTTTACTTAATAATATATAATTTTAACAGCAAGAGAGTAAAGATTAAATTTTTAAATAGGAAACAGAAAAGACACAAATTATTCCAATGTGTTCTTATATATAACATACAAACTTCAATATATAACAATGATCAGGCAGCTGTAGAATTATAATAACTAAAATTGTCGAAGAGTATATTTCCTTGTTTTAAAAAAATGAAGAAAGCATTCTAGCTAGTTCAGTTAATTTTTTGTATCCATGCCTACAAATATATGTCATGATATCTGAAGAATGAAATGCTGGAGAAGTGTACAAAGTATAATGATAATTCTTTGACTTTTAATCTATTATCCTCAAAACAATATTAAAATTGTTAATTGAGGCATTAAGGCTCAGGCCTTCATAGTACAATTCAAGCCCTTTCCTGGAATCATATTAAATAACAACATCATAGACTTTGATATTTATGGTGTAAATGAAAAAGCTACTCTACATTTTAATGTTATCTAATATGCACCTCTAACACTTTTAATTTTGGTATGACTATATTATATCATCATTTAAAAAAAAAACATTAGTAACTTTGGAAAGAATAGTTTTAGTTGAAGCCTAAAGTCAAAAGGTAGATTTCAAGAAGAGAAATAAGTAAATAAATAAAAAGAGCAATGTGGAAGTAAAGACAGGTAGCTAGATTTTCAGTGATTCGTAACGTATACTTCAATATAATAGTGTGCTTGAACTGTAATTCAATATAATATTTCAGTATATCCCCTATACTACTAGCACATAGAGTATTATTTCTAATTAACATCCTCTTCTCTGCACATGGGTATATTTCATTGTACGAAACCAGAATTATTCTCTAACTATAATCGAGAAATATCTATTTAAAGTGAGATTTCAATAGAAATTCAGCAACACGCAAGCAAAATGTAAAGTTTTGTTGCTGTTCTTTTAGTTTGTTGTACCATTTCTTTTGTTGGCAAAAATTGCTGCATGAAAATGATTATACTTTTCATTTTAAATTTATTTTAACAATAACATTTTAAAACAATTTTTAACATTTTTCATAGTTTTGAGTTCTCTACCCACTCCCTGCCTGACATGGTAAGCAATCAGATATAGGTTATAAATATGCAGCCATGTAAAACATTTCCATATTAGTCATTTTATGCAAGAACACTGAAAAGAATGAAAGAAAGTGAAAAATTTGCATGCTTCAGTCTCTATTCAAACAATGTCAGTTCTTTCTCTGAAGGTGGATAGCATGCTTCATCATTAGTCCTTTGGGACTGTCTTGAATCATTGCATTGCTGAGAATAACTCATTCACAATTCATTGTTCAATATTACTGTTACTGTGCACAATGTTTTCTTGGTTCTGCTCACTTCACTTTGCTTTAATTCATGTAAGTCTTTCCAGGTTTTTGTAAAATCATCCTGCTTGTCATTTCTTATAGTATAATAATATTCTATCACAATCATATACCACAGTTTGTTTTACCATTCCCTAATTGATGGGCATCCAGTTCTATATTTTATATTCCAACACCACAGAAGAGCTGCTACAAATATTTTTGCAAAAACAAGTCTTTTTCCTTTTTTGTGTCTTTGGGATACAGACCTAGCAGTGGTATTGCTGGATCAAAGGGTACGCACAGTTTTATAGCCCATTTGGCATAGCTCCAAATTGCTCTCTAGAATGATTGGATCAGTTCACAACTCCACCAACAATGATCGCACTTTTCTTAAAGATTTTTTCCTTTAAACAATTCTGGAGGCTTGTGAGTGATGTGTAAGTCATGGGGAAAGTATCTGAGATTTTCTCAATGAGGGTGCCCTCTCCATACATATAAGGTCAATGAGTCATTTGTATTTTTTCCTATGTATTCACGACATGATAAAATAGAGATAGAGAGGTGCCAGAGCTACACTAGTAGAAAAGAGGCAAACCATCCTTTTCTCAATATCATTGTCTTTGCTTCTTCATCTTCATACTTCCTCATAGCGTGTGTCAAGGAGCTCCCCATATACCTCTGTCTTCTCAGAGAGTGTAACAATGATATTGTTAGCAGCTGTTGTGGGGGTAAAAGACCAATAACACCTGCACAAGAGGGCTTCTAGCAGAGGCTCTTTGATATACTTTTCTAAGGAAAGCAATTTTTAAGGGTTAACAATCTTACTTTAATTAAACATACATATATCATTCACTTAGTTCAGGGGGAAAAGTCAGCACGCTGAATTTCAGAGCAAATACAGAGAAAATATAAACAGAGCAAATAACACAAAGCAATAGACAGGCTTCTAGCTGTCTGACCAAAGCTATACATACATAGTTACCAGAGAGAGAGAAGCACCAGCATCTGGGTTTTCAAAGCTGAGGGCTCCTTAATGGCTACCCAGAGTCTCCACACCAACACTCTTCCAATGAATGAGCCCCCCAAACAAAATGCTTACCTCAGAGTATATACACACTTCTTCAAGGTCAGAGTGCCTCCACACCTCTTGAGGGTTTCACACCTCTCACGACTCAACTGGCAAAAGGGTATAGGCCTTCCTACAAACAAAGGCAACACTCAATCAAAGGCACTTGACTGCCTTAGTGCTGAGAAGCACTCCAAAACAAAAGACAACAAAAATTCCCACTTTGCTTGCCATTGCAGAGTGAGATACAAGTAATATACTTACTCTGGGAAACTATGAAAATCTAACTACCTTACCTCACTTCTACTTTTCTCTTTTCACTCACTTCTCACGCTACTGACATCTACATTTTAACTTCAGCACTTAACTAAAACTGTTCTTCCAAAGTTATTAATGTTCTTCAAAAAAGCTAATTTTATTTATTTTATATTACTTAAATGCCCTAAAGAATCCCACTCTCCTCCCCTTCCCAGAGAGCCATAACTTATCACAAAGAACCAAAAATAGGAGAAAATTGAACCAACTGGAGTCTATTGAAAAACCTTGACATTTCTGTAGCATTCTATAGTCTCCCATCTCTGCATGGAAAGAGGGAAGTGTATTTTCATATATTTTCTTTGGGGTCGTTTGTTCATTTTTTAACTCTTATCACTTATCTTTCTTGATCCCTTTTCCTATATTAAATCTATCTTAATTTTATTTTATGGATCATCGTCTTCCAAATGTTCATATATGCTGAGTCTACCCTGGGGCCTTGACTCTTGTTAAACGATTTCATCAGCTCCCATGATTTACAATCACCTCCATTCATAGGATTCATAGAAATACATACATAACCTTATACTCTCTCCTGAGCTCCAGTCCCACATCATAAACTGCCTATCAAACATTTCTTTTAAGCAGTTCTTTTACAATCCTTTTAAAATATGCATTTTCATGAAGAAAGACTGACACATACTCATAAAATAGGCAAGAAAAGAGAAAAGCAATGAAATTATACTTGTGAGATTGTGGTAAAACAGTTACACCCATTCATTTCTACAGTAATTGCAAACTTCTTCTTGAAGAACAAACTAGTGATAGGCTATTAAGGTGGTAACAACAACAAAAACAGTCATCCCTTTTGACTTCCATTAGGAATATGTTCTCACTGGGTTATAAAAAAGAAACAAGTAAACCAAGAGCCAGGAACTGTGGATACAAATAAGAAAAGATAATCCTTTTACTCAAGGAATTTATAATCTAATAGGTGAAGATGTACAAAAGAAGGCTGAAAAGGGATTGAGGGCAAGTACTCATTAAGTAAAAAAAAATAAAAATAGAAAAATGAGTGTGCCTGGAGAAGCCAAATAAATCAAAATGAGTTCAACCAGAGAAGTCACAGAAGTTCCACATAACTGCAGTCAGTAGGGAAATGAGGAGATATGTGGGAAGATATATTTCTTGTCTCTCTTCCTTAAATGGATATTCATAGTCCTACACTCTAATCCAAGAGGCAAAGGGTACTGATTAAGTATGAGTGGCTATGCCAATTGGATCTTGCAAGGTAATAATATTCCCCATGATGACTTTACCTGGGATGTGGTGGAGAAATCAGTGAAGTCCCAAATAAGTTAAACCAGCTGCAAAACAAGGAGGTAATTTATATACATGTTCTCTCCTCCAATAAAAAATTATATTACTTGACAGTAGGACCTTTTCTTGTCTTTGTATCCCCAGTGCCTATCACAGTGGTTGGCAAAGAGGAGGTGCTTCATAAATGTTTGTTGATTGATTAGTATTTAGTTGCCAATCTCTTAATCCCTTATTATAAGGAGTAGATAGCCATTTTTTATTTACAATTGGATTTCTGCTCTTTCTAATACAAAATGAAACTTCTTAATAAAATAAGCAGAAACAAGATTAGTGGAACTCAGCCCATCCTTTTCATCTGTAATGGCAAGCAAAGTGGAACTTTTTGTTGTCTTTTGTTTTGGAGTGCTTCTAGCACTAAGGCAGTCAAGTGCCTTTGATTCAGTTTTGCCTTTGTTTGTAGGAAGGTCTACACCTTTTTGCTAGTTAGGTCAGGAGAAGTCTGAAACCCTGTAGAGGTGTGAAGTGCTCTGATCCTGAAAAAGGGTATTTATATTCTGAGGGTAGCATTTTGTTTGGGGTTCACTCATTGGAAGAGTTTTGCTGTGGAGACTCCGGGTAGCCATTAAGGAGTCCCCTGGCTTTGAAAACCTAGATGTTGGTGCTTCTCTCTCTGGTAACTATGTATGTATAGCTTTGGTCAGATAGCTAGAAGCCTGTCTATTGATTTATGTTATTTGCTCTGTTTATACTCTCTACCTATAATTTCTGTTTATATTTGCTCTGAAGTTCAAGGTGTTGGTTTTTTCCTCTGAACTAAGTGAATGATATATGTAAGTTGATTAAAATGAGATCATAAACCCCTTAAAGTTGCTTTCCTTAGAAAAGTAGCTCAAAGAACATGTGCCGGCAGCCCTGTTGTTTGCTGATGTTGTTGGTCTTGTTGGCCTTAAACAGCCACAGTAGCTGCAAGTAACGCTGTTGTTATATCATCAATCTCAGCTCATTCTTAATCTTCACACTTGAAACTATTATTCCAGGGCTACATCACAGTTTTATATTCCACAGTTTTACATGCCTTTGTTTCAGTCTTCTGCATATGTCTTTGAAATTTCTATTCAATTTAATTCAACGAGTATTAAGTGCTAACTATCTCAAGACAGTGTGCACTCAAGGCACTTGGCACACAAAGATAAAACAAAAATAGTTCTTTTCTCTGTAGTGTCTAAATTTTTACTTGCTGACAGCTAAGTTCCTGAAACAGTTCCTTGTGTATCCAGAGCAGTTTCTTTTCAGCAACTTTCTCTTATTTTCATTGGAATTATTTTTCTTTGTGAGATGAAGATTTGATTCTTAAGAGCCTCCCATTGCTCATGTACTGACTTCCTTTACATAATTTTATTGCATGACATCCAACCTTTTCAATGAGAGGACTTTTTTTTGCATATAAATCTCCAGTTTGCAGTGCATATTGGGAAATATGGATATTTATGCAGACATGTGAGGCCATGGATTATTACTAGTTCTCTTTTTGAACATTGTTTCCTGTGAATTATTGATGCTATATAGAGATATTTTCTCCTTATGCTTTACTTAATATGTTCTGTGACATTTGGCTTTGTAGCCATATGTAGTGTCTTCCTCCAAATTCAATTTAAAGCACTCAAGTAAGATTTCTAAGAATATAAATTACACACATATATGTACATGTTACATAGTTATACACA
>CM053626.1:267552062-267575073 GCA_028646595.1 Phalanger gymnotis
CTAAAATATGCTATTTTCTTGTCCAGGGTATCTACTTGTAGATATTGGAAGCAGAAATTAGACTACAAGCGTGTGCCATAGTCTGGTCACTGTAGCTGTCAGTGTTTAGAATTATATTTCTAGACGGAGGGAGTAATCTATTTGCCATCAAACTCTGGAAAGTAACAATATAAGGACCGCCCACTTTGAACCTCATTTATGTTACAGTAAAGGAAATTGTGGATTTACATAATTGGATGATCCACAGTATTTAATTGTTTGTTTTTACAGTGTACACAGTTGTAAGCCTAAGGGTAGTCCCTTATTTTGTGTCAGAATTTAAAAACAGAGAAATATGTACAAATGACATATAAGGCAGACAGATTTGAGAAAAATGTTGAAGAGTAAAAATGGAGCTAATACCTCTTCTCTTAGATTATGAGGGGGAAAACTCCAAATATTAAAACTGGACAAATCTCAATTATCAGCACCCCCACAGTCCCAGGGAACAAGTCCCTGATTAAAAAAAAAAACTTTCCACTAAATGGGCATGCACTTGCTACATGGTAGGCAATTAAGAATTGCTTGTTGGTTATTTAAGTATATGGAATATCCAAGAATCTAATGGAATAAGAATTTATTAATGCATGTTATATACAAAAGCAACAGGAATTACAGTATGTGCCCTCTAGGAACTTACATTCTGTGGATTTATGATGGACAAAAGTATCCATGTTTCTCCAGGCATAAGACATAGAATTTGAAGGGACCTCAGAGAATCTAGTCTAATACCCCTCATTTATCACAAGAGACTACTAGCCAAAACTTATTTGAAAATGAAAACGTATTGGGAAGTTGTTAACATGTTCAAAGTCTCTTATCATTTCCAATGATTTTTCTCCCACTTTAAATCAAAGATTACAGCTACATTTTCTCTGATCTGGTTTCCTGGCATGCTTCTTGATTGGCTTAGAGTTGGAAATGTTTAAGAGGTATACCAATGTAAATGCAAATGCAATTCAGATGACCCTACAAGGGATAGTTCTTAATAAGCTGAATGATAGCTTTGCAAATAAGCTTTTGAAAGAATTGACTTCCATCTTATGAGCTACTTCACCACTTGAAACAGAAATATTTTCTATTAAACACTCATGTACAATTTAGCTTTTTGTATCTTGATCCCCACTCCAAAAAATTAGAAGTGATACATCTTTCTTTTAATATTCATCATTATTCTGTTTTCTTTCCTATATGATAAATTATATTTTATATCATATTAAAGATTCTTGGGTACACATCTCATCCCTTCCTTCCTCCAGTGAGATTTTAAACTGTTTAAGGATAAGCACTGTGTTATTCCATCTTCCCATCCCCTGCATGTAGCACAGAGTTTCTATTTCATTAGCTTTAAAAAAAAGTTTGCTTAATGATATTTTAGCACATTTATATAGCATTTTAAAGTTTGCAAAAGTACATTACAAATATTATTACACATGTCCCATACAATATCCCTGGGAGGTTAAGGCTACTATTATCCTCATTTTACAGATAAGAAATCAGAAGTAAATAGAGATTAAGTGACTTGCCAAGGGTCACACACAAGTAGTGAGTACCTGGGGCAGAATTAAAACTCACATATCCCTGATATCCAAAGTTCAGCATTCTAAACATTGTACCAATTAGCTGTTTCTTGAAATTGCAAAAATATATTTGTGTCCTATCTCTCCTTTGTTCCTTACACACACACACACACACACACACACACACACACACACACACACACACACACACAAAACCAAAAACTCAAAGTTTATAATATCCTTAAATTCCCCTTTACTTCAATATAATATTTAAAGAGAGGAACATCTGCTAGCTTCCTGGCTCCAAACCTGAGAATAAGTGTTGTCTCCTAGGAAATTACAAAATAATAAAGGCACTTTACAGTAGGTTTTTAAAAATTACTTATTGACCTGAAAGTGCATCATACTTAAGTGTTTTCATTGTTTTCTTTTTCTTTTTTAAATCTATAGTGACCTTGGGAATAGGAATAAACCATGCTTGGAAAGTGTTTTGTTTATTTGAGGCCATCAAGACCTTGGCTTTTTCCCCCCTCCCCAAGAAAGCTTTGTATAGATTGAAACAAATCTGCCTGGGATAGTTTTTTTAAAAAAAAGTGAATTTAGAGTCAGAAGACCTCAGTTTTAATCTCATCTCTGCTACTTACTACCAGTATGACCTGGAACAAAATATTTAAATTCTATGGACTCATAGAAGTTATGAGTCTCTATTTTCTTGTATGTAAAATGAGGCTATTGAGGGCCTCAAAGGTTCCTTTGAGGTCTAGATGTATGATCCTGTGCTTAGATGACTTAAGAGATCAGTTCCAACAATAGTATTATGTAAATTTAGGAATTTGGATGGTTTTGCTTGACTGTCATTGTTACAAAGGAGAATTCAGTGGGAGTGACGTTTGAAATAAGATTGTAATATAAAGAATAAAAGACATCAATTTTTTTTTAAAAAAATGAGGGCATTAAACTAAATGATCTCAAAGGTTCCTTCCAGGTTGTAATCTATTGTCTCTATTTAAATAACTAGAGAAAGCATTTATCGTAAAGAAATATGAACGAGTGGACAAATTGAGCATTTACTAAGCATTTATTCTGTAAAAGTTACTGTGAAGCATCTGAGATACAAATAGAAAAGCAAGACAGTTCCTGCTTTCAAAGACCCCACAAACAAATGAAGGGAGACAACATTCAAAGGAGTTTTCAGCAACAAGTGAAACAAAAAGACTTACGGTTATTATGATGCAGCTTCAAAGCATATGCTAATGAATCTTTTTCAATGTCATTTCTATTGTTAAATTCTATCCATTTTAGATGTTGAACCATTTGACAGTGTCAAGGAGTTAGGTCTTGAGAACTTTCTTGCTATGCCTGGTTCTGTAGCTACTACTTCACTAGATCGTTACTGTGGGTGTCTTGAGTGGGCTCTGAAACAAAGGGATGAGATTCGTTTGATTCATCTGGTGCATGCTGACTTCAGATTCCTTGGTGCTTCAGCTAGGCTAGCTTGTCTGCTTCTTCTGATTATGAGCTTTAAGCACACCAACCAAATTTTTCCTCTTTATGGGTCACTCCCAAGGCATTTTTTCTTGGTTATTCTCTATTATATGTTTCATATAATTTGTCTACATATGCTCCTGAAAAACCTAGGAAATGACAGAAATGGATTCACCCAACAAATTTAGTCACTTAACACCAAGGTAAATATGTGCCAACATTTTGAATGTTATGCCCTGCCCCCCCCTCCAGTTTTTCCATCTTGCCCCAGCTCACCCCACTGTTTTTACTCCCATCTCCACAGACCCCACTGTTTGTACTCCCATCTCCACGGACCCCACTGTTTGTGTTCCCTTCTCCATGGAAATAATCCTGCTTTAGCTTGTCCCACTGTTTGTGTCCCCATCTCCACGGAAATCTAATTGTGTTTTTTCCCTTTAAATACTCTTTCTCTTCCTTTACTCAGGGCTGTTAGATTTGAGTAATTACTCCCAACAGTCGAGCGCTTCGATAAATCCACGTCTAAATTTATATCCGGGTCTTTCTCGCTTTTTTTCGGCACGACACGAAGACTAATATTTTTGGCTCTCTTTGACCACAGTATACTCTTTACATTATTTATTTTCCTTATTGTTCCCTTTTACTTGTTTTTTGGATGCCCCATTCTCCGAATAGCTTTTTTTTTCTTTTCTTTTCTTTTTTTTTTTTTTGGAGGGGGAAAGGCAGGGCAATTGGGATGAAGTGACTCGGCAAGGTTACACAGCTAGTAAGTGTGCCAAGTGTCTGAGGCTGAATTTGAACTCAGGTCCTCCTGCCTCCAGGGCCACTGCTCTACACACTGTACTACCTGGCTCCCCCCACCATGGCTTTTTAAAATAGATCTTTGATATATTTTGTTCTTATATCACATAGATATCTTCTTATATATGCATCCTCTCTTTTCCAGAGATTTTTTTTTTAAGTAAAAGGAAAAAGTAGGATGAGAGAAAAATTCAGCAAACTAACATATACAGGGTGTTTCAAGTGTCTTATATGCCATGATTTTCACCTGTGGACAGCCACCTCACCACTGCCTCTGAAAAGGAATGGGGGTGCAGGGCATGGTTTACAGAATGTCAATAATATTTTTTCTTTAACCCCCTGCTTTTTCTTTGTAATTTGCAATATTTATTTTCCTTTGTTATATGATTGATGGGCGTTCTTTCAACTAACATTACTATAGCCATTTTGTATCTTTTCTTGACTCTGCTTACTTTACTTTGCATCTGTTCATGTGAGCCTCTCTATGCCTCTCTATTCATTACATTCACTATTCACATGTGACATTTTGTTTAGCCATTCTTCATTCGATGAGCATCTATTCCACCAGTTCTTTATTATCGCTCCCAATAGCTTTTAGATATTTTGGCATTTCAAAATTGTACCACCATGGAAATACCTCCGTTCTGCTCTACTGATTGATTTGCCTAGAACACTACCACCAAAAGCTTCCCAACCATGCTTTATGTCACTCATACCTTGACTGACTATTTGGTTATTTTATCATCCTTCTCTCCCCTTATTCTTCCCAACTCCCTTTCATGTCCTGCCCTTCTACATTAGAACATATGCTCTATAACATTAAATGATCTCCCATCTGTTTGTATTTGTCTCCCTAGAGCTTAGCACAATGTTTGGCACATTGTTTTTGTTGTTCAGTAAATCCAGTTGTGCCCATTTCTTTGTGACTTCATAAACCATACTGTCGATGGGATTTTCTTGGCAAAGATACTGGATTGGTTTGCCATTTCCTTTATCACTAGGTTAAGGCAAACAGAGGTTAAGTGACTTTCCCAGGGTCACACCAGTATTATGTGTCTGAAGCTGGATTTGAACTCAGGTCTTCCTGACTCCAGTCTGAGAACTCTCTCCAATGAGCCATCTATCTGCCCCACACATAGTAAGTCCTTAAAAAAATGATCTCACTATCCATCTCTCTAGACATCTATCAACTATTTTCTTAACAGATGTTTTATACATTTTTAGAGTTCTATTTCTATGGGCATTGTTTTAACTGGGAAAAAGTAAAAACATTAAATTACTCAGAGAGCTAATCAACAATACTTTGTCAATTGAAAAATGAACTCTCTATCACTCTTTTCACCCTTCTTCAATAGTGGTGAACAAGCTGTTCTAAATACACACATGCTGTCAGGGGATGGGAATGCATACTTCCTGTGGCAAAGGGGAGATTAAAGCAGATTGTTTGAAAGATTCCCTAGTGCCATATTTAATACATCCCATCAATAAATATTTAAGCACAGCTTGTCTATTTACCCTCAATTATGGTGACAGTAAACAGAGTTTTTAATTCCCAAACATTTTTAATTCCAAATAGGACAAAAGAAAGAGAGGGGCTCAGTATGTTACCTTCATACTCATTTTACAGCTATCACATTTGCCCTGTTCCATTAAATTCTGATTTTAAAGTATTGATATTTGGGACACTCACCTCATCAATTCTCACTTTCACAGACCTCATTCAATACAAAACTCAACTTCCTCATAGCCTGTGAGACCTCCTGGAATCTAAAGAATTTTGTTTTGATAATAGTTAAAGTGCTGAGAGCTGGGTACAGGAAATCACCTGGGATTGGCAAGGCAATCAAGTAAGACTCAGAGATAGTGTTAGGATGTCACCAGAAGGGATACACAGATCTCTGCAAGCACTTTTTATTGTGTTTCATTTAAAATGTGCTGAGTCTCCAAAGACTTAGGACTTAGGAGTTGAAATCATGTAGAAAGATTAACATTATAAAAGTAATACTCCTACTAATAAACACCATGGAACAATACCCTTTCCACAATATTTTTATATAACCACAGAAATGAAAAAGCCATTAAGGTATTTAAAATGAACATGAAATTTTTTTATGGGTTCAGGGAAAAATAAAATAGCAAAGGAAAGTGATAATAACCTTTTTTCCTTTGAAAGTATTACATAAGATTGAGGGGGAAATGATACTTTTAACTTTGGCACATAGCAGGTGGTTCCTAAATGCTTATTGATTGACTGATGTGAAGGCATCCATTAAAATATTTGGGTTTTTGTTTGTTTTGTCCTTGTTTGTTTTTAAATAGATTAATGTTATGTCTGCATGATTATAGGCATTGGCTTGGTCTTTGATGATGGTGCCACTGTGCTGAGCTCTGGGGATACAAAGAAAAAAAACTGAGCCTTTCTTCAAGCTGTATGAAGCAACAAAAAAATTTTCAAATAATGGAGACATAGCAGAAGAAATCAAAATCTTCTGGAGTGAGGATATAGTACATATACCTATCAGTGTCTCTTCTGCTAAAGGTAGGCTAAGAATACTTTCAGGGAGCCTAACGAAGGTTCATTTACATCCATATTCTTTTATCAACTGTAAAAAGCCATCATTTTATCTAATTGTATAATTGTCCATAGAGCATTAAATAGCAAAGAATAATAACAGAATGATGATTTGTCCCAGGGCTGCTTCTATCTGAACTCTGCTGAACAAGTTGAGAATGGTTTTTCTATAGTGTTATTTCAAAAATGTATGGGAAATGTTCTTGGCAAGCTTATACAAAAAAAAAACCTATTAGAAAAAATAGATTTCATTTCATCAAGTAGTAATAAGGGCTGGTGATAGGAATATGTCATTGAATTTGTCTTAAGAGACCAAAGGTGACCTAACTCTGGATGGAGATTTTGAAGCTGTGAAGATTTAAAAAAGAAAATTACACAGTCAATATCCACATAAAAATAAGCAAAAGCTGACAAAGTGTCCAAGGAAAGACTCCCTCTTGAAAGTTTGCTTATAAAACAGACTTAGGATACAGACTTGAGACTTGGTCATTTTCATTGGAAATTACATAAAGGTCATCTTTAAGGACCCTGGACTCACTGATGTATGAAGATGAGGCAATTAAAAGTCGGAAACGGCAATATTATCACCGCGGGTTGTAAAAATATAGCACATACTAGATAACTAGAAAGACACGATCAGGACACTAGCATTATACAGCTGATGCTAACTATTTTTTACAAAATAACAAATGGCAAATCTTAGGACTAAAAATGTACCCCTTCCCATAATATTCTTGAGGATTTGTAAATATATGGGAATTAGAGCATCATTAGAGATAGAACTGTTGCCCACAACTGGTTGGAAATAACACTGATCCTCAAAAATGGAAGAGCACTTTTAACGGTTGCTGTGATACTGAGTACTCATAATCTCCACGTACATGACATAGAATGACTTCAAAGTATAAATAGCTAGGAGAAGAAATTTAAAGCACATGGGAACAGACTATAACATGGAAAAGGGTAAAGTACATGTGAACGTGTACTTTTTGAGATAAGGGTGAGATAAGAGTTGATAATAATAAATGAATTCAAATAAGCTTTTAAAATTTGAGGAAAAAAGACACCTAACATAAATTATCTTATTTATTGTAAATATGGGCGAATGACTTAATTTCCTCAGGACTCATTTTCATCTCTAAAATCAGATAGTTAGACTATATATTAGGCTCAATAGACAATCAGTGTTCAGGTTTGAAGTAAGAGCTGCAGGAAGGGATTGCATGATTTATTTATATTGAAGGAGTGAAATAAGGTTTATTGGAAGTATAGAGAGGGACAGATGCCGTCCTCAGTAGTCCCTTATAGTAGTGGACATAGTCATAGTGGGTCCCAAATTGGTAGCCCAAGTGGATATTTGTAACCCTGGACCTTAGATTCTTGATGGATGGGGATGTGGCAATAATTCAAACTAAGTTACTTAAGGTCCCTTAGGACAAAGATGGTTTTATATATTCTAAAGAGGGCTTTGATTAAAAAATACTGGCTGTATTTTTTGTGATATTTGTGATACTTGTGATAGCTTCCTGAGCAGTATGACCTAAGGCACTTCAAGGAGAGGCAGGAGATAGGAAGGATATGACCTATTTTATCCATGATAGAGGACTTCAGGAGCCAAGAAAATATTACCCCTAGCAAACAATAAAAAATTATATTAACCAACAATAATTTCTAACATTTATGTAGCACTATGTGCCAGGAACCGTGCTAAGTGCTTTATAATTATTATTATATCATTTGATTCTAACAACAACCCTAGGAGGTAAGTGCTAGTATTATTCTCATGTTATAGATAAGGATACTGAAGCAAACAGAAGTTACATGACTTGCCCAGGGTCATACAGCTATTAAGTGTCAGAGGCTAGATTTGAACTTTGGTCTTAATGACTCTAGGCCAGGCACTCTATCCAAGATGCCACCTAGCTGCCTCTTACTAGAGAAGTAGAAACTCCTCAGATAGGCACCTACCTATCATTTAGTTAATTAATGGAATAGACCCGGTAATATAACTGGCATCTTTCCCTGGGAAAAGCACATCTTTTCCAGCTATAATTAATGAATATATGCATTTTTGTTAAGATAATCTGAAACTTCATCATTAAAAAATATTAGAAAATATCAAGGGACTAGCTCATTTTAGATTATCAATAATTACTATCAAAATATAATTTCTTCACTTTGTAAAACTGTATTTATGTAGCTATTATAAAGTTTTGCTATGTCACCCTCTTTTCCATTAAAAAATTATAAATTTTTGTTGATGCCTTTCTAAAACAAAATTTAAAAATTAATCTAATTCTTTTAAACCACCAGATGGCACTAGTAATTCTACTCACTGGGCAGTTCCCCATGAACCTTGGCAGCTTGAATATGCTTCACTGCACTGGAAGTGCTACGTCAATGCAGTGAACTCTATGGTTAGCCATGAGTCAGAGTCTCTTAGCTTGGCTTATCTCTATGGGACAGAACCATTGAGTACCTAAACATATGTGGATTGATGATAGATAAATAGATCTATAGATAGATATAGATACAGGTTATAAAGATAAATATATCAATATATCTTATTGACATTTGTAATAGATGCCTCCATACTAGTCAGTCAATATATTTATCAATGTTTATAGATATATCAATATGTTGATTTATCAATATATCTATCTAGATATACCTCTCACTCTATAGATGATACAGATAGATGATATCAATCTGAACTACCATTTCCCTAACTAGCCCTATCTCCTTTTTTGTTGTAGTATTTCAATGAGCATTAGTCATGTGATTTTGTGATAATGTTATTGATTCTCTTCAGAGGCAAGGACAAGCCAGAATTCAAGATACATTTTTATTTTCTTCCTTGCATAGAATCGATAAATATAAATAAACAACATGCAATAACTGGAGAACACATAATAATGCATGTAAACAACTACTGAGCAGTTTAAAATGCAATGCTCTTCCAGAACTGGGAAATCCTTCAACTGTAGAATTGCTCTGGACATAGGGAACCATTCTAGTTTCCTAGTTCTAGGGAACTCCACAGCTAGACTCCTCCTTTAAGCAAGCAAAGTTGTATAACAAGGTAGTTGCCACAGGTTTCTCCATGCAAGCTTCCCTTTGGACTGGTCATCAGTGACAAATGCAGGAAGGCTAAAGTCTGACTTTCAGCTGCCTCTCAGCCCAGGAAGCAGGACCATGGATCCATTCTGAAATAGAGCTCATAAGGATTGGTGATTTGTCTGCTTCCTCATGGGGAATTCCTGAACCCCTCTGGCTATTGCAAATTCATAGGGACATATAATTAATGAAATCAGCCTCACAGCCTGAGGCAAGGGATAGCGCTATCACTGTCCTTTATTGTGTCCCTGCATCTTTCTCAGATCTGATCTTGACCACTTGTATAAGTTCTTTCATTCCTCCAGCCCCCAAAAGCCCAGCAGCAACTCAAAGCAAGAGGGAGAGCAGCTGTAGAGCAATAAATATTGCAAAGATCATATTCATCAACAGGATTATAGTAAAACCTTTGAAATATATTTTATTATCATTATTCTTTTGAGTTAAGGATAGTAATTTGTACTGGACCTTTGAGTACTTCATTATGGGAAGCTCCTTCTACCATTATACATTAGCATGATAGTCTTTAAGAAGGAGTTCTTTACCTGGGGCCTATAAATTTTTTTCTCAATGTTTTAATAATTCATTTTCAACATAATTGTTTTCCTTTGTAAACCTATTTTATTTTATGCATTTAAAAACATTATTTAGCAAAGGAGTCTATGGGTTTCATCAGACTTTCCTAGTGGGCCACAACACACTCAAGGAAGTGTTAAGGACCCCTGTTTTAGAGAAGTGCCCAAGGTCACAGAGCCAGTATGTGTTAGAAATAATTCTTAAACCCAGGTCTTCCTGGTTCCAAAGCTGGTTTTCTAGGCCTCGTGCCAAATTTCCTCTCTCCTTTTGGAAATATTCAAGACACAACCAAAATACCCAAATACTGCTTCCTAAGCTGTATAGTGAATATTACCCTCCTCATACCCTTGCTACTATGCAGACACCAAAACAGTCGACCATTAGTGTGTATCTGGTTGAAAGCATGGCCCCTACAAAAGGGCTTATTAGGAAGAGTTGTTAAAAAAAAAAAAAAACATTGAAACAGAGCATGCATGAAAATGCCTGGCACAGCTGGGGAGGGCAGAGATATTACAGATAATATCAAACCAGTATCCTCCGCAGATATAAACTGCTTGGCTTGGTGTTGGTGATTTCGCCAAGCAATTGCCTCCATTTTTACGAGACAAAATGATAAAGTACTCAAGAAGACCATTTTCAAAACTCTAAACTGGAAGTTTCCATACCTGCAATGCAAAGAATTCCTACTTGAATTTTACTTTCACATGAGTCAATGTGGCTCATTTGGACCCCTGTTCATTTGAATCTAGGTCTAGACAGCAATATTTCACTTAAGTGTTTACTAGGAAGGCAGGAATTCTGGTCAGGGCTATAGCCTTTGTCTTTTGATGGGTAGTTAGAGAGAACTGAGGAAATTAGCTGATTACAATAGATTAGGAAGAGGAAGTCAAGAACTGCTAATTCCAATAAGGCTCAGATTAAGTTAGTTGTTTTGCCTCTTCCTTGAGAACACAGCTTTGAGGGACTTCTTATTTCTACTTCGTCAATATAGAACACTGGAAGAATTAAGTAAATGCTCCTAAATGATGAATTGATATTTGCTTAACACTTTACTGCTTTCACAATGCTTTCATAAATATTATCACAATCTGATGTGTTCTTCAGTAGAAATCTGAGCAATATTAATCAAAGAAAGTTAAAAAGTCAGCAGCCATTACTAATGTGAATATTATTCACCAAATTCCATGCTACTTTTCCACTTTTTATGTCTTATGATATTTTTGAACTTTGAACTCTCAACACTTTTTTCCCATATAAAATTTGTAGATAAAGATAATAAAGCAATATTGTGATTTGTTGTAGTTTAGTTTTTTTCAGTTGTGTTCAACTCTTCATATCCCCATTTGGAGTTTTCTTGGCAAAGAACTGGAGTGATTTACCATTGCCTTCTCTAGCTCATTTTACAAGTGGGGAAATTAAGGCAAACAAGATTAAATGACTTGCCAAGGGTCACACAGGTGGCAAGTATCTGAAGCCAGATTTGAACTCAGAAAGATGAGTCTTCCTGACTTCGGGCCTGGCACACTGTCCATTCTGCCACCTAGCTGCCCCATATTGTGATTAGGAGCTAACAAAAACATAAAAGATCATTTTTCTAAGCAAAATTAAAATTTCCCAAAAGTCTCAAATCTTTCATTCACAGAACTTTTCTATACCCATTGTAAGAAAAAATAGTGTGGGTATCTGGTTTTGCTCCCACAGAAGCCATCCATATAGTTGAGTTAAAGTTTACCTACCAAGACAATGGCCATGGCGGAGGGGGTGGGGGGCGGGTCAGGGAAGCCAGAGAAGCTAAACCGGTTGAACCAGTCCAAGCTTATCATGTCAGTTCAAGGGTTAGGTCCTGGTCAAGTGTCCAGGTCTACTAATCTGCATAATTTGCATAAGTCGAAGAGAAAAGGTAGGAAAGTAAAGAATGTAGACTAATCTAACTTAGACAAGAAAGATAAAACTAATTAACTTCACTTTTGCTTCTGTATCCTTACTATCCTACCTATGTAAACTGTATAACTTAAGAAAAATATGTAAAAACATAAAGAATGTAAACTAACCATAACTCAAACAGGGGTGGAGGAGCTACTAACACTCCTTCCTGCTTCTGTATCAGTGTGAGTGTTCCTAGTGAGCATTGTACCCACTCTCTCGAGGAGTGTAATAAATGCCTTCCTCTGCCCACTCTGGTCCTGAGTTCTTTGGATGAGAATGGTCAAATCACACGGATCTTCCTAAGGTTATGCTACCAGGAAAGCAATAAGCTGCAGAAGCAAGTCTTGGGCTAACTTCCTAACCCTGCCTTGGGGAGTCTTGTGATTCCCCACAGTGGTGTTAAAGGGACTACCACTTGAAACTTCCCCAGGGAACCCTGTGGTCTGCACATCCTTTCTAAGGGGCTGTCACTTGGGTCTTCCTCAGAGTCCAACCCTAGGAAGTCCTGTGATGCCCACAACCGTTCTAAGGGGCCATCGCTTGGACCTTCCTCAGGGTCTATCCTCACAGTTAGAAGGGGGGGCTACCACTTGGTCTTCCTCTGGGAGTCTTGTGGTCTGCACAGCCTTCCTTAGGGGTTATCATGTGATTCTTCCTCAGGGCCTGACCCTGCCTAGGGAGGTCTTGTGATCCCCATAGACTAAGAGACCATCACTTGGTTCTTCCTCAGGGATTTGTCCCTGCCCAGGAAGTCCAGTGACCCCTCCAAAACTGCATTTCTCACACCCATGTACAAGAGAAACATGTGCATACACATAAGAAACATGCACACATAGAGCATAAATACTACAAAGGAATGGGGGGGTGGTAGGGAGCATACTACATAGATAAAAAGGTTCCTATTATCTATTATTCCTTTCTTCTGTGTTATCCTAGTAGCCTACATAGCTCAACAGCTGCTATGACTTAAATAAATGTGGGTACAAAAGTTATTTTTAATAAGAATGGGATAAAAAAAGGAAGAATTAATAAGTATTGACAATTGCATGTCACTTAGTTTAAGGTATTAAAAACACTTCATTAAAATAATTCTGCAAGGTAAGCTTTGCAGGTATCATTACCCCATTTCACAGACAAGCAGACTGAAGCTCAGACAGGTTAATTGACTTCCCCAGTATCACAAAGTTAATAAGAGTCTGAAGCAGAATTCAAACTTAGATTTCATGATCTGCCCAGTCCCAGGATGACTTTTGCTTGCTTCACTCCTAAAATAAGCTGTTGTTGTTTCAAAAATAAATTATTTCACCTATGTAGGGATTTTAAAGAAATTGGCAAGAGTCAGTTTTTTTGTTTAATCTCTTGTGACTCTCGGCCAACAAAAAGGAAACAGAAGAGACACCATATTCTTGCATTATAATTCATAAACAACAAAACTCCAAGAAAAAAGATTCTTGGGAAAAATGCCTCCCCATAACATTCCTTAGGAGTCTGCATCCCAGAATACATCAGTACTGAACCACTGGCTACCAGAGCACAACATCTAGCAGTCTTTCAACATGCTTGAAAGTATGTAACCTCATGATTAATATCTACTACAAGGAGGGGGCCAGACACAAGGAGCAGTGGAAGCTTTCATAGTTTTTTGTCTCTCTCTCAATGCAGAGGTGACATAGCATTGCTGTGTGGCCTTGTTCTCTTCAATTATTTAACTCTGTAGTAATTTAGAGGCTCAATATAAACTCATTCTATTTCAAGTTCAGAGGTGACACAGAGAGTGTATTCCACAGTGTAAGTACATTGCTCTGGTACACATTATTCAGCTTGATTCCTTCTGGAATAAACAGACACCTGATCTTTTGCCATCAGTAGCGCATGTACATACTAATTTTTAGAGTCAGAGGAGATCTGTCAGGGCCATTTTATACTGGAGATATATAGATATATATACGTGTGTGTGTGTATAAATATGTATATAAATAAGGAATACAGACAACAGAGATCATCAGTGGGAGACTACCTCAGGAGTCTGCCAGGGATGGGGGAGGAAAGAAAGGGAAGCATTGGGGGAATTTTATTTTAGATTGCTTAACTTAGATTAACTTTTTTTTTGTAATTAGTTTTGCTAATAATGTTTTTAGATATGGTGTTTGTGCACTACCACTGTCAGAAGCCTTTAAATTTGTCAGGCTGGGGCAAAACCCCTACCCTAGTTTCAGTTCTGATTAATAGCTCTAGCCTGACATTCTACTAGATAGTATTTTTTCAAAAAATACACTCTATCTACCTGTGTTAAGTACAGTCATGTACCGTTTAGTTCGAATGATGAATCCTCAGGAATGGTCTCATTATTTGAACTTGTGGTACATATTTCTTTTGGGCTGGAGACGTTAGATATTTTACATAATTATAACTCTAAGTATCATGAATTCAAATACATGTGACCACATCAGGAGATTTGTTTTGTTATTGATATTTAGTCATTTTTAAGTCACATCTGACTCTTTGTGACCACATTTGGGGTTTTCTTGGCAAAGATACTGGAGTGGTTTGCCATGTCCTTCTTCAGCTCATTTCACAGATGATGAAGCTGAGGCAAACAAGGTTAAGTGACTTGCCCAAGGTCACACAGCTAATAAGTGTATGAGGCCAGATTTGAACTCAGGAAGATGAGTCTTCCTGATTCCAGACCTCAGACTCTATCTGCTGTACCACATACTAATCGGGACTTAGCTATATTAATTAGAGGTTAAAGTAAGTGAGGAAGTGAGGGAAGAGCATAATTTTGCAATGTCAACATAAACTCTTCAATAAGGCCCAGCTGCAGATTATTTGAATCTTTTCCTCAACATGCAGAATGGAGAATCAGATTTACTGTCATTTTAAAATACCAAATTATCCCTTCCTTTGTAGTTTTTCCATACACTATGTGGTAGATAAGAATCGCTGATAAATAACTGATCAGGAAAAGTAAGCGGTTTCTAATCACACAAATCCAAATCCCCATCTGTCAGAGTATATATTAGATGAGCTCAATTCCTGTTCTCTTCCTCTTAAATCATAAATTTTATAATCAAAGAAAATATTTTCAAAAGAAATTACCTTCCAGTTAGATTTTTTGCCCAGGTAGTCATTCCGTAAGAATATAGATGCTTAGAAATATTAGAGTTGAAAACTTATAAATAAGAAAGAAACGAGCTTTGTGAAATATGGAAACAAAAACCACAGTTCAAGTGTAATGACATTCTGAGAAATATTTTCTCCATTCAACAAGATATGGGGAAAGTGAATTTAAAAAAAAAAACCCACAGCATCTGAAACTTCAAGTGAACTTTTTTCTTTTTTTTTTCAATCTACAAATAACTTTATTTAAATTGAACAAAAGGGCACACCAGCCTGGGCTGGGGGAGAGAGCCTTCCCCCTCTATTATCACCTCTGCCTCAGACCATCTCTCGGTCACATTCACACAATAAAGCACAGTCTGCACAGAAAGGAATTTACAAAAACGAATCCTAAAAAGTAAACAGACTGAATTTCTGATTCAACAATATCATGAACGTAGATAGACTATTTACAAACCTTCACATTGTAAGTCTCCCTATCCCCACTCCTGCACAGACGGACCCCGGAGAGCAGAAGTTTGGGCCCAGCAGCCCGTGCCCACCAGCAGGTGAGCAGCTTGGGGGAGGGATTGGGACAGGGCACTAAAGAGACACGCGTAACTTTGCCAGGCGGGCAGAACTGCCTATTATAAACGGGGTTCGGGGGTTGGTTGGGAACGTGCTCTCCAGAGCTGATGGGCACAGGCCTGAAGGACACATCAAGTGTAGTGTGTGGAAACTTCCCCCTCTTTCTCCCAAGTAAAGGTTGGTGTAAGAAACAAAAAGGCTTCTCAGGCAGTCTAGCAGGGGTATTGAGCAAGTGCCCTCTCCCACGTATCCTTAGAGTTAATGCTTTTCTCCCAGTTCTAGAGTTCCCATGTAGAAGATCCACTGCCCCTCCAGTTTCCAACCATGTCATCAGGGACCAGGTGTCTATATGTATAGGGAGGTGTGGCTGGGGAGGATCACAGAGAGGGGACCCTCTAATACCCTTCAGTTCCGGCAGCCTGAGCTATTTGTGGCTGGGAATGAGGAATGGGGCAGTGGATCAGGGTGGTTGCGAGATTCATTGAGACTAGCCTCCCTCAGGGGAGGAAGGAATCGAGGTAGCAAATGGCTGAAATGCTCAGAAATGTGAGGGGAAGGAGAAAGGAGGGTACTGCTTGTGCATAGCAAAGCTCCCCATGGCCCCCCTATAGCCCCTGGAGACACAGAGGGAAGGGCCAAGAAAAGAGGAGACACTGATCGTAAAGTGCTGTGTCCCGTTGTCTCCCTGACAGTGTCGAGCCCCAGGCCTCTCCTGCCCCTTCCCCCAGGCTGAACAGAGGGAGCGGTACATGCTACAAGGAAACAGGAGTGGAAGAGGTATACTCGCGGGTGGTTGAGGTCAGAAGGAAGGAGAATTGTACCCTGAAATTCCTGGCCTGAGCTTTCACCCGTTTTTTATTTCCTGACACTCCTCTGGATACTGGAGGTTAGGGTGGGGCTTTGGGGTTCAGGAAGAGAAACTAAGTATTCTACCCCCTTCCTTTACCCAGGCACTCAGATCCTGGAGAAAATACCTACTCTAGTGAACCAAAAAGCCAGCCATCCTTTATCCCCAGACCCTCCCTCAAACTGACATCACCCAGTACTGTGGAAGAAACAGAACTGGTACCCAGCTTCCCCACTCCTTGGCTTGCAGATGAAAAAACATGGCCCATCAAGGGGCCCCATGTCAGGTGGAATTCATTCTGGGGCTGGTGCTTTAACCCAAGCACCTCTCATCAGGACTCACACTTTGAACTTGTGGACTCAGCAGCTTGGGGTGCCCTGCCAAGTAAGTGGGGAGTTTTCCCCAGCCAAGGCCTCTTTCTGGCCCTGCTGCCCCTCCTCCTACCCACATGTCCATACCCACCACCCCACAGGCTTGGGGTGTGGGCAGGAAGGGGCTGCAGGTCTCACATCTCACAGATGATCACCGGGAAATCCACGTGGAGGCGAGGGTGGTCAAGCCTCACGATACCCTGAGGGATTAGATTCTTCTGCACCCGCCTCAGCTTGGCACGCTTCCGCCCATTCTTGGTGACAGTTGTTTCCTCGTAGAACTCGTGGGTCAGGTCACCATCTTCATCATAATACATGGAACCGCGAAGGGTGAACACGAAGGGCGGCGCGGCGAGGAAGCCCCGAGCCCGGGCGTGTTGGGCTCGGGCCGCGTGGGTGAGCTCGGGGCTGCCTCCCGGCCCAGCGGTCGCCGCCGACGCCGACGCCGAGAAGGGCCACAGCCCCCGGCTCCAGAGCTGCAGGTGCCCATGTTAGGGCCCCGCGGAGCATCTCGGGGCCGCCGCGCCTCACAGCGCCCTCCAACAGCCGGCCCAGCTCACGCTGACGGACGGACGCCCCAAATGAACTTTTTTTCATTGAATGAGAGAGATCGGGTCTTAGAATTGCTGTCATTTACTAGTTCTGTAAGACAAATACGCAGCACTAGAGATTGGTGAAATCTGTTTTCAAAATGTATTCCTCTTTTGAATCAAAATGAAATGAATTATTTTAAAGCTGGGGAAAGGATCTAACAAGGAGGGCACCATGCAGAGCCTTCTAGCACACCAAAGGAAGGATTGCATTGTGTGCTTTAGGGAAGAAGAAGCACCAGGTCCGGCAGAAAGGGTCCTAACGCTGTGTGTGGGGCAGGATTAGATGTCATCTGAGAGCGCTCTTATTCATACCCCAGAACTTGGTCCCAGTGAAACCTGAGGAAGGGACTTGTTACCTAAGAGTGCTGGTACAGCACAAAAAATGGTTGAGGCTCTAGGATGTGTACTGAGCAAGGAGTGGTAGCAGAGGGGACTAGGAGCTTTGGGGGCTCTGACCTTGGGATAAGAGCAAGGTTTCAGTATTTTTTGTTTCCACCAAAAGCATACAAAGTGCTTGATTTAACAATGACTTCTTTCCCTCTCCCCTGCCTGAATTAGGTAAGATGTGGGTGTTACTATTCCAAAACAGAGACAGGGAAAATAAAACCTGATGAGGTTTATTTCTCCAAAATCACATAGAGATACAACTAGAGTATTAAAAAAATCTCTCTTTATTTTCAGGCAAGTTCTTTTTTCACTAGATAACATTTTATGAGAATGATGAGTGAATGTTATAATACTATCTATGGATTAAAATCATCCCTGCTCCCCAGGAATGAGAGTAAAAGTAATGCATTTTCTATGGAAATAATGTATGTATCACTTCAAAATGTCATATGCCATCTGGTGTATTGAAAGAAAAGAGAGTCCAAAGCTAGCTTTCTTTCTTTTACAAAATGCTAGACTACTTCAAGAAATGTTACCTTTGGTGAATTTCTAAGGTGTGGAGCTGGTATTTAAATGTAGAAAGTATGAAGTCGCTAAAATGCTTTGATTTCAGGCATTTTAGACAGGTTTCTCCAATCCAAAAATATCACCCTCTTCATTATATTTCAAAGTTTTTTGGTCTTCATTTTGTTATATTCTAAAATTCCACTATTAGAGATTTCATCTTTTAGGTTAACAAGTAATTTCTTTCAAAACTCAAATCGCCCCCCCCCCCCCCGGCCCCGGTCAATGATAACGATGAGGTTTGGCACACTATCACGTCATTTTATTCCTTATCATTAATGTATTTAATTAGCTTGTTTTTCTTCTAATTACTTGTGGATCTGAGCACAGTGAGGGAATGGGAGTTTTGATGGTTTGGATGGGAGGAGAAATAGTAATTGAGTAATTGGCAAGTGTGAACCATTGGCAAAATGGGTGGGCTCTAAGAAGCCAGAGGGTGACATAAGGACACTGAAATTCTTCACCAAGGTGTAGTAGGTGGGTTCAGGAGGTAAAAAAGAGATGGAAAAATGCCAAAGACAAACTTTTCATTATTATGATAATTATGATAATCTCTAAGAACTACTTTTTTTTTTGTTTTTGTATTAATGAGTGAGTCAGAGTGGGAGGGAGGGATTGGAAAGATTGTTATGTATAATTGTTCTGTAATGCTTTTCTTAATTGTCATTTGTCCTATGGCTCCTGGCATATAATACAATAATTTAAAATAAATTAAAAGAAATATCTTTGAACTCTTTTTGCCAAAGACCATAACTTATATTTTTCTGTAACCCTGAAAATACTAGCACATTGTTAAAGTAAGCAATCAATGAATATTTATGAATTCATTGAACAAACCTAGTTTGCTTGGCAATGTATAAACACATAAACTATTTCCTATATTAAAAAAAAAAAAGGAAATAAGTGTATTTTGAGTTCTAACCTCCAAAGCAGTGGCTGATAATATTTTTTTGTTATGGACTCCTTTCACCATCTGCTGAAGCTTATGGACTCCTAAGTACTCCTCAAACCATTGTTTTTAAATAATTGAAGGAAATGCTGGATTTCAGTTATATGTAAATGAAAACAATGCTGTATTTTTTTTTCTATTCAGGTTTGTGAGGAACCCTCCCCAATTTTAGTTTTCTATTCTATGAAACAGGAAAAATAATAGCACATACTCTCCCTGGATGAAATAAGACAACATACACAAAGCACTCAACAAACCCTAAAGTACTACATTAATTATGGCTATTGTTACTTATGACTTTCAAAGAATTCTTTATGATTTTTCAAAGTCTTGAAGTGAAAAATTTTTAAGCTAGTTTCTTGCTCTCCTGAATTCCATGCTATCTTGCAGTCACTAAGCACAGTGCTATATCTTCTCTGTACTTTTAAGACACTTGTGTGAGCACTTGCTAATCATTCTTAATTCTTTTCTCTCCCTCATCCCATAATTTCACAGTTGAAGGAAATGTGCCTCAAGGGAGTTTAAATGACTTACATAAATGCATAGTCATCACAGAATTAGAGAATCAAAGAATCTATCTTGTCTAGCCACAGCTAACACATATTTTTACTTGTAAAGTTTTTTTTAACCCAAGTGAAAAACCTTACATTTATCTTTACATCTAGTCTACTAGATTCAATCCTTTTGTTTTAGTCTGTTAAGAATTTTTTGGACCTTGATTATGTCATTCCACATGTTCCTTATCTTAGCTTTGTGCCTTATGAAAATTTGATGAACAAGCTGTCTATGGCTTCATACGATTCACTACTAAATTAGAATAAATTAGGCCTTGTAATCCAATTACTGTATTTGTACAGACATGCTAGAAAAAAATTACTAAATAATGTAGTTATAGTCAAATTATGTCCAACAATTTTTAGTGCCAATAGTGTTTTCATGCATCTTCAATTTTTTTTCTTCCTTTTAATTAAAAGTAGCAGCCTTAAAAGTCAAGAAGCATTTATTAAGTACTTATAACGCTCCAGGAACAGTGCTAAAACCTGGGCATACAAAGAAAGGCAATAGACAGTTCCTACTCTCAAGGAGCCCAAAGTCTAATGGCAGGAGACAGCAATCAACTAACTATGTGCAAACAAAACATAAATACAATAACCTGAAGATAATCTTAGAAGGAAGGCACTAGCTTTAAGGATGATCAAGAAAAGCTTCTTGCAGAAACTGGGATTCTAGATAGGACCTGAAACAAGTGAGGGAAGGAAAAAGACAGAGACGAAAGGGGAGGGCATTTTGGTCATAGAAAGCAGCTAGCAAAAATGCCTAAAGGCAGGAGATGGAGTTTATTGTGCAAGTAACTGTAAAGAAGCCAGTGTCACTGAATCACAAAGAAAATAGGGAGAAGTACAGATGTATTAGGAAACGGAAAGGTATTGGCCAGGTCATGAATCATTTTTAAAAACCAAACAGAGAGGAGAAGATTCTGGGAAGATGATAGAGTAGGTATGAAAATTCCAAATTCTCAGAATTTTCCTCCACAAGCATTAAAACAAACCTTAAGGCAAACAAAGTGTGTGGGTGGAGACAAAGAAGAATAGGGGCACAACTGGGGTCTTCCTGGTGAGTGGGATAAGTGAAAGACCTCTCATAAAATCTGAGCCTCAGCCTTTCTGTAAATTGAATGATATGAAGGCTTCTCAGGAGAGACACCTTACTAAAGTAGCTTAGACCCTAGGCCCAAGTTTCTATGTACTAAAGTCACCTGACTTACAAGAATCCTAAACTTAGAGCAGCCTGAATTCCCCCATCAGGAACCTCACTAAATAAAGATAACAGTGTTTTTAAGAGTTTGGTATTGGCTAAATTGTACCTGGGGTAGTAGATTTCCACATTTAGATTGTAAGCCTGAACTCCACCAATGAGAGTAAAGGGCCAGTGGTGGGGTGGGGGGCTTGTTTATTTTAAGGTATAAAGTTAAAGTTCTGCCCTCTGGGCACCGCCTCTCCCTACCTATTGTCTATAGGTTTGGAGACTGTCCTTTCCAGTAGGATTGTAATAAAATCCATTTCTAATTTCTACTTGAGAAGCCTCTGAGTTTAATTTTGGGTGAAGTTAATGTCCCACACAGTTTGAAGGTCCCACTCAGATTTATTTCCCTCTTAGAAGGAGACCACCCCACCGAGACCCTTAGGCTCAGTTGAAGGGATTCATTCTGGTTGGATAAAAGGTCTCAAAGAGAGGAACTCAGAGAAACTAAAAATGGAAGTAGGACAATGAGAACTCTGGAGAGTGCTAGCAAAGCTGGCCGGTGGTGAAAGTGAAAAGTACACTGGGTGCTGACCTGAAAGGAGGAGGCAGCACCTGCAATTGGATCTGTCATGTAAGTTGTACACATAAAACCTGGAGGTGAACAAACCCTGTGAGTTCCCACCTTCTCTCTAGACTGAATGGGAGATGGCAGAGAAGGGCCAGGACTAGGTGAGCATCACCAGGGTGACTGTGAGAGGAGGGTGTCCTCTCCTGGTGATATCTGCCCAAAAGAGGGACGGCAGAGACCTCTGCCCAAAAGAAGGATGGCAGAGACAGGTGACTCGCCTCGGGCCCAAATGGGAGATGGCAGAGATAGGGGCAGTCATGAAATTAGTGAGTCTCTGACTCAGGAAGGGGAGGTAATGACCTTTCAGTTAAATTTATAGCCTGTGAACAGTCTGAAACAGCTAGAACAAAAGAAATCATTTGATATTCTTGGGAGTGGGCTTAAAGATTGGGATGAACTGCCAAAGTAGAAAGGAAAATGGCCATAGACAGCAGAAGTCAGGTGCCTGAGCAAGGTGGTGGAGTCTTGCTTTGTCATGTCTGCATTTGCTCCAAGTTGAGAAATAAGATTTGCTTGGAATAGGGAAAAGAGCTCTTAAAATATTTGACCTAGTGTTTTCACAATCTGGCTAGCAGCTTCTGTGGGGGATCCAGATCCACCCACAGCTAGCACCCGGAAAGCTGCCAGACAGCCAGAAAGCCCAGGTTCTTTTAATCTGCCTTAGTAAGGAGAGCAAGGTTAAGGGGTTGGCAAGCTTACTTTAATTCAGCACACAAATATCATTCACTTAGTTCAGGGGAAAAAGCCAGCACCCTGAACTTCAGAGCAAAATACAAGCAAATTACAAACTTCAACAGACAGACCTTGTCTGATTCAAATCCCAATACATAGTTACCAGAGTTACAACAAAGTCTCAACATCCAGGTTTACAAGCTGGAGGGCTCCTTAGCTACAGCTGCCTGGAGTCTCTTCATCAACACCATCTCAAGAGCCCTTAAACAAATTACAAACAAACAGACCCAATACAATTCATAGTTACCAACATCTGGGAGCTCAGAACAAAGGCTGGCCCAGAGTCACGCACACCACCACTGCTGCGGCAAAGAGCTCCAAGGAAGAAGAGGCCAACCCCTGGCTTTTATATCTTTGTCAGTGTCAGGGGTGAGTCACACACGTGACCCAAAATCGCCACAAAGAGGCAGACTTAAACCCATGTGGTCTAAGAGTCTCTGCTGTCCCAGACATGTCACTCAAACTCATGTCTAAACT
>CM053626.1:267581373-267599943 GCA_028646595.1 Phalanger gymnotis
ACATGTCAAAAATAAAATAAAAAATAAAAACTAGCTTTACAAAGTAAGAATTTTAAAAAATCGTTTAAGGAGGCTACACAGTTAAAATAGCCTTCCTGTAGAGTCCACAAATAGCAAATAGCCATGAAAGCATTCCCTTGAGTGCAGCAAGATGTGCAAGGTAAAGCTTCTGACTTTAAATTCCCTCTGGGCAAAGTAAGGAAGAAACAAAGAAGAAAAGGAAAACAGGCATCCTGCCCTCTTAAAGAACTAGTCCAGTCTATGTAAAGCAAGGGTTGCTTCTTCTAGAAATGTTTTGCTTAAAAATAACACTCTCCTTTAGATGCAAAAGCATCTATACAGGGTATAGTGAGTCAGTTACTCAATAAATATTTATTAAGCACTTACTATGTACCAGGCACCATGCTAAGTTAGGGATACAAAGAAACACAAAAGTTCACATTCTAATGGAATGCAGGTAGAGAGGGAATCCCATTTCCCACATTCTAGGGGGGAAACCCCAACATATTTCTATTACTGCAGTTTAGGAATACCTACCTAGCAACGACTCCCTTGCTTTTCAACCAAGTGAAAAGAACTGATGGAAAACAAAGATCCGAATAAGTCTAAAAGGAAGCAAAGGTGTCACACTTAATCACTTGATCCCAGAGACTTTGTAAAAGAAAAGCAGGAAACTACAGCTTTCTGCTTGATACACTTTCACTGACATCTTGTTAAAGTACTTGAATCAAACCTAATGTAGAAGGGATAGGAAGATGAGTCCTGAAAGCAGATCACCAAATTGACAAAGAACCATGATTTACTACTGATGGAGGAATTATCAGGATCAACTGCTAGAGCTCTAACATGGCTAAATGCAGAGCAGCACAGAAATTATTCAATTGTCTTGATTATTTCATCCTTCAAAGGATGGAAGAAAAGATGAGGGCAACTGTTATTCTAAAAATTATTCTGATCAAGGAGTAGGAACTATCTAAAAATGAACCTTGGGTTATAAATGACCACACTATTGTTAAGGTTATTTGGTTTTAAACAGCATGTCCAGAAGGTAGGAAAAAAGAACAAGTAACTAAGAATGAATACAAAAAAAAAAGGAGTGCACTTTTATTCAAAGGTCAGGCCCAGCGGAAGCTCAGTTTTGCAGATGACAACAAAAAATGACTTTTTAAAAATTTATATTGGTGAGGAGGAAAATTAAAGGAGGGATAGAATTGCTGTTGGGACAGATGAGAACATAATTAGCGATTATGAAAAAAGCTTCTATTTTGCTTGTGGTTTCTTTATAAACAAAAATGATCATTAAGTTAGCAAATGTAAAACAAAACAAATAGTTAAAAGGGAATTGCTTTTCATGAGTTTAAGTCAACATATTTGGGCAAGCTATATAATAACTAATTGTATTTTTATAACATTTTAAAAAGCATTTTATAGTACAATGTTGTGAACCTTTTAGTACAAATATTTTACCAACAAGGAAATGGAAGGTCAGAAAAGTTAAATGATTTGCCCATGATTAAAACTAGTACAAGTTGAAGAAAGGATTAACCAAGATCTTCCAGCTCCACATCCATAACTATTTCTATTATGTTATTCTACTTTAGTCAGCATCCCCCACTCTAAAAGGCTTTTCCGTTTCGATCACCAAGCTAATGATCTTTGTGTGATTTGGTAGATGTATTATTTGTTTTGGCAAGCAGCATTTTTCTCTTTCCCCTTTTAGAAGAGGAGGGGACAGAATACATTGGGAAATAGAGATGGATTCAAAATAATTCACAAAAAAAGAAAAGTCACAGACATTAGAAGAGATACAACATGAGAGACATTAAGAAAATGTCATTCCTAATTTCCAAAGAGGGAATAAGTTGGATTTTTCAAATTACAAGCCGATGTGCAAAAAAAAAATCTAGAATGTTAACAAAATGGTTTATATGCAGTTAGAAATGAAAGTGACAATCCAGAACTAGGAAAAGGACATGCCAAGATATTTTTTTTCAATTATTGATAGAGTAACTAGATAGATAATTAGAGTAATACCATAGTCACAATACACTTGGATTTCAACAAGACATTTGACAGGTTATTTCTTAGTATCCTTGATATAATTCTGAAATGAATGTCATTACAGTTAGATAGATTCAGCAAATAGCTGAATGACCAAGCCCACTACTACCAAGCCCTACTAGCTCTTTTCTTAGATTTTTACCTTCCAGGAATTTTTTGGTCCATAAATTACTATTCTTCTTCCTACATCGTAGCTATTGTCTGTGATATTTGGCTTAATGAGTATTTATCAGAATTTCTCCCTCTCCAATACTATTAAGTTCAATGTCCATTCAATTAGATTTACAATACACTAGTCAAATACATTCCTACCGGGCCATGTTAGTGCACTTGGCCTCATTAGGAAACTGTCATTCCTATATTTTAAGTTGTAGTCCAGACATGCGTGACGCACTCCCAGACACCACCTTGTTAACCAAATGTTCACTTCTAAAATTTGCTTTTGAATCAATTTGATGGGCAGCAGTGATAAAAATTTCATCTCTGTCCCTAAGTTCATGAGTTTCTTACACAAACATTACAATCCTTGACAGGGGGGTTGGAGAGAGTGGGGGAAGGAAACTTGCTTAGTTGCCTGATGGCAAATCTTGAGGCCCAGAATATGTTTCATCATCTCACAATTGATTCTCCTGACTCAAGTTTCTCCTCACTCCAATCCATCTTCTTAGCTGCCAAAGCAATTTTCCTAAAGCATAAGTCTGACCATGTCACTCCCTCCCTCTCGAATCAATAAATTCCAGTTGCTTCCTATCTATAAGATCAAATACGAAATCCTGTGTATAGCACCTGAAATCTTCCTATCTTTCTTTTTTGTTTATCACTTTCCTTTCTACCTCACAATCTACAATCCAGTGACATTAGCCTTCTTTGCTGTTCCTTGAACACAAAACACCATTTCTAAATTCTATGGCATTTTTTGCTTTGTTTTACTGTCTCCCATTCCTAGAATGCTCTCTTCTTTCACTTTATCCTCCCGACTTTGCTGGTTTCCTTAAATCCCATCTTCTGTAGGAAGCCTTTCCAGTTCCCTCCACTGTACTTCACCTTTAAGATAATCATCAATTCATACATAGTTATTTTATATGTACATTTTTTGCATGCTGTATCCCCTATTCAAATGTGAGCTTGAAAGAAGGTTTGGTATTTTGTTCCTTTATTTATATTCCCAGTGCTTGGCACAGTAAGCACTTAATAATTTTTTGTTAACTGATCCTGAAAAGTTAAAACAATTGACTAAATTTAAAGTGAAATTAATAGATTAATCTAATAGACATCAACATAAAATTGCATGCTTGAATTTTTTAAAAAAATTTATTTATACACATATACATATACATAGGGAGACAGTAGTTTGTGGATTTCAAATCTAGACTGAGTCGCAAGTTTCACATGGGTCTGAAGTAACCTGTGTAGAACACTCTCTTCCAATGTAGATATAAACCTTCCAAATCTTATCCTATGTAGTTGGTGTCTATAGTCTACCATTAACACAATTCACCAATGGTAGTATTGCTTGTCTTCTGTAACCTTTGAAATTCCCTGACTGGCAGTAGGGTACCGATGATATTTCTTTGTTAGCCTTCATCTTGCTATTTGACCAAGACATCTCTGAAAACCTACCACTTCCTTCTTTATATTTTCATCAAATATTCTCTCAGTGAACATCTATACCATTCTCATACAAAATTATATTGTAAATGTGTGAAAATAATTCTGTGCATCACATCAATAGTTACCAATTTTATCTTGGTGGCCATTTGTTTGTCTTGTTAATGCAACCAGCCATGATCTCTATTATTTGGGAAGTTTCTTCTCAAGATTCCTTGAAACTTGATCTCTGTGGACAGGTCAAGCCACTTTTCTTGACTTCATCTTTTTGAATGCCTTCATCATTATAGTGATATCACAAAATGGGTAAAATCTGAATTGTATGTAAGGGAATTAGAAATTTTTTTTTAATGTGTTCTTATTTTTTTTTTGTCTGACACTGTGACTTTATTAGCATAGAACTCCTATTGATGGGAGTCCCTCTGCTAATACAGATTAGCCTACATGAGAACTGAGATGTTGAGACTTGCCTATGTCTACACATACATTATGTGTGAGTGATGGGACTCAAAATCATGATTCTAAGGATGACTCTCTATTCTGAATATCCTATTATCTCTTAAATTCATATTAATGGCCATAAACCATCAAAGTTTTTTTTAACTTTTCATTAATATTATAAAATATCCCAGTAAGCATCTTCAGAAATCACATCTTCTATTAATAATAGGTACAACATAGACAACACTAAGTTCATCCAAAGGGAGAGACATGCAGCTATTAAACCTGAAAAATTGTGGATGGACCCAGGAATTGATCATTTCCATTACTTAGTAGGTCACATAGTAGGCTATACCATTTGGAAATGCAAAAAGAAATGGGCCTGATCATGTTTATAAGTATATACATATTATCCTTTTCATGTGAATGATACAGATGATTTTTAACTGATTTCTAACTCTTTAATTTTGGACTATCACTATCCCTTTTTATCTCTGCCATTTATCATTTCTGCACTCAAAGGCTACATAAATTTACCTCTTTTCAGATTAACTCTAATCTTCTGGTAGTGTTGATGGTAGTTATTGTGTGTGCACAGGCATAGGAAAGTAAAAAGTCATCATGTCAGAGTGACCTAGGAATAAACATGTGGTCCTTTCACTTTGTACACTATGAATCACTAACTATCAAATACCAGATGGTCTAGAAAGGTAAGATATTTTTAATGGGTCTCAAGACATTGCACACCAATTAAAATGAGTGACCAAGGTCAAACAAGCCTCATTAGATTCTTCAACACCATTTACCTTGAACCATGAAAAGCACAAAACCAAGAGATCCAATGAAGAGGAAAACGAATGCTGAAATACAATCATTTCTTAAATTTCTACATTGTATTATTCAATTTTCTTCAGGTTAAACCTCTAAGGTGATAATTAAATACATGTTCTTCAATTTTAATTATAAAATTTTTGTATGTAATATTTTAAAACTAATGTTTTAAAATTCAGACAGAAATGATATTTTATCATATATGTGCATATGTACATGTGCATATGAAATTTAGAAAAAGAAATATGTATTTTTTATTAAATAATTTTAAAAGCTTAACATTAAGATATTAGTATACTCTTGACTGATTGAAGAGGGTGTTTAAGGTAATTCCTAGGGCTCCAAACTAAGATTAAACTAGGCAAGTAAGAATGTACTCAGTGTTCAGCAATAACAAAATTATTCCATATAAGATGCTATGTATAAGGAAGATTCAAAGAGTCTCTGCTCTCAAATAGGTTGTAATTAAGTAGTCGGAGAAATTATTTCTATTTTTATAGAGCTTTTAGTGCAAAAAATCTTTAAAATATGCCCCTACATTTATCCAGGTACAGCTATATCTAATTTTATACACTGGCGGTCCTCTTGCTGTCTTCTGTATCACTGTACAATAGTTTTCCCTTCCATATCTTGGCTTTCCCCATCTCTGTTTCGATATATCATGGGTCAGCCTAATAAATTAAATGGGAATTTGGGGGGAGTTTTGCAGAAGCTGCAGAAGACATGCAAAGATCAGAAGAAAATACAGAAAAAAATTTAGAAACTCAGAAATGCATAAATACATGTATAGTATTGTATAATATCAACATAAATTTTACAAGAAGGTACTGTAGACACCCCATAAAAGAAAAAAAAATCATATTTCTTCTCAAAGGGAGGGTCAAATAATTTTATGCAGATTTTTCAGATCACAGGGGTGCCATGTCTCTGACCCCTGCAATATGGAAAGGATAACTGTACATCCTCCCTCCCCACACACAACACTATTTCTGGAATCATACCGCATGACCTTGGCTAATAGAATACTAGAAAAGTTTGCAAGTCAATGTAATGGCAACCATATTGGCACACCCAGGATGGCTGATAGTGCAGGTTCTTTTATCTTCTTTACTAGGAAAGCAACTTAAAAGGGGTCAATAATCTCCTTTAATTAAACAGAAAAAATACAAAGAAGAGAAATAAAGACCAACAGACAGGGCTCTACTGCCTGAATCAAAGCTTTACATCCACCACTGAATCAAGAGAGCCTTTACCTCTGAGGAGTCAGGGAGCTCTAAACATTCTGCTATTCAGAGTCTCAACCAGGGAATCACATCTTTCTCATAAGTGAGCCTCCAAAGCAAAAGCTCACCTCTTACAATATATATTCTTTCAGCCAAAAGGCTCAGAGCCAGAAGGCATCACAACCCAACTCATTGCTTAATTAGTTTATTAACAAAAGGTGTGCAAGCCTTCCTACAAGTAAGCAAGCTTTCCTTAATGAGCTCCCCATAAGGCCTATTGATGGGCGGGGAAGATCTTACTCCCCATTAACCTTATAGTCAATCCACTCTCTTGTGACTTCAATTACCATCCTTGTGATTTCCTCAAACAAAATAACCCTCCCTGGCCACCAGTCCCCATTTAAATGTTGTCTCTCCCATTAGGGTATATGAGAGACTTCCTAATTCAATTAAGGTAACAACAACAACAACCACAGCTACAACCACAACACAATGTTGTAACCCTGAAAAATGCCTCTGATTAAGGTATAGTATCAGTTAATCAAAAGCAAAAACTAGGTATGAGCAATTCCTAGTCTTCTAAGGTGTCACCATTAAGCCATCAATTAAAGACAGGAACTAGTTAGAGACAAATCTTTAATCAATGGGGGAGAAATGAAGTACCCAGATAAAGCAGATGATACTTTACAGGATGTGTTTGTGTTTTGTTGAAAAATATCAGTCATGCCCAATAAAACAGTAAGCCAGTTGGGAATCCAACATTTCGATAGGAAGCCAGTATAGGAGAAAAGCAGCTCCAGCCAAGCCCCAGAGAGCAAATTGCTTGGGAGAAAGAGAGAGTTCCTGTCTCCCTTCTCATATCCCAATGACCTGAACGTAGGGGTCTCAAGCTCTCTAAAGGTTGCAAAATTTAGACTTCTCATTGGCAAATGGAGAAGTAATTTTACTGAAAGTAAGCTGTATTTACTCTTTTTCCTAAGCCTGAACCCACTTTCCCTCAGATTCTGTATATACTTGTGGGAATGTTTCTTCCAGACTTTTGGGAGGTTGTTTTGTAACTATCAGCTCTTACTATGCCATCAGAGTAAATAGCCTTTCCTTAAAGCTAATTTATTCTGATTTTCTAAGAGATAATTAATAGGCAGACCACACTGGTTAGGGGCAATAGCATGAGAGAATTGTCTCCTCCTCCCCACATTGCCTGGTTCACAGTCGTCCCTAGGTAGCTGAGGAGAGAAGCAGCCATTGGCTTTGGGAGAACTCAGCCTTCCAGTAAAAGTAGATAGATATTAAAGAAAGTAGCCCTGGTGGTGGTTGAGAAGAGGGGTACACAGAAGTAAGCTGCTTGATGGCAGGGACTGTTTATTGTTGTATTTTTATCAGCAACATTAAAGCCAGTGTTTGACACACAGCAAATAATTAACATTTTTATTCACTTACATACATTGTTTCATCAAAGCCTTATTATAACCCTGAAAGGCAGACATTGTAAGTGTTGTTAGCCACACGTTCAAATGAAGCATCTGAGACAGAGAGGATAAGTGTTTTGTCCAAGATTCTGCAGTTACCAACTGCTAGAGCCAGTATACTAACTCACATGTGTTGACTCGAAATCTGGACAATTTTCCATCAGAATATAGATTGTTAAGCCAGGCATTTTATCTGTAATTTCAGCAATAGCTAGCTCTGTCGATTGGAGTAGATTGCTGTGGTTAACTACTACACTGAAAGCCTTGTGTAAAATCACTTTTGTTTCAAACTTTTATTATTAGTTTAAATGAGACCAAACCCTATGGACAATCTACTCCTGACTCAAACAATTCCACTTCAAAATGGTGATTAGTAAAAGATAATAATAGAAAGAGACCCCCAAGGTAGAACCAACATTAACTTTAGGTTATGGTATGCAAACCAAGAGCATTTTCATAACCTGTTATTATATTCTAGTTTGTCTGCTAAAATTACATGGGGGGAACAGAATCATTATCATTGTCTAATTTTTCCCACCTTCACTAAATGCTAGCCACCATCATGACATGGAGATGAAACTAGATTTGGGAAGTTTTTCTTTGTATAATACAAGCACTAGGAAGTTTTGCAAAGTTGTGAAGATTTTGAAAACAACCATTATTATCGAACTGCTAAAGGAAAGGTGACTTTAAGGGGGTCAACAATCTTACTTTAATCAAACATATATAAATCATTTACTAATTCAGGAGAAATGTCATCACCCTGAACATGGAGAAAATACAAGCAGAGAAATTAGCCCAGAGATCAACAGACAGGGCTTCAACTGTCTGAACAAAGTAATACACCTACCTACATGCACCACTGGATCAAAGGAGACATCAACATCTGAGCAGTTGGGGATCTCTTAACAAAAAGCTACTCAGAGTCTTGTCCAGGGAATCAAAAGGTCCTTCTCATGAGCGAGCCCCCAAAGCAAAATCTCACCTCTCAGTATATATATATATACACACACACACTTAGCTAATAGGCTCAGAGCCAGAAGGGATCACAACCCTCATGACTCAGTGCCTAATTAGCTTAGTAGCAAAAGATGTGAAAATCTTCCTACAAGCAAGCCTCTCCATAAGCAAGCTCCTCCCGCAATGGGCTCTATGTGATTCTGGATGTATCACAGCTGGGCCAGAGTTCAAAGCAGCAAGACATCCGTGAGCAAGACATATGGTCATATAAGCCTATTAATGGATGGGGAAGATCTTCCTATTCCATTAACATTACGAGTATAACTTGTAGAGATGCCCATTACCAATAGTTTGATCACCAGGATAAATATTTTAGCCATGACAATGCATGAAAGAAATAGTATTATGAAATCAATCCCTTCTACTTCTGCCATGACTATGTGCAAAATGATCCAGTTTAGTTCATTTCAATTAAAAAAAATTATTAAGCACCTGCTACATGGCAAGCATCGTGCTAGATATTGTCAATATAAAGATTAAAACAAATTCATTCTTGATATCAAGATAATTCTGATGGAGGAATCCTACATATGATAAATAAGCAAATGCAAAATATATGGAAAATTAACACTCACAAATCCCTATTCTCCCGACTTGTTATGATATGGAGGTGATTCTAGGTTCATAAAGATGATGCCCACAGAGAACCAGCTCTGGAGGGGTTGAATTGGGGGTTCCACCAAGCAAAATAAAAACTTCAAGTGTGGTTCTTTTGAGTCTGATTTCTGAGGACCAGTATCAATATGGGGAAGCATATCACCATTAAAATAATAATAACAATAGCTAGCATTTTATAGCACACTAGTGGGTACAACATACTTTAGATATTACTTAATCCTCAAATCATCCAGACTGTTCTTATATTTTAAATATTTTATTAGTATCCTTTTTATTTTTACATCACTTAAATTTCCCCCTTTACTCCTCCTAAGGAGTTGTCCCATATAGCAATATTTTAAGGGGAAAAGAAAAAGAGGAGAATAGTAGAAAAGAGCAAAAGCAATCATTACATCAAGAAAAAATCTGAAAATATATCCAATTTTTCAGAACTGTGGACCTCTCACCTTTGCAAAATAGTGAATGTGAGGGAGTTTCCCATATCTATTTTGGGGGGCAGTCAACAATCATTTGTTACACTCTTATTATGTGCAAGGCACAGTGATAAGTGCTGGAGATACCGAAAAAGGTAAAAAACTTGTTTTCAAGGTGCTAACAATCTAATAGGTCCTGTTTATTATTTTTAATTTGCAGCATGCACTTTTGAGTATTTCATATTTGTTATTCTTTTTATTACATAGTTGTAACCATTGTGTATATTGATTTGTTGGCTTTGCTTACTTCACTCTGTGTTAGTTTATATGTCTTTTTTTAAGTTTTCATGTATTCATCATTTCTTACAACACAGTAATATCCTGTTTCATTCATGTGCCACAATTTGTTTAGCAATTCCAATCAATAGCAATCTACTATTTTTCTAGTTCTTTGTTGCAAAAAAGTGCTACTATAAATATTTTGGTGTATATGGGGACTTTCTTATTATCAATGATTCTCTTATGGTTTAAACCTAATACTGGAATGCCGAATCAAAGAGTATGTATATTTGAATCATTCTTTGCATAATTCCAAATTGTTTTAGAAAATGGCTGTGCTAAATCACAGCTCCTCCGACAATGCACTAGTGTGTCTGTCTTTTCACAAACTGTCTAGCATGGACTATTCCAATCTTTTATCACCATTAGTATTTTCAGGGTATAAGGCAAAAGTTTAATGTTGTTTTGATTTACATTGTCTTATAAGTAATTTCAAATAGTCTTTCAAAAGGTTGTTAGTAATTTGTGATTCTTTTGAAATTTCTCATCTTCTGATCACTTATCTAATGAAGAATAGCTTTCAATCTTATCTATTTATCTTTCTAACCAGATCTACACATATACATATGTGGCACATACCAAATGTATGGCTACATGTGTGTATATACACATATATGTATGTATAAAAACACACATGTCTTTAATAATAAAGATGATCACAAATGCATAAAAATGCATTAAATTTTATAGTACATGTAGCCTATGTATATGGAAAATATTTTGTGTCAAATTTTGTGTGTACATAGTACACATGTATGTGTAGGCATGGGTAGGTGGGTGGCTAGGTAGTACAGTGGATAGAGTGCCAGGCATCATCAAAAAGACTCATTTTCCTGAGTTTAAATCCAGCCTCAGCCACTTACTAGCTGTGACACTTTGGCCCAGTCACCTAACTCTGTATGCCTCCATACTTCAACTGGAAAACGAGCTGGAGAAGAAAAGCAAACCACTCCAGTATCTTTACCAAGAAAACCTCAAATAGCGTCATGAAGAGTTGGATATGACTGAAAAGCAAAATATGTACTATACACATATGTATATGCATATACATGTACATGAATACCCATATACATAGAATAGAGATCTATAAATATCTAGGATACCAAACCCTCATCTTTGTTTATTTATTTTTAATTCATGGAACAAAACAAGCATTTGTATAGCACAGTACAATAAAAAAGATGAGTGTACATGAAACTGCAAACTTGCCATGTACAACTTGTTATTCCTTCCGTATATACAACAAAGTTATGATTTTTTTCCTTTATTTTTTCCTTTTTTTTCTTCTCTCCCTCTCCCTGCCCTAGAGACGGCTACCATTAGACACAAATAGATGCATGTGTGTATGCACACATATATACACATGTATTTATCAGTTATTTCTCTGGATGCAGAGAGCATCTTTCTTCATATGCCCTTTACTTTTAATTTGCATATTTGTAATACTCAAAATTACTTAGTTATTCAAAGTTGTTCTTTTTTTCTTTTTTTTTTTTATTTTTAGTTTACAACACTTGGTTCTACCTAATTTTGAGTTCCAGATTTTCTTCCCTCACTCCCCCCCTCCCTCCCCAAGACGGTATGGAATCCCAAATAGCTTCCACATATAACTTCGCATTGAATTAATTTACACACTAGTCAAGTTATACAGAAGAACTGTGATCAATGAAATGAATCATGCAAAAGAAGAAACAGGACCAAAAAAAAAACCCAACCCAAAAACAAAAACAAAAGAGAGAAAAAGAAAAAAAAGGGAGGGGAAGGCTAGCATGAAGTGTGCCTCAATCTGCATTCATCCTTCATAGTTTCAAAGTTGTTCTTAGGAGAATATTGCTGTTAATGTATACAATAGTCTCCTGATTCTGCTTACTTTGTTCATCATTTCATGCCAATCTTTCCATGTCCTTCTAAGATCATTATTTCTTATAGCACAGTAGCATTCCATCACAACTATAAATCATGACTTATTCAGCCATTCCCCAATTGATGAGGATCCCTACAATTTCCAGTTCTTTGCCACCATCACTCTTATCTGTGAAATCTGATACAATTTTTCCCCATTTGACTGCTGGCCTTCTCATCTTACATATGACATTTTAATCAGCTTTTCAATTTCATGTAATATAAATCATCTTATTTTTTGGAATTGTTCTTTTTTAGTTACAGATAAATCATTGCCCCACAGCTATGAATGGCACATGATCAGATTCTTTTTGAGTGTGTGTGGGGGTGGGGGGGAGGGGGATAAGAGTAAGGGAAAATAATCCTTACTGCTGAGGATGTATGTGGTATGAGATCTTAGTCTAAGCCTACTTTCTGCCAGACTTCTTTCCAATTTCATTTTTTTTGTTTGTTTTTTGTTATTTTTTTCTGGCAGTTTTTAATCAGATAGGGAGTAATTTTTTAAGTAATTTATGTTTTTCAGTTTATTGAACACTAGGTTATTCAGTAGCATAGTTTCTGATTCACCTTTGTCTAATTTGTTCCACTGGCTTACTTATCCATTTTTTTAACTGTTACCAAATGGTTTTGGTGACTATCATTTTATAATATAGTCTAAGGTCTGGAAGTGTTATTGCCCCTTTTCTCCCCTACCTTGATTTTCTCTATTTTCTGGTGTTTTTTTTCTTCCAAATAAAGTTTGATATTATTTTATTGATTTATATAAAGTTTCCCATTTACAATTTGATTGGTATAGCATTAAAATAGTAAATTAACTTGGGTAGTATTGTCATATTTATTATAATGGTGTGGCCTGGTCATAAGCATTGCATATCCCCCTAGCTATTTTACTTCTTTATTTCTGTAAGGAATACAATGTAATTCAATCTATACAAGTCTTCTGTGTGCTTTCATGGATTGATTCCCAGATATTCTATGAATCTGTACTTAGCTGAAATGGGATGTCCCTTTCTATTACTGCTTCTTGGATTTTTTGGATGATTTTATAGAAATGCTATTGATTTTTATGGGTTTATTTTGTCATCTGAAACTTTGCTGAAGCTGTTTTCTCAGGTAATAGCTTTGCTGGTTTCCATGGATTTTCTAAGTAAACCATTAAGTCATCAGTAAATTAGGATTTTTTTTTATCTCTTTACCTATCTTTATATTTTTCATGCCTTTCTCCTATATCATAGAATTTTCTAGTGTTTCTATAAGAATAATAATACAGAGCTGGGAGAATAGTCATCCTTTCTTTATATCTACATGGATTACATAAGCTTCTAGTTATACCCATTTATGTGAAGCTTGCTTTTCATTTTAATTAAATACATTTATTTTTAAAACCATCTCTCTATTGCTATTCTTTGTAGTTTTTTAAGCATAAATAATTTTGTGCTTTGTTGGTTTTTTTTTTGTTTTTTTGTCTGGCTCTATTGAGATAATCATATGGTTTTAGAAGTTTTGTTTTTAATATCATTGTATTGATTGTTTTCCTAATAATGAACATTCTGCATCTTTGGTATAAAAACAACTTGGTCATATTGAATGGAACAACAACTTGGATGAATCCTGTAATTTAGCAGTATTTTATCTAAAAGACTGAATTAATAGTTTTTGATGATATTTATTATGGTTCTCCTTTGTTTATCCCTGGTTGTTTCAGGAAGTAGTACTATAATTATCTCAAAAAAGGTTCCTGGCATGGAGTTTCTTTCTCAAATTTTGAGAACATCTTATATTGTATTGGCATAAATTGTTTCTTAAAATTTGATAGAATTTGCCTTCTAATCCATCAAAACCAGGAAGTGTTATCATTCTTCCCTTCCCCCACTGACACACATACACCCCTGTGATAGCTTCTTTAAAACTTCTATTTCCTTTCCTGAAATGGGATTATCTAGGATCTCCATTTGGTCTTTTAGTAGATCAGGTATTTCTATATATATATTTATTATAATATATTATAATAATATATTATAAATATATATTATTTATTATATAATGTATATGATATAATATATTATATTATTATATAATAATATAAATATAAATAATAATATATTATAAATATATTATAAATATATATATTTAATTATTTCTCTGTATCTTTTGTTTTTCAGTTATTTTGCATATGACAATGTAAAGTAGTGTCCAATAGTATTTTTTTAAAATCCTGGCTTTACTGTGATTTTACCTTTTTCATTTACTATTTTGCTGATCTTATTGTCTGCCCTCTTTTTTAAATTAAGCTGGCTAATAGCTTGCTCACTTTTTAAAGTCTTTCTAAAGAATCAGTTTTTAGTTGTGTTCATAATTTCCAAGTATTTCTGCTTATCCATTTATCTATTTCTCCTCTATTTTCCAACATTTAATCCTTTGTGCTTATTTTGGGTTTACTACAGAATGGTAGGGTCAGGGCAGAGTCAAGATGTCTTGGTAGACTGAGGCAACAATAATAAAATGCTAAATGTATGCCAGAGCAAGTGCTAGAGACCAGATTTGAACTCAGGGATTCATAACTAAAAGTCTAGTACTATCAATAAAGTTGACCTCTAGAACCCATTACTAAAGAGCTGGTTAGCAAACATCTAGAAAAGTAAGTAGTGATCACAAGGAGCCATCACAGCTTTGTCAAGAAAAAGGTCATCCTAGACAAATCTGATTTCCTTCTTTGGTGCTGTTAAAATATTGTTGATAGAGAGGAACACTATAGATTTTTGAAAAGTGCTATTCATGAGAGCAGTGGACTAGGTAATAGTATTATCTTATAGTAGTATTATTACTAGGTTGAATTATAAGTGGTTTAATGTTTGGCTTTAAGAGATATCAGATTTTATTCTCAACTTAGAAAACCATGTCTAATGGAGCGTCTAGGGATCTGTGTTTGATCTCAAGTTGTTTTAAAAATTTTTGTCAGTGGCAGGGATAAAGACAGGTATTATGGAAAAATTCCTAAGTTTTGTCAAAACCGTCAGTCACTATCTTCTGGTGGTAATTAATATGGGGACAAAAGATGCAATCAGAAAAAACCTTAGAAAGCAAGTAGAGGTCAACCAATTAGTCTAAAAGTATTCTTTATTGTCTTCTATGTGGGAGGCACTGAGCTAAAATCCCTGAGGATACAAATATAATACAAAAAAGGAGCAGTCCTAGTATTCTATTAGCTTGCACAAAACAAATACAAAGTAACTGGGGGGAGAGTAGCCTTGATATTTCAGGGGATCAGAAAAGGTTTCATGTAGAATGTGGCACTTGAGTCAAATCCTGAAAAAAATGAGGGATTTTAGAAGGCAGAGTTGAGGAAGGAGAGAGATGGCCAATTCAAAGGCCCACAGATAAGAGATGGAGATGCAGTACTTGGGCAAGTGATGAGGCTTGAAAGGTAGCTTGGGCTGGGTTGTAAAGTATTTTGAAAATCAAAAGGAGTTTATGCTACAGGGAACTACACTGGTCTCTTGAGTAGCTGAGTGATCTACTCAGCACTGAACACAGGGAAAATCATTTGGCAGCTAAGTGGAAGTTGCATTCCAGTGGAGAGAGGCTTGAGGCAGGGCTCTAGAGACCATCTATTCCACTGAGAACCAATTATTCCATTGCGATAATACAGGTGAAAGTTAATAAGGACCTAACTAAGGTGGAAGATGTGCAAATAAAGAGAAAGTGGTGCATGGAGTTACACAAGAAAAGATTTTGGCAACTGATTGGACATATGGGGGGAGTTAGAATGATGACTTGAGGTTGGTACTAAGCATTATCTTAGCCTACCTCTCATGCAACACTTTATTTCAGGGAGTCTATATATCTTGAGAGTAATAACTGTAATAACAGCATTTTTAATGTGACAGGTAGATTTGTTTGTAGTGCAAAATTTCTCAAAACATGTTGTCATGGATCATGATGCTGCTCATAATTCTTTTTCAACTCTTAGCAAGATCAATATTTTGTCTTTTAAAAGCTATAGCAGAAAATCCTGCTTCCTATAAATATGATGATATAAATAGTAGTTAAAGTTTCACAGAATCGCTGAATTCTGGCATAAAAGACTAGAAAGGCCATTTAGTCCAATCCACATGTAAAAGGAATCACTTCTGTAGCATATCTGCCAAGTGGCCATTCAGGTTTTGATGGAAGACCTCCAAGAAGAGAGTACTCACCAAGTGTCAAAGTAGTGTTTGCCACTTTTGGATAGTTCTCATTGATAGACATTAAGCCCAAATTTCTCTCCTTTTAACTGTTATGCTAATTAGGGTGGGACTTTTTTGTTTTCTCTTTTAGAAAGGTAAGTTTTGCCTTTCAAATGTAATGGCAAGCAATGTGGACTTTTTGTTGTCTTTTCCTTCTTTGATTGAATCAAAAGTCTTTGACCTGCTTAAGAAACAAGAAAGCCTAGTTCACATAGGTTTGAGTCTCATGGTTGTGACACCCTTTGACCTCGAGAAAGGCATATAAGATCTGATGTTGGCATTTTGTTTTGGGGTTCTTACTCACTGGAAGAGTGTTATGTGATTTGACTAGACAAGACTCTGGGTGGCCATTGTTAAGAGCCCCCCAGCTTTGAAAACCAAGATGTTGGTGCTTCTCTCTCTGGTAACTGTTTATGTATTGCTTGGACAGATAGACTCTTGTCTGCTGATTTCTGTTATTTTGCTGTTTATGTAATTTCTGCTTGTAATTTCTGTTTGTGTTTTCTCTGAAGTTCAGGGTGCTGGCTTTTCCCCCTGAAGTAAGTGAATTATACACACACACACACACACCCCCATATGTATTGCGTATGTGTATATATGTATATATGTGTATATGTGTATATGTGTGTGTGTATATATGTTTAATTAAAGTAACATTGTTAAGCCCTTAAAGTTGCTTTCCTTAGAAAAGCAGATCAAAGGACCTGTGCTAGTAGCTCTTCTGTGTGCTGTTGTTGGTCTTTTACCCCCACAACAGCTGCTACCAACATTGTCGTTACATTGACTTCCACCCATTGCTCTTGGTTCTGCCCTCTGTGGCCAAAGATATCAAGTCTAATTCTTCCTCCACAAGAGAGCTTTTCAAATAATCGAAGACAGTTATTATGTCTCCTCTGAATCTTCTCTTCTCTAGGCTAAGCATGCCTATTTCCTTCAATGTCACATGGTCTCAAGTCACTTCACTATCCTTATTACCTTCCTCTAGGCACTATCCAGCTTCTCAATTTCCTTCTAAAACTGAGGTATCCAGAACAGACACAATACTCTTCGTGAAGTCTAATAAAAAGTCAGAGTATGGTGGGACAATCATATCTCTGTTTCTTGAAGCTATGGCTCTCTTTGATACAACCTAAAATCATATTTGATTTTTCAATGGTTAATTTGGCATTTTTCTTTTTTTAAGTAATATTTTATCTTTTCCTCAATTCATATTTGATTCTTTTGGCTGACACATCACACTTCTAACCATACTGAGATTGCAATCTACTAAATGCGCCCAGATCATTTTCAGAACAAATGCTGTTTAATCCTGCCTCTTTCATTTTATATTTTTAAATTCATCCCTATGGAATTTCATCTGTTTAGAACCAGCTCAGTGCTAAAGCCAGCAGAGATCTCTTTTATACTGTGTATTGACTATACAATATTTGTATTACTTTATTTTTTATAAACAAGAGATACCATTCATCTAGAACCAAAACATAAAATAAAATTTTCAGATTTAAATTCTTATTTCAGTGTACTGAATAAGTTGTTAGTTAAGTTAATCTTAGGTAAGACAAGTTTGTTAACACTTCTTGATCAGATGGAATAAGACCATTTATATTTGTCCACTGCAAGTGGCTTCTTTACACGTTCATATTTAGAAAGGTCTAATTCTACAATATGCAAAACAGATCATTATTCTATTTAATTTTCATAGCAAATATTTATGTTTAAGTTGAGAAATAAAACAATATTATTTAGTAAATTTTCATCTACTATTATTTTTTTCATGTTAATCTTTCTGGGTCATAAAGAACTGTGAAATTACTGTCTAGATTTATTTTTAAATATGTTATATGTATATATATGTATGTGTGTTCGTGTATTTATGCATATATGCACATATATATATACATGGCAGAATATATGTGCTATATGTGCCATATATATCACATACTATACTTGTATGCTTGTATGTATATCCATTTGTGTACATATGCACATACAAAAATTATATATAATTTATTTTCAATAAATATTCAAGTTTTAGGAGGAGGTTTTTGCTATACATTTATTTACTTCATCCTTTTTCTTATCACTGAACAAATAACAATTTCTCTTTTTAGCTCAAATTCCTTTTGAAGTACTTAAGCAAGAGGAAGTCAGTGTGCTTCTCAGTGATATAGAAATACCTTTGGCTCTTCTGAAATATGACCACCATGGACTTCTTTTTATAATACTAATCTTCTTGTTACAACTTGAGTAATTATATATACCCTTTTAGTCATATTCCTTAATATAAGCAATTCTATGTAAAGTGTGCAATGTTGCCAAATTACATGAGGGATGAAATGTGGGGGGGGGGAGGAAAAGAAAAGAATAAAGAAAGGAAGAGAAAAAGGAATAGAGAGAGAAAGAGAGAGGGAGAGAGAGA
>CM053626.1:267600443-267628748 GCA_028646595.1 Phalanger gymnotis
GTTCTATGTTCCACGCTTGGGTGGATGCGCTGCCTCACCAGCATTCCTCCTTCCCCAAGAACCCCCTACCTGGACTGGGCTTAAATCTTCAGCAGGCTCTTCACTCCTGTTCTGATCAGCCACTTAATTCCTTCCACCAGGTGGGCCTGGGGCCAGAAGCAACTGCAGCTGAATTTCTAAAGCTGCCCCGCCTCCATTGCCCCATGGGCGGTAGCCGAACCACAAACTCCATCCTGTCCGGCAGCTTTTCCCACTAACCTTCTCTGTTGTCTTTGCTGTTTGTGGGTTATGAGGTCTGGTACATGCCACAGCTCAGTAATTCAGGATGCCAGGGCACTCTCCGCTCGTCTCCTGGTCTGGTAGGTCCGCGTCTGGTCTGTTCGTGCCGGGCGCGGTGGGCTCAGCTCCGCTCCCCTCGGCTGGGGGCTGGGAGCTCTGTTTGGGATCGACCTTACCCTGAGACCATCCAGGCTGTCCTGGGCTGGAGCCCTGCTTCCCTCTGCCACTTTGTGTGTTCTGCAGCTCTAGAATGGTTCAGAGCCATTTTTTTATAGGTTTTTGGAGGGACTTGGTGGGGAACTCACGCCAGTTACTGCTTTGCAGTTGCCATCTTGGCTCCGCCCCCTCCGACTATTATTATTTCTAAAAAATGTTTAACTAAAATAAATTAATCATCCCATGAGAAGACTGAAAGAGCCTGTAAACTTTCATATAAATCTCACAGATTCTGGATTGCTCTGACAACCAGAAGGATATGGTGGCTTAAACTATAAACACATTTGTCAGATATTACTGAAGAGAATGATAGATTATGAATTTTACCTCATAAGTAGTAGGAAACAGCAGGGGGGAGGGGCAGAGGAGGGGGGATGTGGTTTGCTTAAAATGTGGTGATTAGTGGGGCAGCTAGGTAGTGCAGTGAGTAAATCACCGGCCCTGAAGTCAGGAGGACCTCAGTTCAAATTCGATCTCAGACACTTGACACGCTTACTAGCTGTGTGACCTTGGGCAAGTCACCTAACCCCAATTGCCCTGCCTTCTCCCTCCAAAAAATATATATAATGTGGTGATTGGTATAATTAATACCATTCTGAGGAGATTCATGTATAAAAATAAAAGGAAAATAATGAGGAGATGAAATTGGAAAAGATCTACCAAGATCTTTAAAACAAATATTTTTTCCATACTATACAATGGACCTACCACATTTGGAAGACAAAATCAAAGTTGCCGATATGCAAAATTATAAAGTAGAAATGCTATTACGGTCTCTTTTTTTAGGAGGGGGCAAGAGCTGGTGCTCTACTCACTGTGTCACCTAGCTGCCCCAAGAAATGTTATTAATAAAATAAGAATGATAAGAACAAAAGACTAGAGGTATTTGCAGAATAGATCTAATTTGTAAATATAGCAACTACAACAGAATTTAAGGGATATTTGGAGATTAATTCTCAATATAACTAAGAGTACCAACATATGACATATTATTACTAAATGGATTATTATCAAAAAAGAAAAAAAATCAACTGAGAAAATATCAAGAACTCCCAATCAATATGCCTACTTTCCCATTTCTATAAATATTTAATAAAATAATCTATACATATTGAGGGTAAACTTGATAAATATATGAAAAGGGGACAGGCAAACTTTCCCAAATGATATTCTATAACAATCCACATATGTACATTCAAAATTGATTGAAAGATTCAGAAAATATGAGATCCTACCATCTTTATTGTTTTTTCTATCTCAAAAAGCATTAAATTAGAAGAATAAAACCTCATTTTCCTCCAACGAACAATTCCCTTGCATATTTCAAAATCATATAGTATTCTTTGAAAGATGTAACAACAAAGATAACTTTTTAAAATAACTTCCGAATATTAATAACAGAGAAGACATAAACTTACCAGAGGTGTGTGCACAGTCACATAGGGGCCAAGCTACACAACCACAGATATATGGATTCTGTGATGACTAACCCTGACAGACTTTGCTCTTCCCAGAAATACAGGGTTCAAAGAAAACTTCAAAGGACTCATAATGGAGAGAGCTATCTACATCTAGAGAAAGAACTATGGAGTCTGAATGCAGATTGAGGCACACTGTTTGCTCTCCTATTTTTTCTTTTGTTTTTTTCTCTTTTGTTCCTGTTTTTGTTTTACTTTTTGTTTTTTTTTTCTTTTTTCTCATGATTCATTCCATTGGTCATAATTCTTCTTTACAACTTGAATATTGTGTAAATAAGTTCAATGCAAAGTTATATGTAGAAGATACATCCCCTCTTGGGGAGGGAGGAGGGAAGAAAATCTGGAGCTCAAAAGCATGTGGAACTGAGTGTTGTAAACTAAAATAAAAATCTTAATTAAAAAAAGAAAACATGACATAATTTATATCATAATTCTCATACTATCAATGATCATAAATTTAAAACTAGAAGGAATCATCAAAATCAGTGGCCGCATTTTACTGATGGGGAAACTGAGTTACTGAGAAATGAAATGGCTTGCTCAAAGTCATTTAAGTATAATCATTTGAATCACATGGATAGCAAGAGAACTTGAATGCTGACTCTAAAGCCAGTTTTCTTTCCTTCACGTTTGAGGCTCTCTTCACAGAGCACTTTGTAACCTACAAGAGGTACTATAAAAGTGAACTATTTATCTCTAATTCTACTGTATACTGTAGACCAGCTTTTACAATGTCAATTCAATTCAATAAGTATTTCATAGAAGCTTACTCAGTGCAAGGCCAGGGATCTCTGCTATCTGCCTAAGGTTGGCAGATAATTTTAAACTTTAACTTTGAAGTATTTGATTATTGCAAGGTGTCATTTTTCAATGTTTTTTTTATTTTATTTTCAGTAGTTTGAGGATATACAATCCAGTCTGGACTTAAACATGGAAAAAAATAAAGAATCATACACAAAACAAAGAGAAACTAGTTTGGTTTCCTGTCACAAATTGTACACTATTCATAACTAACAGACAATTTTCATTCTCACAGAGTTTCTTATTGCTTAAAAAACATATAGCAAAGAAGGTCAAAGAAGGTATAAATCTGAAATCACTTTAAATAATATCCTTTGCAGACAATTTCATTTCCTTGTACTCTTCCATGACCTAATTTACATCAAAAGTTGCAATGATATCATTTTGTAAACAGATAGCTTTTCAGAACACAATGTAAAGAAATAGAAAAATGATAATTTTACTATACACAAAGTTCTTTGACAACAGAGCCATCGTTAAAAAAATGCAAAAGATAAATGTTTGTAGGCTTCATCAATTCCTTAGAAAAGATAATCTCCCTCAAACCACTAGGGGTGAGGTTGAATAAATTGAAGGCAATCACTCTACAACACAACATTGATGCTATAACAAAAATATATATTTTATGAGGAAAATTTTTTGTTGGCTCTGTTGACAACGAAAGAGAGAAATAGACAAAGTAACTCAAAGATAATTCAAGCTAAGAAAATGCCACCTTTGATGAAAGAGACTTTTTTTTCTCCCAGTTGAATGAAATTGGCTTGATTTTCTCAATACTCTCAAACTATATCATACAGCCTGCTGCTTAATCTGCCCCAACAGAAATCTGATCATTGCTTATAGCCAGCTCTGGACACTGAATAAAAGGTTATTTTCCATATAGCTGGTTATCAATCATTTCAGAACTCCAACAACCTTTCTCTGCACCACCAGGCAGGCCATCAAGTGTACCCCATCATGTGTACCCCCACACTCTTTCTACCTCTTGTCCAGGAGATGGTATTCAAATGATCAATACCTTTGCTTCTGGGAAAAGTATGATGACTTCATGATTTCTCTGCTCAGAATCCATATGACTCAGTTTTCAGGTGGCACAGACCAGAGGTCCTTTAAGAATACTTGCTCCCTTGCATCCACTCATATCAACCTTTCATCTTAGATATGTTCCTCTCCCACTCTACTTTATCCTTCCTTTGTGGTTAACAAGGTGTGATCCTTCTGTGGTTAACTTCTGTGGTTAACAAATGTCCCTTTATGTGAGTATTATATATTAATATATATTCATAATGCATTAATAATATAATATATTACATATAGCAATATATTCACAATAATTAAGCTATTAATGTATTGTAATAAATAATATACAATTAATATATTGTATATTTTATGTATTAATGCTATAAGTATACATTATTAATATATAATATACCATAGTAATATTATTATAATATTGAATACATAGTATATTATGTTAATACTATTATATTAATATAATATTTGTAACATTATTTTATATCTGTGCCCTCTCACCAGAAATATCTATGAGGGTACCTGATGGTGATGATGATGATAGTATTTATACAGCACTTTAAGGTTTGCAAAACCCTTTACAAATATATCATTTTATCATCACAACAAACTTGTGTGGTAGATGCTATTATTATCCTCATTTTACAGGTGAGGAAACTAAGACTTGGGGAAGTTAAATTACGTACACAGGGTCACATAGCTAGTAAGAGAGAGGCTGGATTTTCAACTCAGATTTTCCTGAGCTGTGAGAGACAACCCTAAAAAGTAGCAAGATATGGTTGATTGTTGGAATCTAGAGTAATGAGCAGTATTTAGCCAATTAAACTCTTTTTCCCACAGAGAATAAGTTTCCAAAGCATCATGGAAATCTGTGAGAGACTGTACTCTTTCATTTAAGGGTGTGCTGAACTGAAAATAAGTTGATTAGGTGATTTCCTCTGTCACTCACTTTATTATTCTGTCTTAAATAATTGAATTTCAATTTTTGGTTCCTACTTAGTCCAATCCACTATGGTCCAAATTTGATTCAGAAATGTTTATCAAGTGGTTACTATATGCAAAACATTATGATTACCCTCAGAATATAAACACAAAACAATACAAAGCAAAACAAAACAGCAGTCCCTGAACTTGAGAGTTTCTATACCAATGGAGGTGAGGGTAGGAGTACAACATATAAGCCCATAAATATATAGATGATAATGTAAGGAATAAAGAGAAATCATCAATAAATGAGGGAAAGGATCAGGCACAAGATCCAATTCTTGATGAGAGCTAGGGCTCAAAGAGATGGAGTTGAGAGCAGAAGTGTATTCTAGTGACGAGGAGCATCTTTTTGAAAGCATAAAAGTAGTGGGATGGAATGCTAAGGTTAGGGAAGATATGCAGGCTCATTTGACTGGAATGTAGATCGAAAAAAAGGAGAGCAAGACACAATAAACCTAGAAAAGTGGGACAAAGTCATATTTTGATGGTCTTTGAAAGCCAAGCTGAGCGGTTTGTATTTTATGCTAGTGATAGTGCTGAAGCTGCTAAAGTTGTTGAGAAGAGCAATATGCATGGAGGATTATTTTTACATCTATCTAGAAGATTATTTGGAAAACAGAGACTGGAATCAGAGATCAAAGTCCAATTTGAAGGCAATTGCAATAGTCTAGATGAGAACTGGTGAGGACCTGAACTAGCATGGTGACTTTGTGACCAGAGAGAAGGATGAAAATGTGAGAGATGCTATGGAGGTAGAACTGGCAAGACTTGGCAACAACCAACTATGAGAAAGAAGGATCAAGGATGACCATGATAGTCATCTCTCCTTCAGCTTTCTTCTTTACACCTAGTATGTCATTCTGACAGCCTTTCCCAGTGCTACGATGAGAATTCATTCATCTTTTACCTCATTAACCCTTTTCAAAGACCAATTCTCTTAACAAACTGAACTCAAATGTTAAAGTATAATCTGGGAGATGAATCCTTGGCAGTTAGATACAATAGAGTCCAAAGATTAGTTTTTATTGCCCAAAAGAATACATCTATAATGGTGAAACTTCAACAGAAATGTGTTTGGACGGTATGACCTAACACTTCTCAAATTATAACATATGGGTCACTTCCTGCTTTGTGTCAGTATAAGACTATATTTATATATCCTTCTTAATATATAACATATCATATTCATATATACATATTTGTGTGTATCTTTCTTAATCACCAGTACCATAAATGGGAGGTAGACAGTATGGGAACAAATATTTATATAACTCCATCTTCAGTTGGTTTGAGAGGCAACGATGGCTGTCTACATTATGGAAATTCATTAGATAATAACAATGATAATAGATATCATTCACAATGTGCTCTAAAGTTTGCAGAATAATTTGCAGATATTATCTCATTTTACCCTCACAACAACCCAGGAAAGTAGAGGCTATCATTATCCTCATTTTATAGATAATTAAATTGAGGCCAAAAGAAGTTACATTACATGACTAGCTCATGATCACACAGCTATTAAGTATCTAAGGTAGAATTTGAACTCAGGTCTTGATTCCAAGACTGGTACTTTGTACACTATATCACATTGCTGTTCTTTTGACTCTCCTTGGTTATGAAGACTAGATGTTCTAAATTATCAGACCACAAAAGTATTTCAAAACAGCACAACACAAAAATAAGTTAATGTTAAATCATTAAGCCCCAGTACTCATGAAGAATGAGCAAAGAGGACTCCTATCAAGACAATGTTTCTAAACAGGTTCCTCTGACATTGTAGAAAAAATACTAGCAATGGAGACAGGAAAATTGAGTTTAAGTTCTGATTCTGCCCGTTCTCAGCTTTATGACCCTGAAAAAGTTGTAACCTCTTTGCCTCTCAATATGCAAAATGGGAATAACCATACTTTTGCTACCAACCTCATAGGTATTTTAGAAAGTTCAAGAGATAATATCTGTGAAGCTTGTTATGATTATGTTTACAGTAATGAGATTATATAGCATCCATATGATCAAGGAATGCTTTCATTTATATTTTAGTTTAGTTGGGTTTTTTTTAAGAAAATGAAACACTTAAATCCTCCTATAATCAGCAGGTTTTTTTTTTATTTTGATGCCACCTGCAAAGCAAAATATCATACATGCCCTGAATAAATGTGATTCTTGTGATATGTTTTCCTTTTCATTATGTCCTCCTTTAAAGCTTTTCACTGCACCTGCAGCACATACTCATGAGGGCATGGCCAACCCATGAAGATATGGAAAGGGGCAACCTGATCTATATTCCTTTATCTTTAAGAGCTTTCTTCTATGGCCTCTGCCCTATGAAACCAGGCTTTTATTTTCAATTAGAAATGCGGATCAAGGATTGTTCCCAATGCATATTCATTTCTCTGTCATGCATTTTACTTATTCTAATTTCTCTAGACTGTTTAACAGCCATGTCTTTCCAATTACTGTAGCAGTGGTATCTCTTTTTATGTAACAGATTCCATTCTCTTTTTCCACATAAAAGTATGTGATTTACCTAAGTGAGACTTAACCCTCTGGTGACAGCAGAAGACTATCTAACAGATAAATTAAGCCATGCTCAGTGGCCTAGTGTGGGAGTAGAAAGTACACTTGAATCTTCATAGAACCCATCTTCAGCATAATCATATCATAAAAGAAGGCCTCCGTGTGTCATTTCTTTAGACTCAGCAACAACTCAACACCACTCAGATTAGAATATAAATCATTTAATGTCAACCAATTTGTGAAATATAGGTATAGTCCAAAGGAAAGCATTCCAAAAACTCAAATATTTCTGCTTATATCTTGAAATAGCTGATCACATCTAATTCTAAATACTTTAGTTGAATCTGTATCCTACTTGATTTCCATGCTGTGTATAAACATACATATATGTGCATAGATACATAGATGGATGTCTATATTATTTTTAGAATTAGTAAGCAATATGGTAGGATTTCCTCATGCACCAATAATAGTCAACAATAATAGTTGTTGAGTACCTGTTGTATTTGATTCAGATTTACTCTGATGAGAGACCCACACACTCACAAATACACCTTAAAAACAAAGCAAAACAAAAACAAAAACTAGGCCCTTGTCATAAAACAATTCATCCAAAATGTATCATCACAGAACTGAAGAATTGCAAAATCACAGAATTCAATACCCAGAGGTAATCAAATTCAACCCACATTTGAAAGGAATCTTCATTATAATATATCAAAATATGGCCATTCAATCTCTGCTAGAAGATATTCAAGTAGAGGAAACCTATTACCTCTTGAGATAGTCTATTTCTCTCAACTCATTATTAGGAAGGTTTTATTTGTTCCCTAATAGTAAGACTAATTTGACTTCTTTTAATTTCTACTCATTGCTTCTGATTCTGCCCTCTGGGGACAAACAGAACAAATATAATTTCTTTTCCCATGACAATCCATCAAACCCTTGAGAGCAGCTCAATCATTTTATTCTTCTCTTCTCCAATCTAAGGATCCCCTGTTCCTTTAAATTGTTATCATCTGACATAGCCTCAAATTTCTTTACTATCCTGCTTTCCTTCTTTTGTACAATACCATCTCCAGAATATCAAAGATTGTCTTAAATTGTGGTGCCCAAACCTGAGCATAGACTCAGAGGATGTCTGAAAAAAACAAGTACAGAGGTAATGTCAACTTTTCATTTCTTGAAACTCTGCCTCTTTTGATGCAGTTCAAGAAGTCATTAACTTTTTTTTGGCTCTCCCATCATATTTTTGACTCATATTGAACTAGAAGTTCCTTTAATCTCCAGTTCTTTTTCAAAAGGTAAAATGAAATGAAATAAAAATTTGTCTCTCCCAACTTGTACTTGAGAAGTTTGTTTGTTTTTAAATTTTGGTTACTGTTGTTTATTTTATTGTTGGGTGGGGGGGAAGGATAGGTAGTGAAGTGGGGAAACTGCTAAAGTGTGGGACCTTACTATTATCCTTACTGAATTTAAACTTAATAAATTCAACCTAATGCCTATGAAGAATGTTTTGGAACCCGGCACTCTCATTCTGTAAGTCTCCTAGTTTAGTGCTATCTGCAGATTTGATGATCATGCCACCAATGTCTTTATCCAAATCATTGATGAAAAATGTTAAGCAGCATAGAAGCATGGAGGTGTTCTCATGAATATCTCTTACTAAGTTGACACTGAACTATTAACAACTAATCTTTCACCGTAGCCATCAAACTGGTTCTGAATGTCATTTAATCCATGTATCTGTATCTTCCCCACAGTAATAGTGTGAAAACTTTATTTAGTTAGTTATTAATCTATTTTTATTTATTTTTGCTAAATATAAGCAAACTATAGCTACAACATTCACCTTACCTATCAGTTTTATAACCCTGATTAAAAACAAATGAACAAAAAAATAGGGTCAGTCTAGCATGTCCTGTTCCATTCTAGATATTCACCAGCCATCACTCTAATGTACATTCCAGAATTTTCCAAGGAATCAAAGTCAACTGGTCTATAGTTTGTAGACTCTGTTCCTTTTTTTTAAAAACTGGAACATTTGATCTTCTCCAGTCACATGATATCTCTCTTGTTTTCCATGATTTTTCAAATTTTACTGACAGTGGCTCAGTAATAATATCTGATGAAATACATTAAGAATCATTTCTTATGTGCTTGTTATGTATCAAGTACCGGGGATACAAATGCAAAGTGAGAGAGTGTCTGTTCTCAATGAAACTATATATTAATGGAGATGACAACAAATATAAAGGAGAGGAGTTAGGGTCTGGTAAGTCACAAAGATGGTGAGTTGAACAATAGGACATTTGGTTGACATGTCCTTTCCAGAGGCAATGATACTGTTTTCATATAATTCTCTGAGAAACAGGTGGAAAGAGGATATGTGAGAGAGGGTAGGTGCACAGTGACAGGATGGAAAATGATTGGGTTGAAGATGAAGCTTCATGGCCCCAGGGAACATAGAAGCCAATGGATTAATCCCTTCCAGGCATGAGCTCTAGTGTTCTTTAAGTATCTAAGGATGTAATTCATCTGGGCCAACCGACATATTCATAGCTTTCTACATATCTTGGGTAGAAAATCCCTTGTAACCATTTTTGTTCCATAATTTTCTGTCCAAAAGTCATTCTTGGTGTCTTCTTTCTGTTATAAGTTATCATCATCTCACCCCTTCCAAGCAGAATCCTTTCATTGATTCTCCATTTTCTCGCAATGTAACTAAAAGCAAGTAAGCAAAAAGTAATAATAATTTTTAAAAATTTCCATCCTTAGATATTCTCATCAATTTTAATGCATTCTGAACTTTAGCATGCAACACTATTTTTATAGGACTGTGCCATAGTGAGATACACAGACACATAGGCACACCAAGACAGGATCTAAGAGGAAAGCAAAGCCAGATACAGTAACACAGAAGACACACAAATAAATGTATGTGTTTATATTATACATACTGTATATGACATATATAACACATATATAACATATTCTCTGACCCCAAAGTACATACGAGCTAACAAAATAGTTTATAATCACATTTCATTGCCCAATCTATAAGTCCTATAGGAATTCAGAGAAGAACACAAAAGACTAGAGAGAAGTACGAAACATTAGGGCTGAAGTCCTGATGGATAGATAGTACTTGGAGAGCTGAAGGGAAGAAGAAAGCTTATTCTAGGGGAGTAGGGTAACTTGAATTAAAATACAGAAGTAGGGATGAAATTGAATTTGTTGGTCAATGAGACTGACCTAACTAATGTAGCACCACAGAAGTTGAAGCTGCAAAGGACCTCAGAAGTCAAGTAATCTGATATCTTCTTTTAACAGATAAAGAAATGGACCCAGAGAACACTCATGACTTGCACAATTAAAAGTAAAAGAGCTAGGCTACATACATCGGCCCCAAATTTTATTCTTCAGAAGGCATAAGTTGTATTGCACTGAAATATCAGTTGGTTGGTTGGTTGGTTGTTGTCCTTCAATCTCAAAGAGGACCAAAATGACATCACTGTGCTACAGTCAAGTTTCAATGTGCCCAACTGTGGCTGATCAGAACAATATGAGCTCACAATGATATGCCAAAGGTCGGGCACAAATAGTCTGTGTGAACATCTGCAGTGGATTCTCTAAATTTGCACATCTAGTATTCTCTTTGAACTGGTTCAATTCTGCTTTGCTCATAGAGGACAGTACCTTTTCTGATGTGGGCAAGCAATACTGAGCAGTCTTGTGCCAGTGTCTCCCATGTCATATAATCAGTTCAAAAGTTCTTAAGAGAGACCTTGAAGGTGTCCTCATATTACTTCTCACCACCATGTGAGCACTTGCCCTGTGTGAATTCTCCATAAAATAAGTCTTTTTGGCAAGCATACCTTTTGCATTCAAACACCATGACCAAGCCCATTGGAGTTGAGCTCTCTGAAGCAGAGTTTGAATGGTTGGCAGTTTAGTTCGAGTAAGGACCTCAGTGTCTGGTACCTTATCCTGCCAGGTGAACTTCCTAAGACAATTCAAATGGAAGCAATTCAGTTTCCTGGCATGGTGCTGGTAGACCATCCAGGTTTCACAGGCACACAACAATGAGGTTAGCACCACAGTTTGGTAGACCTTCAGTTTGGCAGCCAGTCTAATCCCTCCTCTCTCCCATACTTTCCTTCACAGCCTCCTAAACACAGCTAGCTCTGACAATGCATGCATCAACCTCATTATCAATGCATACATTCCTGGAAAGTACACTACCAAGGTAAATGAACTTATCCACAGCATTCAAAACTTCTCCATTTGCTGCAACCAAAGGTTCCACATGTGGATGGTGTGGTGGTGGCTGATGGAACACCTGTGTTTTTTTGGTGTTAATTGTTAAGCCAAAATTAGCACAAGCAGCAGAGAATCCATACTTACCCAGGTTATATGGCAAGAGGAGGTTATCCCTCAGAAATTCCAGGATACTTCCATTGTCCATCTCTATAAAGGTAAAGGAAATAGATTGTCCTGTGACAATCAAAGGGGTCTCTCTCTTAGTCATTGCTGGCAAGATTCTTGTCAGAGTCCTGCTTAATATGCTGATCCTTCATCTAGAAGATGGTCATCTACCTGAGAGCGAGTGTGGCTTCAGAAAGGGCTGAGGAACTGAAATAATCAGGTTGGAAAGGTATGACCTACTAATATTAAACTGAAACTGAAAGTCAGCCTGACTCCTGACCAATACAAACAAAAAAGTCTTCTTCAAATAGACTTATAAAGTAGATGAAACTAAATCATGATGAAGAAATCAATTAAAAAGCCTCATTTGGTCATTTTTCCAGTTCACATCATAGTAAAGGGGAAAATGTCTGATGACACTAGGGACAGAGTCTATCCATGAGTGGTGCCAAATCGGGAGCTTTCTATTCCCTGCAAAGGTTGTACACCAGTACAAGAGGAGTTCCAAGACTATATCAAAGCACTGTAGGATGCCAAAACAACTGACAGCTGCCAGCTTTGTTGTTTTTCATCCAGGTCTCTGTCACAGATCTGAGATGCAAGTAGCATTCTGAGATGAGGAACAATAGAGGGTCCTAATCTTTGTATTAAGAGATGAACAAGCTCAGAAACAAGCAACAATGGTGTGTCTTGGATCCCAAGAGTGAAATGGGGCTTTGGTTCTAACTTTTAGCCCAATCTGAAGCCTAGAGAGGAATGCAGGACAAGAATAAATCAATAAATATACATTAAGCACCTATTATTTGCTAGGCACTATGCTAAGTGGTGAATCTTGCACCAAAGTGAAGGTTGTAGTTCCCTCACTCTGAACCAGCACAACTTCCCAGCTGGCTGATAGAGACTAGCAACATTCTAATCTTGTTCAGGCCTAAACTCAGGCCAGGATCTCATAGAGCTCAAACCAAGAGGCCAACTACCAAGACTTACTTTGGATTAGACCACTTTGAGAGCACCGATAACTTGTAGGCTCCTAGGCTGAGCTATTGATGACAGCCTGGAATAACAAAACATTTGATACTCTAAGAAAGCAGTAAAAAAGAACAGCCTGGATCTTTCCTCCAGAAGTACACAAAACTTAGTCATAACATAAAGTCTCAAGTCAGAAAGTCAGTTGGAAAAATGAGCAAATGGACAAAAAAATTAATTTCCACTATAAATAAGCTAATATGGTAATAGGTAGGCTCAAAACATAAGCCCAGAAGAAGAAAATGACTCCAAAACATCTACAAGAAAAGCATCAAAGAAAAATATGGTTTGGGCACAAATTCAACTAGAATTCCTGGAAGAAATGAAACAAGAATTTAAAAAGAGTTCTAAAATATTTTGTATACTAAAAGAGAGTGCTTACAGGAAAACAGAATGGAAAAAGATAAGAGCAATGGAAGAAATAATTAGAAAGAGAATTAACAGCTATGCACAAGAGGTATGAAATCTTACTCTATCAATAAAATCCCTAAAAATTAGAGTGGACCAAAAAAATGCAACAACTCTATGAGACAACAAGAAACATTAAAGTAAAATCAGAAGACTGAAAAAAGAAATGGAAGGTATATAATAGTAAAAACATCTGACCTAGAAAGGGAGGAAGGGAGGAAGGAAGGGAGGAAGGAAGGGAGGAAGGAAGGCAGGAAGGAAGGCAGGAAGGAAGGAAGGAAGGAAGGAAGGAAGGAAGGAAGGAAGGAAGGAAGGAAGGAAGGAAAGAAGGAAGGAAGGAAGGAAGGAAGGAAGGAAGGAAGGAAGGAAGGAAGGAAGGAAGGAAGGAAGGAAGGAAGAGAAAGGAAGAAAGAAATCTAAAAAGCAGATTTAAAGAAAAGGAAAACTGCCCAAATCTCTTAGAACCAGAAGGCAAAATAGAAATAAAAAGTATCCACAGGTCACTTCTTGAAGAAAAAAATTGAAAATATTCAGGAACATTATAGCCAAAATCCTTTTAATTCAAAGAAAAATATTGAAAGCAGCAACAAAGCAAGAATTCAAGTACTGAGGTGCCACAGTCAAGATCACACATGGCTTAGCAGGCACCACTGTGATGAAGTAAAGAGTATGGAATATAATTCCAGAAGGCAAAGGTTATAGATCACATTTAAGAATGACTTACCCCACCAAAAAAAATCCAAAGTATAATGCTATTGGAGAAAAAAAATGGATCTTTAATGAAATAGAGGACCTCCAAGTATTCCAAATGAGAAGACCAGAATTGCATAGAAACATTGAAGTTCATACAAAGGAGTTAAGAGAAACAAACAAAAGTAAACACAAAACAACAATGATAAATGACTAAAAAAGAATAAAATATTTATGTTCTAATACCAAGAGATGATATGAATCTCCTGTGAACCCTATCATCATTAAGGGTCATAGAGGGAGATTAATTAGAAAGAAGACCTAGGAGTGGTTTTGTTATATATTTGTGATATTAAAAGAAGAATGGAAAGAGAGGGGGAAGTTGATAAACTGGAGTGGGGAGAGGAAAATGAATTTTAAGGAAAGTTTTGTCACATAATCAAGGTGCACAAGCAGAATTTTGTCTAAAAAAAGGGAAAGGGAGAAGTGGCTAGATAACTCTTAAACCTCATTCTCATATGAATTGGTCAAAGTAATGGAGAATACATACAACCATACACTCATGGTTGAGTATAGAAATACATTTCATTAAATAGGGGAACAGGAGTAAAAAGAGAAAAAGCAAAACAAGAGAGTACGGACCCAAAGGGGGAGTAGATTAAAGGAAGAGATTAGTCCTAAGCAAAACAAACTCTCCTTCCTTCCTTCCCTTTCTCTCTCTCTCTCTCTCTCTCTCTCTCTCTCTCTCTCTCTCTCTCTCTCTCATATGTGTGTGTATATACACACATATGTGTATATACACATATGTCTAAAATTGTATATGGAGTTTATAGGCATGTATGAAGAACATGCACACATTGTATATGTACCCATTTGAGTGCACATTTTACATATATATATGTAAAGAAATTCAGAGATTTTCCAAAGTACTTTTTTCATAGTGTAATGTGTTACATGTATTATTATTGTCTTCTTTTAATATACAAATGAGGAAATGGGTTTAGAGAAGCTAAGCGACTTTCCACAACCCATATAGTTAGCAAATGTCAGTGGCAGGATTTAGACCTAGATCTTTCTTACTGAATCCAATATTCTTTTCACTATATTAGTGCAACAGATAGAAAAATATTAGATTGAATAAATGCTTAGTCCTGGAGATATGAATTTGAGAGTAATAATGATTATTAATAAACAACAAGTATTAGTATTGTATTCTAATTAGTTACAAAGAGGTGAGAGTCATGAATATGGACAAGTTCATCAAAGGAGAGTTTATTGAGAAAAGATCAAATGGCCAAGAACTAACATTTGGGAAACACCCACTGTTAGGACAGTGTGTTCACCATCACTGAAGGTCCTCAAGCAGGTAATGGATTGGCACTTGACAGTTGTTGTCAAGGGGATTATTGTACAAGTATAGATTAGATTAGAAAATATGGGTGACTATGATTCAGAGAGGAAGGAGGAAGAGGAGTCATTGAGACTTACAGAGAGAACTGATCATGAGTGGTCAGGGCAGTGGCTCAGGGAAGAAAGAGCCACAACTTTATCACTACCCATGCCACACAAAGGTACTCCTCCTTGCCATATATCCACTTGAGCCCCAGTCCAACGATACTCTCTAGCTGTTTCCTGTTGCCACCACCTTTTTTCCTGCGTCCCCTCACCCCATCATAATGGAAAAACAAACATTCTCCCTCCATTCTTTCCTTTCCCCTGCTACTAAAAAGAGGACTTTGTATTCTTAAATATTTCCCAAAGGCATTAGTTATTAAAAAAAAAAGGAGACATAGAGGCAGTAGAGGATTTGTCTCTCTGCTCTTATCTGTTTCCATATCTCATAACCTATTTCCATTTTTTATAATGATAAATCATGGCTTCAGCCACTCTTTGGGGAGGAATACTGCCATATTACAGAAGAAAATAAGGTTCTGAGAAGTGGAAAGATCTGCTCAAGCTCATAAGGCTAGGAAGCTGGAACGAACTGCCTTGTCAAGAGGCTCAGTATTCTACTGCAGGTCTTTTAACTTTGTGTCCATGGCTCTGGAATGCCATTCTGAGCTATGGAAATCTTCTCTCCAAAGAATCCCTTTTCTTTGGGTCCATTCATAAAAAAATTCTCAGTCATTCATCTCTTTGAACTATGATTTTTAAAAAGTAATAAAATTGCATCTCTTTAAAAATATTTTGGGATTCAGGGTGATGATGATGGTGGTGGTAATAATAATAGTAATAATAATAAACATTTATATAGCACGTACTATGCCTGGCACAGTGCTAAATCCTTTGCTATAATTGTCTCATTCGATCCTCATGAAAATTTTAAGATTTTATATTAACATTTTACAGATGAAGAAATTGAGGCAAACAGGTTAATGACCTCCCCAGCCCATCTCAATGTGTGTGAGATTAAAGCATGCTTTTCTTGAAGTGATCTTGAAATACTAAATCAGTTTATAATTAGAATTTAAAAAAAAAATTTACCTTTGGTTCATTGAGTTAGATCATGATAATAAGGTTAGTCCTAATTATTGTTGTTGTTAGTGAGTGCCAAGACAAGGATGTTTCTATTTATATACTACAGAACTCTGATATTAAATCAATATCTATATACATAGATATAGAGATATAAAATATGTACACACACATAGGACACATGATCAGAGGTTCCATCGCTGTCACTAATTTCTGCTGTGGCTGTTACAAATGGCCTGAGGGGGGAAAGCTAACAGGGATTCACAATCCAGTATTATCAACATTGTCTGATCTTCTGCTTACCTACATTCTTGGGTATTCAGTTTTTACTCTTAGGGCAGCTAATCATAGTTATGGAAAAACACTATTCATTTTAATAAGAACTGCAGTGTAGTGGAAATGTCCATGGAATAAATGGTCTGTAAAGGTCTTGTTAGGTCTATATTATAAATATGACTAAGAATCGGAAGCTATAGGCTTGAATGCCAGCCCAACCATTAATTAAGTGTAAACTTGGACAAGTTGTTTCACCTGTCTCTGTGCCACTTCCTTCATCTATAAAATGAGAGAGTTAGGATAGATCAGGGGTGAGGAACCTGTGGCCTCGAAGCCCCTCACATGTGGCCATTTGACTGAATCCAAACTTCATAGAACAAATCCCTTTAATAAAAGGATTTGTTCTGTAAAACTTAGACTCAGTCGAAAGGCCACACCCAAGGACCTAGAAGGCCATATGTGGCCTTGAGGACACAAGTTCCTCACCCCCAGACTAGACAATTACTTAAGAATTTTACCCCTTTTATATCCTTTGACTAAAAAGTTACCTAGATAAATTTATTAACACTTTTGGTAGCAAAGTACATTGTCATGGTGATCTAGAAACACATAAATTAAAGAATCTATGTAATCAGACACACACACACACACACACACACACACACACACACATATACCAAGCCCTGTGATTCTGTCTCTACAGGGGAAACTCCTAGTTTGGAAATTCCTTTCACCAAAGAATATGGGAAGCTCATCTTTAACTAAAAGCCTTTGACAGATGCTTGGAAACACTGAGATGTTGAGTGACTTGTTGTATCAGTAATCGAGGCGGGACTTCCTTTTACTGCTTTCTCTTTTAGCACTTATTTAATCAAGTGCCCTTGAACGGTGTGGTCTTTGTTTCTTTGATTGGATCAGGAGTCTTTGATGACCTCCTTGCCTCAAGGGAAAGCCTACTTTGCATGGCCATTGAGTCACATGTTTTTGATGTCTGAGGCTTTTAGGCCAAATGGGTTTGAATCTAATGTCTGTGATGTTTTTAGGTCACCTTGGGTGAGTTGCATGTTATAACACCCTTTGACCCTGAACAGAATATATAAACCTAGAGGTTGGTGTTTTCCCTTGGGTCTCTCACAATGGAAGAGTGGCCTGTGACTTGAAGACTCTGGGCAGCCCTTAAGAGCAGCCCCAACCCCCACCCCTGGCTTATAAACCCAGATGTTGATGCTTTCCTGGTAACTATGAATTGTGATTTGAATTAGACAAGGTCTGTCTGTTGATGTTTGTAATTTGTTTGTGTTTGCTCTGAAGTTCAGGGTGCTGGCTTTTCCTCCTGAACTAAGTGAATGATATTTGTATGTTAGATTAAAGTGAGATTGTTAACCCCTTAAAGTTACTTTCCTTAGTGAAGCAGATCAAAAGAACCTGTGTTAGTGGTCTTCTGTGTGCTGGCCGTTGTTGGTTTCACACAGTGACAGTAGCTGCTAGCAAAATTGTTGCTATGCTTGTCCAAGAAAATTCAGGTCTTCATGAATCCTAGACTAGGTCTCTAGTCTGAGCTCTGAGCTCTTCTGAGCTATTCTACCTCTTACAGAGATGAACACAATACTAAATGTTCCCTAAATGCAAAAGAAGGTATTATGTGAAGTGCAACTAAGGGAGAGTAATATGAGATAAGGCCAGTAGGATAGAGTGGCACCATATATTTGATCTAGTCCAGTCAAACACAGCACTTAAAGAAGGAACACTGCCACATAGACAATTTTTCTAGGAATTCTGAGGGAGTTAAAAAGGAAGAATTAGGCACATTACTTGTCCTAAAATAGCTAAAGAGAAAAAAAAACCCAATAAATAAGCTTACTATTGTGGAATGTTATAGGGTTTCTGAACTGGTGCTGATCCTTGTGGTAATTATTTTTGCTTCAAGACCTTGTCATTCAGCTTAAGAGTAATAATAATCTCTTTTATTCTTGTCATAAAGTTTGTATGTACTGCATTATAGTTTATAAAGAGCTTTCCTCCTGATAAATGTATCAGGCGGGTAGTACAAGGATTATTATCCCAAAGGAGCTCCTTTCTTAAACTTCTGGATTTTTGTATTTTGTAACTAGTGACTAAGATCAGAATATCCTTTCCCCAAGAACTGAGTCATGATCAGGCATATTCTTAACGTCTCCCTTTTTTAATATATCATACTGACATTCAAGCCTTTTGGGTTACTTTTGTCATTACATTATCCTTTCTCTATTTCAAGGGTTGTTCAGAGAATATTCCAATTTTTAAATCCCAAATCTCATTTTACACTGATTAAAATGTGTCTCCTTTTTGCATCTATGAGTGTGGAGATCAAGACAGCCTTAATCTCACTGATAGTATGCGTTTCTATTAATCTCGAAGAAGCTGTTTTATTTGATCTTTGCCTTTTACTCTGCTACTTGAGTACCGTAGCCATTTCTGTTTCAACCTAAAAGATGACCTCCTCTTCAGCGATTCCAAGAATAAACATTATCATTTTTGAGTAGTAACTGAAATCTGACTGGTTAATGTATTTGGCTATCTTTCGTTAATATTAAATGTTGCATTTTACTGACAAAGAGCTTAGCACTTGAAGCTTTCATATTTCTTAAAATCTCTTCAAACCATAGAGTATTTTGTCATTATCTTTGATGACATTTATTTCCATTTACCCAAATGTCACAATGATATTATGATTCAGGAATATGCCAACTGAACTACATGGAGGCCACATTAACGGGTCAAAAATAAATGAAACTATGTCAATTTAAGCCTCGTGTGATCATTTTGTACCTTGGAATGTCAAATTATGATGGAAAAACACATTCTTTACCAGCCCGTAGAGGCCAGCTTGCAATGTGTTATCTCCAAATAAAAAAGCCATTCTGTTGAGTCAATGAAACATATATTATTACTATCAAGTAAATTTTCATCCTAAGAGCTTAGTATGCAAAATCAAAATGTGATGATGAAACCAAATCAGCAAAATAGAAGGCTCACCTCACAGTGAGGACTAAACAGTGATAATGCAACACAAAGGAAAGTGTTGTCAATGGCAAATTTTAAAGTTTACAGTCTCTCAAAATGCCATTGAATCAGCACTCTTCAAATTGGTTCCAATGAAAGTATGGTGATTTAAAAGAAAATATCTGCAACACACAGGGCCAAGTAAAATATTCATTAAGAACTAAGGCATTTCAAAGAAACAAATAGCTTATTAGTGTATTATATGCATGGCATTGAGAGTATATTAAGAATGTGGATCAAAATTAATCAGAAGTGGCATTTAACAGTTCAAGATGTAATATGAATTAGGTGATAAAGATAGGTCCTTGGAATAAAGAACACCTATGTTTAAATTCTGTCTCTGACAAATACTGGTTCCACCTTTTACTCTCTTAGTGCACTAGATTCAATTACAAAATAGTTCATGCAGTTTGGGAGGCAGTTTGGGAGGAAGGACACTAGCTAGCAGTTGGGGGATCGGGAATGGTTTCATATAAAAAGTGATTTTTGAGCTGCATTTTGAAGGAAAGGAGGATTTGGTGAGTTGCAAAGAGAGTCCACTTCAGGCATGAAGAAGAGCCAGTAAGAAGACATTGATATGTGACACACTTACTAACTGTGTGACCTTGGGCAAGTCACTTAACCCCAATTGCCCTGCCTTCCCCCCTCCAAAAAAAAAAAAAAGAAGACATTTATACGGGCGACAGAGTGACATGTATGTGGAATGGAAATAAGGTCAGTGAGGTTGGAAAAATGAGTTGGGGAAACACTGAAGGTCTTTAAAAGCTACACAGAGGAAGTGATTTAGATTTGTATTCTAGAGGTTATAGAGAAACTATAACTAGAGGTTATAGAGAAGCTTACTGAAGAGAGTGACACAGTCAAATTTGTGCTAACAGATGATCATTTTGGCATTTGTGTCTGTAAGAGGAGCTGGAATGAGGAGAAACCTGGAGACTACAAACAAGACTACTATAATAACCTAGGCCGCATGTGATGAAAATCTGAAATAATGTGGTAGCTATGGGAGTAAAGAGAAGAGGCTGGATAGGAAGCATGTTGTGGAGAAATAAAAAAAAGGCAAGATCTGATAACAAATTAGATATGTAAAGTGAGGGAGGGAGAGTAGTGGGGGATCAACTTGAGGTTATAAATACAGGTGACTTGAAGAATAGTGTTGCTTTAAACAGAAGGGGAAAAAAAGCTGTTAAGAGAGATGAGCTCAGGGAGAAATAATTTAGTAACAGCTAACATTTATATGGTGCTTTTAGATTTGCAAAGTGATTTATAAGTATTATCTCATAATAATAATAATGAGTTCTATGTTTGACAAGATGAGTTAGAGATGTTTCTGGGGCATTTAGTTTGAAATGTTTAATATGAAAATGGTGATTCCAGACTTGGAACCCAGAGAATAAAGGAGGGCTGGATATCTAGACATGTGAGTCATCTGAATAAAAATGATAAACATGTAATAATGGGGTTTTCAACCTTGGGATGCAAAGATTTTTAACTAGCTGATGTGCCTGAATTGAGCCTATAAAAAGCATCTACAGATGAAATTGTTTTCTCCTTGGCAGCTTTAGAATAACTAAGGAAAAGAACAATATAAGCCTCTGGGGTGGGGTGCTTTTGCTTCCTTTTCTCCCCACCCTAGTCCATAATCTAATGAATGGCACTGCTTTTAGTTTTGTCTGTATCTGGCTATTTTACTGACCTAAGGTGGCTGAGTATTGAAGAAGGAACAAATCAGGTGCTGACCTTATGAGCTTAAAAGGTTAGGAAGAACCACCAAAAGTCTAGAAACCAAAGTTCATAGAACAATTTGTCCATAGCTACAGAAGTTGAGCCCAATAAAGAGATAGCGCTGAGGAGTGCTCTGTGATCTGTCCCAGCTCTGGATTAACCTGGCCCCTGAGACACCATTTTCTCAAAGTAAGGGTGTGACTCATCCATTGGCTAGGTTGCACTCAGAAAGGAATTTGGGGGAAGGAATGTTTACCGGGGTCTCCTGATAAAGGGCACACCTGGTATGATTGGCCTTGGAAAAAAGAAAGTCTCCCTCATTATTAGAGACTAGACAAATGTAAGAATGTGAGATTGTGTCAAGGGGTATTGGAGAGAACAGAAGGAAAAGGAGCTAGTGGCAAACATCTCAATTTTCAATTTCAATTGCAAATTCAAATTCAATTGCAAAATTTCAATTTCAAAAGTAAGAAACATGATCATTACTTGATATAATTGGGATAGGGAAGGTTTGGGGGACTTTAAGAGAAACAATATTTGAAATAGCTTCAGTGTAGACTGATTTAGAAATCCAATTGAGAGAGAATAAATGTTTTGCCTTGGTATAGTGAGGACAAAGATGAGGTCAAATAATATTTTTTTTCATGTAGCCAGTTGGAATAGTCATGTAACTTCTTCCTGATGTTCAGCAGTATCTCAATAACATTTTACTAGAGGGTGGGAATCACCCATTGTTGGAGTTTGACAAATGGTGAATGGCAATAGTAGTTAGAAGTAGAGAATTCAAAGAGTAGTGGATCAAGTCATTGGATAAATATGGTAACAAGACCAATAAGGAAAGCAAATGAAGTCAGGAGAAAGGTAACAGTCTGGGATAGCACTGGTGTCATGGAAAGATTGGAAGTGATGATGAGGTCAAAGAATTGGTTTTAGAGTAGTAAGGCATAGGCAGAGATGTGAGTACTATGATATTATGGTAAGATAAAGAATTAAGGGACCTGAAGAGAATTTAAGAAAAATAATAGCTGTGATAGATGTCTGGCAATTATGAAATAGGCATAACATTAATATATTTTCAGCTTTTCATGTCCCCTTTACAAATGCTGACCATGTCCTATAAAATAAAAAAAAAAAACCTTATGAGTGCAAAAAAAGCAGAAACATTAAAAACATTCTTTACAGACCATCATGCAATAAAGATAAGGAAAATAAAGAGAAAGGATTCAGATTTAAACAAACAGAACAACCAATCAAGGAGCAATTAATAATAACTTACAATGTACAGCAGTAAAGAGGGATACAAAGAGAACTGTCAGGCAGTGATGCCTCCATGATTCTTTAGTCTCACCTTCCAGCTAAGAAAAACTGTAACTCTTAAGTAGCAACATATATGCAGATATTGACATACATAAAACATATGAAGACACAAGAAGAATAAATTTTTACAATACTAGACTGGATCAAAGAGCATACCATAGAAGCCACATAGAAAATTATAATTTTCTACACTTCAAAACCATGTCTAAATTGCAATCTTAACCTGGAATTTCCCTCAATGCCTGGGGCCTACTCATCCTAGAGCATCCATCGATCCCTGAGGCCTTCTTATTCTGGAATATCTTTCCACCATAATGAACCCCTTTTCCAATAGGAAAATTCCTTCTGCAGCCTCAATTTTTGGATGGGGTACAGGCTGGGCAGTCTTCTTTCCCCTCCTGAATAGGTTCTGACTTTCTGAACTTCAACAACATTCTCTCATGCAGTTACTTTCTCCCTCAACTCCCACTCCAGGCTTTTCAGTTTCCTTTTTTCTTTATTATCTTCTCCTATCAAAATATAAGCTCCTTAAGGTGAGGAGGCGTCTTCATTTTTGCTTGTATTTGTATCCCCAGCACTTAGCATGGTGCTTTGAACATATTAAACCATTAATAAATCCTTGTTGCTTTTCTTCCCTTGCCTTTTAAAATAGACAAACTCTAGCTACATTTTTTTCCCTTTATGAGTGAAAGGAACCTCTGAAATCTTTTATACTTGTATATTTCTTCAAGGGAAATATCAACTGGCATTGACTGAATGATGGCTGTAAATGAATGAACATTATGCATGATGAGGATATTCACTTATGATACTCTGATTTCAAGTACTTGTTAAAATCCCTTAGAATATATAAAGGAAATAATTCACTCCTGATTCTCTTTCTGTCTCTCCCCTAACACTTGTGTACTTTAGTCATGGGTATAGAGAGAGGCTACCACTGTTGCTCCAGGTACGTGACCTAGTTCATTTCAAAAAAGTAATTTTCAAAGCTAATGATTCTATATTATACTTCAAACCTTAAATGAATGTGTTAATTATTACACTTTCCTTCTTCAATATCACCTCTCTAATTTCATTTCTTGACTGCACCCACTACTACATTATTTTGTGTGAAAAGGACTTTTACATATACATAAACATACACTTATGGATTTATGTAATAATGAAAGATAAAATAATTACAACTTTTTCATCTTCAATGTCACCTTTCCCTGACATGTGGCAATAGGAACAGACCAAAAATGAAACATGGAATGATGGTAAAGAATGAAGAGGTTATAAAAATAATATACATAAAAGAGGCAGCAAGGGATAGGGAAGGGAGAGCTGACCTCTGAGCCATTGTTGGTCCATCTCCTACCTCTGACATATATTGGCTGAAATGAGCCTTGCCAAGTTATTTCTGCTCTCTAGACAGGACTCTGAACTACAAGTTTCAGAGAAAGTGCTCATCTACATTGATAAAGGAAGTTTCTTACTAGGATGTCCTTATACCAATTAAACTACATCCAATCCCTATAATATGTAAAAAGGCATACGCATATATATCAACACATTCATAAGCATATGTAAGAAAAATCCCCATGCTCTCCTCCTCAATTAATTTGACTGTATGGTATTTATAAGTGTTTTCACTGTCTCATGTTCCCTAATGAGTCACATACTAGATTTATTTTCTGTCCTAATTACTACGTACTTGATTTACAACCCTCCCCACTTATTTCTCTATTTTTCTCTTTAATTATATTGATAAGTTCTTCCCTTGGAATTTGGATCTTCTAAAGGAAATCAGGCATTTTTGGAGTAGGTTCCCGGGTTATCCTATTTTTATTCTTTTATTGATAGTAGAAAAGGAGCCAGGTACTAAGGAATAAAAGAATGGTAATTTGACATGACTGACTGGAGTCTGAGGGGATGACCATCATGAGAATTCACTTGATCTACTTTGTATTTCTATGTCGTGGACATTTCTCTTCCTAGTTTTTGAATATCTTTCCTTTTCCCACTTTGAAAATATGTCATGTTTGGTAATTAAAAGTATGTTTCTGTTTGCCAATTTGATAATTGCTTAAAATTGATTTATTAAAATTGTGGGTTTCTCTGACTCTACTGTCATTTAAAATATCCTTGTTTGGTGCCGCCCCCCCACCCGCCTTTTTTTACTCTACTTGGTTAGAAATTATATACATATTCTGTTCTGGAGGATAGGGAACAGATTTGTGGATTTGTATCTAAAAGACCTGAATCCCACCACTTCCTACAATTTGTCCAAACAAAAGTTGATATACTGCTAAAAATGCCATTTATCAACAACCCATGAGGTAGTATGGTGTTCTGGATTTGCACATAAGAAGACTTAAGTGTATCAATATTGCCTCTGACAGCTACTAGTTGTATTACAATGGGCAAGAAATACCCTTTTCTAATCTGTTTATTTATAAAATGCAGGGGTTGGACTAGACGACCTCTGAGTTTCATCCCAATTCAAAATCTATGATCCTATGAATCCAACCTCAGTTACTTAATAGTGCTGAAGCCATGGGCAGGACACTTTACTTCTCTGAACCTTAGTTTTCTCATTTCTAAAAAAAAAATTAAAATGGGCATAATATTACTTATTTCAAGGCTATTATGAGGCTCAAATGAAATTCTTACCCTGGAAGATGATTCTGTCACTGTAGCAGCTTCTTCTGAATAATAAGTCTAAAATCTTCATTTTAAGGAATGTAATCAGGCTAGCTATATTTATTCTTTTATTCTTATCTGGGCTAAGATGCTAAACTCTTTCTCTAGCACAAAGGTGCCTTCCACCCAAATTTTCAAAGTCTTTTTACATATAGTTGTATTATCTTCCCCCATTATAATACAAGTTCTTTGAGGGCAGGGACTGATTTTTCTATTGCTGGTATTTGTGTTCCCAGAATTTAGCAAAGTGCTTGACACATAATAAGCACTTTATAAATGCTTGCTGATTTTTTTTATTTGACTTTACCCAAGACTATACATTATTCAGTTTCTAGATTTTTTTTAAAAAAAGTAACAAATTTGGAGAACAAATTAGATTACATCCCAGAATATCCAGACTGAACCATATGAATATGTATGTGTCTGTATAGATATACATAGGCATATAAATGTATGTACAAATACATATATTTACATTTGTAGATATATGTGTATATATGTATGTGTATGTATACATATTCACAAAGCTTAAGGTTTAATCCATGTACTCATTGATGTGGACACATTTTATAAAATTGTATTAGGATGAATTCATATAAATGGCTTTTCTCAGAGGATGTAATATTTCTACCTTCTTAAAGCCATTCAGCCTGCACTTAATGGTCTGGGCTTTTTGCAGTTTTTCTTAGGCATTCTAAGTATCCCAGTAACAATTTTCAGACAGGAAGCTTTCTGAAATCAGTCCTATTTAAAATGCAAAAATGTCCTGTAGATTCATCAATGTAATACTCAAAGAATAGCCACACTAAATCTATTTTTCCTTGCACACAGCCATTCAAGCTCTAAAATTATATGCTCCTTGGGGGTAGATTTTGTTCTTTGCTTGGCACAATTTCATCTATTGTATGCCACCTCACACATTTGTAGTGTCATATAAATAATAGTAATATCATAACTCTAAATAATGGTACCTCCAGAAAAGTCTGCAAATAGGTATTGGTGAATAAAGACAGGTAGGGTACATTACTTTCAGAGGGGTGCCAACTAGGTTCACTCGCTGGATACTAAGAATGTTCATAATTCCTGAGATGTAATCAAGGTTTTATTGGAGATATTATACGGGAAACAACATTTTGCTGTACTTTTTTGACAGATTGTTGGTTCTACAGTTGAATAATTTTGTGTGATTGTTCCATATACCTCATGAATATGCTTCGGAGACTAAATTATTTGATATTGTAAAGTTTTCTGATAAAAAATAGGTTCAATGAATGCCAACATTAAGTATTATAGCAAAAACCTTTTATAATACTAGTGTTGGGGAACATTATAAGGTAACTATTTTGCATCAGCTTTTTTCTCTTTGTTATACTTCAAAATACATGATTATTAAAGCAGTGTGCATATACATGTGAGTATGTTATAATGGTCCACATTCTAACCAGTCTCTTTGAATTTGATTTCAGTTGCACTGAACAATATGAAACAAAAAGAGAAGTATTACAAAGAAGATGTCTATTTGTAAGGAATGCATAATGATACTAAAATGTAGGTATGTCATCTAATGGCAAAGAATTATTGAAGAGCTATCATCATCACTATCATCTTTACAGAACTGATAGTATTTTCTTAAGGATATATGATAAGACCTTAATGGAAATATTCTATTATGAGTGAAACCAGAAGAAAAATTTTAAGTGTATTTAGCAAACATACTATTGAATAGCAATAACAAAGCACCTTTTCAGGTGCTATGGAGGAATAAATAACTAGAAAAAAGCATGCAGTAGGGGAATAGAAAAAAAATCCAATAAATCTGTAATAAGAAAACTAGAATTTGAATCTTGGCTCTTCCATTTACTAATGTTCGAGGATGATGTTTGGGTGTAGAGTGGTGGCCACAATGCCAGGTGATCAATAAATCAAAGAAATCAAGTGACCAGGCATTTGAAGCAAGGGAGCAATTTGTAGGGTATGAACACTTTACCCCTACCTGAGGTAAATAATGGAAGGGATTTTTCTTTCTTGCCCCCTATTGGCCATAATGTCTTTCAAGAGGCAAGGGGAGCTACTCACATGAGAAGACACCTCCAACTAGTAGTAGTTTAGACGGTCACAGAGCTCTAGTAGCAGAAAAGAGACCTAATTATAGGATTCAAGAGGGAACTTACCCACAGAGTTGAGAGTCAAAGTGTAGAAAAGAGGAGACCTAAAGAAGTCAGCTGCAAGTGTCACAGTAGAGATGTTGCAATCAACTGGAAGCAGCATGAGGACTCCAGAGGAAGAAAAAGGACATAAGGGTCTTGCAGTAGTGAAAGCATAATTTGCCTTGGCCATATGTTTTCCCCACATGTGTGCTTCACTACCCTTATACTCTCAATCTGTGCCCATTTTTCTCCACAGGTTTTGTGTATACACACATGCATATAAGTGTGTATATATATACATATATATGCACATACACATGCATGTATGTGTATATATACACACATATGTATGTGTATATATACATACACACACGTGTGTGTGTGTGTGTGTGTGTGTGTGTGTATGAGAAAGACCTTCCCAGCTATATTAAGGGTGGGGAGAAGTTTTATAATTTTATTTTTTACTATGCTATCTGTAGTAGGAAGGCCGAATTTATGATCTCAAATATAATCATGTATATGTTTGAATGGTCCGAAATCGCAAGGTATGAGAGATTCTCTAAGGAGAAAACAACAAGAAATTTATTTAGGCCCCACCGCAGCAAAAACTTGAACTGGCCTCCCCATTCCGACATCTTGACAAAAAGACTCCAGGCCCAGAAAGCCCATTTCACAAGGGCAACCAGGAGGCCACAGAAAAGCAAGAGAGTATTTAGCCAAATCATGTTCACTGGCCTCACCTGCTCGCACTCGGGTAAGCCCTGCTTCCGCAG
>CM053626.1:267629248-267665676 GCA_028646595.1 Phalanger gymnotis
CCCATTTCACAAGGGCAACCAGGAGGCCACAGAAAAGCAAGAGAGTATTTAGCCAAATCATGTTCACTGGCCTCACGTTCCTGCTCGCACTCGGGTAAGCCCTGCTTCCGCAGCTTCCTGCCTCCGCAGCTTCTGGCTTCCACACCGTTGAAGTTGTCTCCCGGCTCACCCCTCCTCGCAGCCGAGCTTCCCGTGTTCTCAAGCCCCACCTCAATGACCAGAGACCATTGGTTCCCGAGCTGGCCCCTCCTAAGTCACCAATCCACACCCACACAGGTTTCACACCTGACAGGGCCCTGGGGCTTAGCACTTAAGCTGAAAGTACTTCCACTCAAAAGAAACAAAAGCCATGCTAATGAGACAATTTTGCTTAACAACACACTATCTTATAAATATTTTGCTTTGAGCTAATTGTCTACTGGCTGTTAGGTATAAACTTGCTGCTAGGAGATTAGAAGAAGGTTTAAAAGGTAGCCCCCTCAAACCACACCTTTAATCATAGTATTAGCCCCTTTGAGGTGGCAGTCCATTAGAACTATAATAGTTATGAGACCTTTAGCAAGTCATTTAAAATGCCCAAATTCAGTTTCTTTAACTGTCAAATCTGGGTTAAAAATACTTGTAATTCACCAGGTGGTGGTGAAATAACTGCTTTGTAAACTTTAAAGTATAATATAAATTATTGTTAATATTATAATTATAGTATGAAAAGAATAGAATTTCTGACTTTGGAGAAATTAAAACCTATTTGAGTGCTAAGAAAAAAAATATAAATACCTAGAATACAGGGTAGTATTCAATCTATAATTTATTCTATAAATAAATGATTGATTCTATAAAAAAAAAAAAAAGTAGAAACAAAATTCCATGGGCATTCCAAGAAGGTACATTTCAAAATAAATTTTGTAGCGCTTAACTTAGTTCCTTGCAAATAGCAGGTATTCAATAAATGTTTCATTAATAAATTTGTTGAATATTGACTAAGCTCCTATTAATAGAATTTTATAATTGTAAATTTTATAGATCAGGTTGTAAATCATATCCATTATAGGCAAATCTGAGACTTTTCCAATGAAAATAATTATTTCTGATGTGAATGAAGGATATAGTCTTAGTAATATTTACTCTTTCTAGAAATCTGGCAGTAAAGTGGAGGAGAGAAATAGATCAAGATATAAAATGGTTGGAAAGTTTAAGGGTATCTTTCTTCCTTTCTTCCTCTCTTTCATTTCCTTTCTTTTTCCTTTCCTTTTCTTTCTTCCTTTCTTCTTTCTTTTCCATGAATGACCTGAGAATGTATGTAGGCAAAAAGTGGTGAGCTAGTGGACTTGTAAATTAAGCTCAAGAAAAAAGAGCTATTGGTGGTTTTTTGGAAAGGAGATGAAGAAGTAGAATTTAAAAGACAGGTAAAGGGGATTACATTTGGAAAGGATGAATACTGGAGAAAAGGGTAAAAAGGACTAAGATATGAAGAAATTTGTGTGCCATTTTAGAACTATCATTTTAATTCATGCATTTATTGTGGTGCAACAGAAAAAAAATGCTATATTTGAAGTCAGAGTTAAAATCCTGACTTTGCTATTTACTCCTTATGTCAGTTTTTCTAAAAAAAAAAAAAAGTCATTTAAATTATTTGAGTTTTAGGTTCCTCAAATGAAAATTAAGGGATTGGACTAGCTGGCCTCAAAGGCTTCTTCCAGCTCTTACCCCAATAGCACATAAAAGACTAGAGAAAAATAAGGATGTCAGCTTAAAAAAAGTCATTTAAATTATCTGGGTTTCAGGCTCCTCAAATGAAAATTAAGGTATTGGACTAGCCGGCTTCAAAGGTTTCTTTCAGTTCTTATCCCAATAGCATACAAAACACTATAGAAAAATAAGGATCATGGAAAAGTAGGCAGAAGTCAAGGATGAAATCAAGGAGAAGGCTCTCAGTTGAAAGAGTCTCAACATTTTTACTTGACTAACTCTTTTTTTTCCAATTTATGAACTAGGCTTGGGGGGAGGGAGGGAGAGAACCTACCTAAAGAAGGTAAGGGAAGAATAATGCAGTGACCACTTTTAGGCAAACATTACCAAAAAAGTGGGGGGGAGACAAAGTAAACTAATCCTTTGGGATCTAATCACTTCCAATCACTCCCAAACATCACAGGAAAGAATGGGAAGTTTTAGTAAATTAATCTTTTGGGATCCAACCATAGCTCTGAGTACAATATTTCCATTCAGACTCTACCAAGAGTTAACATATGAATCACTCTTTGCATCTTTACAAGCCTTTGGATAGGGGGGAGTGGTAACATAACTTTGAACTCTACATCTGCTTTATTTTAACATTTTAAGAACCATAACCATCTTTTAATATTCTCAAAGACAGAGACTTTGAATTAAGATAGTGGTGTGAAACATAACATGGGAGCCCATTTCTCCCATATGTTGTCCAGCAAAGATCTAAAAATAGCAGAATAGTGATCCAAAAAGATTCAAAGAGTAGTTAAAGTAAACAACTTAATCCACCAAATTTTATTTGAGGCATTATTTTAAAATTGTTTGGAGGGGACAGAGTTCAACTGTGTTGCCTCTAATATGCCATCCTGGCTCTGAATGGAGTCTTGAATCAAGCCATAGAAAGTAGGAGGCAGATTGAGGGGGTAAAGCATTCCAAACATAGGGTACATACAATATAAATGCACAGAGACAAGAGATGATGAGGTGAAGAATTGCAAATAGACCAGTATTCCTGTATATTATAATTCTTGGAGGGGAGTAAAATATAAGAATCCTGGAAAGTCAGGAAGGGGATAGGTTATGACAAAGATTGACTATTAAGAAAAAAAAGACTGAATAACAACAAAATTTTTAAAAATCCACATAAATCATCAGCTTCTCTTTATATTACCAAGAACAACCAGCAGGGAGTGTTAGAAAGAGAAATTGCTTTCAAAATAACTATAGAATGTATAAAATGTTTCGCAGGCCACCTACTAAGAAATACACATGGTACCTATATGATTATAAGATCATAACTACAAAACACTTTTCAGAAATGGAGACCTTAATAATTCAAGAAAAATGAATTGCTATGGTTGGGTTATATGAATTCAATAAAAATAAAAATGCTAAGTAAAATAATGTGCTGATTCACTGCCATACAAATCAAACTTACAAAAGGTTACTTTATTAGCTAAGAAATAATGACTTCCCTCCTGACCTCTAGTTTCATAACTCCAACCTCATTCTGGGCATCTTGAACTGGACATTTCAAACAACGTGTTCATAGAACTAATTATATTTCACCCCCAACCTTCCTCTCCTGCAAATTTTCCCTATTACTTATGACTTATTTTCCCTATTACTTATGACCACATCATCCCAATCACCCTTTCAACCTCAGTGTAATCTGTAACTCCTCTTCTTGAACTCTCTCCCTACATCCATCCTGCTGCTAAGTCTTGCTGTTTCTACTTTTACAACTACTCTCATTTATGTCCATTCCCACATCTAACACCCTGTGCAGGTGCTGGTTTCCTTTAAAATTCATTTCAAATCCCACTTTTTGAAGGAGGCCTTTTCCATCTCTTGTCTTCATGGTATCTTTCGTTTAAGATTATTTTTCATTTACTCTATATAAGACTTGTAATACATAGTCATTTGCATGTTGTTTACTCCATTACAATGTGAGCTCCTTGAGGGCAGGGAATGTGTGTGTGTGTGTTTTCATTCTTTTCTTTGTATCCCCAGTTATTAGCAGACTACTTGGTATATGGTAAACGATAAGTGCTTGTTGAAAATTTGGCACATAATAAGTGCTTAATAAATGCTTTTTGACTGAATGGCTCATTAAGAATACTCTTGAGTCCCTGGAATGTACTTACCATGCAACAAGATATAATCAGTAATACTGTCAGGATAAATAAGGCATAACAGTGAAATAAGATTTTTTTTTTGCAGAAATGATCTAATGATTCTTTCAATCCTTTTGTATTTTTAAGTTGTTTAATATACTTCTTTCATATACTCTACATTCTAGCCAAACTGGCCCATTTGCTGTTTCCTGTGAGCAACATTACATCTCCCGTATCTCTGCCTCTGTATGGGATTCCTTCCATGCCCAGATGTGCTTCCTTTCATATCTGCCTCTTGGCATCCCTAGATTCCTTCACAGCTCAGATCACGAGTGACAGCCTAGATGATGTCTTGCACAATTCCCTGCTAGTGCCATTGCAAATGCACTTTGATGCAAAGCACTTTGCAAATCTTAAAGCCCCATATAAATGCCATGGTTATTATCATTGTTGGTATTATTTACTCTGCTGGCACCAGGCTTCCAGTCTGGTGATGACCTCATTCCCTTATCTTCCTATTATAATCCTACTGCAATCAAACAATGTTTATAGAGCAATGCAAGGGTGTACCAATAAATGTTGAACAAATGGGCCCTGAGGGAGGGGGGAAAGTACCTGCCCACACTTTTAAACTTAATCTGCATTATTAATTGTATTAATTTTAAAAAAGGTATAGACAATAAATAATAAAGCAAGACCTGATTTGCAGCAATTGTTGATTTGCAAGGTTTAACTTAAAGCAAAAATTTATCAACAGGCTCTTGCAAGTCAGAGCTAACTTCTGCACATCTCCGAGTAACTCACAGTTCTTAATGTTCTCCTCACCTTCCCCCAGAAATTGCTTTTTTGACATAAAAGCATAAACAACCACCACCACAACAAAACAACAATTAGCATTTACAGAGAATTTGTTTGCAAAGCTTTTTACAAATATTATCTCATTTGTTTATCTGAGTATATGTGGTCTTTCCCCAGAATAGCATGTCCCTTTGGAAGGAAGTTCATGTGAATTACTGTCTTTGTCACCATATACCTGGTATGATGTTTGGCAAACAATAGGCAATCGATAAATACTTATTATTCTTGTTTGTGTTCGAGAGGACTACACAATATCACAACTCCTGGTTTTCATGAAATTTAAACTTCTCCACTGAGACAAACACAACAAAAACCCTAAGCAATGCTGTTTGCAGAAAAGTGCATGCATATGTAAATACAAGTTCATGTGTAAGTACATATATACACTTACACAAAGTTTGCTTCAAATTTCATCACAAAGCACAGAAAACCTTATGAATTTGAGCTATAATAGTTTGGAATTTATTATAATTTGAGTATAGGTTAGACTGAAGTTTACCAACAAAGATTTGCAATGTAAATAAACAGGGTAAAATACTTTAGCTAGAATATATAATGAACTGAAGATAATAATTTATATTTCTCTAGCTCTTTTGAATTGACACTCTCCTTAAAACAAACAAAAAAAACTTGCTAGGTCAGTAGTCCAAGTATTCATGTTCTATTATCCTTCATCCTACATGCAATTAATTTACACAATAAGCAGAAGTATGGGACATAGAATCAAGAAGACCTGAGCTCAAATCCCACCTCAGTCACTTTACTACCTGTGCAACATTGGGCAAGTCACTTAAAATTTTTCAGCCACAGTTTCCTCATCTGTAAAACAAGAATAACAACAGTGCCTACCTCATAGGATTTTTATAAGGATTAGATGAGATAACTTATAAACACCCCCCCCTCCCACACACACACATACATACATACACATACACTTTAGCAGACTCACAGGAAATGTACTAATTACATATCAACGGATTTAAATACAGTAGACAAAGCCTACACTTGGCAATACTCTTTCGGTAAGGTATGTACTTAAAAACAATAAAATCATTCAGCTTTGAACATTTTGTATATTTTATACTTTTCAAAACTTGATATATTCCTTCCCTCTAAATGTTCCAAGTCATAAAGGTTTTACTAGAATTAAATAAGACTTCTCCATAAGGAGATCACCCAATGGCCAAATGCTATTAGATCAGGAGAACCACATGCTATAACTTCATAAAGAGAAAAAGATGTCATTGTACCCTAATAAAGAAGACTTAAAATTGGACAGATGCACAACAACTGTTTGTTGGAGCAGGCTAGTAAAATAATAAGCTCTAGCAAGGATACGAATCAAGACAATAATCTGATTCGAGACTCAATGCAGCCTAGAAATATAAACTAACAGCGATATGTCCGAGGGATAAACGGTGCCTCAAACATACACATTTATTACCACCTAGCGTGAGATTCATAGTGCTATATCTTCATTTAAAATGCATGATTTTGCATGCACCTCCAAAAGGAATAATTTATTGCATTGTTTTCAGAAAGTACAACAAACAGTACATAAAGTATCCTGCAGATCCCTTTGAAGAACACAGAGATGTTGGGAAATATGAGCCCAGCAGTTTCCCTGCATCACCTATAGCTTAGCTCCCCAATTCAAATGGGTCCAATGTCGATGATATCAGTTCTTCGAATTTATTACGGCTGTGAAGAGACCCTGCTGCTTTGAAAGGGAGCATGAATATTTCCTAAAATCTTATAACCCTTGCCTACTTCTGAATCATTTCTTAAAAATGAAAGCAAGTTATGGTCCCCAGCCAAAAAGTTGAAGGCTAAACACCTTCCCTTTTTGAAGGCAGGACTAGAAAAGATATAAACCCTCAATTTTTTTTGCCCCACTCCCCCATCCAAAAACAACACTGTGCATTTCATGGGCTCTCTGATTCATAAGGGACTTCAAAGGCCCTCTTACCAAACTCGTACCTAAACACAGATTGCACATACAATATCCCTGAAGAATAGTTATCCAGCTTTTACTTAAAGATTCTTAATATGGGGGACATCCCATTCCACTTTAGGAAATATCTAAGCGTTAAGAACCTCTTCCTTATATTAAACTTGAATCTGCTTCTCAAAAGGTCCACCTATACTTCATAGTTTTACTTTCTGAGCATTCATTATGTTCATTTTCTAATACTGAACTACTTGAAAGGAGGAGATATATATCTTATACCCCAAAACAAAATGCTGCCTAAGGTAGGGCAAAATTGTTTGCATAAATATTTTTTCCTTTAAACATGATCCTCAATAAGTGAATTGTATGTCCCTTTTAAGATAATTTTTAATGTAATTGAATTCAACTTATCTCACTCTTTGCAGAGGCTCTTCCAAACCTTCCTAATCCTTCCTCAAACCTCATATAGCCTCCCTTCACCACACCCTTTCTGCTAAGAACCTTGCCTTACATTTTACAAAGATAAATGAAAAATGATGATAGTTGCCAAGAGCTCCTTCTTCCTCATACTTTTTGCTAGTATCTCGTCCTTTACCCCTGTCACGCATTGAAGGTGGCCTTAGTCCTTACTAAAGCTAACCCTTCTACCTACGTAAGCCATCCAATTCCATCCTATCTATTCCAACAGATTGTCCCCTCTGTCATTCTCACTCTGTCACTTATTTTCAATCTCTCCCTATCCTTCCTTACAGTCTACATATATACCCATGTCTCCCCCATCCTCAAAAAAAAGTTTCATTTAATTCTTTCATTCCCATAACTATCCAGCCTCCTATACATCTTATGTTCTTTGTGACCAAACTCTTTGAGAAGGCCATTGAAAATGGGTGTTTCCACTTTCTCCATTCTTCCTCTCTTCTTAACTCTTAGAATCTAGCATCTGACCATATTATCCCACCAAAACTGCTCTCTCCAAAGCTACTAATGGTCATTTAACTGCCAAATACAATGGCTTTTTTTTTCAATCTTCATTCTCTTCCAGGTTTTGACACTGTTCATCTTTCTCTTCCTGGATACTTTTCTTTTTTCTCTCTAGATTTTCAGGACACTATTCTCTCCTTTTTCTACTCCCTATTTGACTACTCCTCAGTCTCCTTTGCTAGAACCTTATCCAGGTTATGCCTTCTATCCTTAGGTATCCCACAGTGTTATGTCTTGGGCCCTTTTCCCTATACTACTTCACTTGGTGATCTTATCAGCTTCCATAGATTTAATTACCATTTCTATACTGATGGTTCTCATATCCATTTATCCTGTCCCAACCTCTCTGCCAGCCTCTAGTTTTGCATCTCCAACTGCCTCTCAGACATCTTGAATTGGGTCTGCAGTAGACATCTTAAACAGAATATGTCCAAAACCAAACTCATTATTTTTCCTGCTAAATTCTGCCCATTTATCTTAACTTTCCTATCACTATTGGGGGCAACATCATCCTTCTAGAATCCATATTAAGTGAAGAACTTGTGTTCCAGAAGGGGAGATATTATACTGTCTTTGCTTTACATAAAAGTGGTGTTAGTTGCACACTTGTGTGTGCCCACAAGAAAGGGAGAGTCACTTTGTCCAAGCAATTTCATGTTCAGGATAGATTAAGGGAATTTTTTTTCTACTACTACACAAGTTTCTGACCCAGTTGTGCAATTTTCAGGAGGTGAGAGACAAAAGATCAATAGGTAAATCCATCTTCTCCTGACTTCTGGAGCATTCATTGGTTATACAAGTGTGTCGGAAAATTACCATTATGGTAAAGTCTTCAATTCAATGCAATGCAATTCAATAAACATTTATCAAGTGCTTACTATGTGCAAGGCATTGTATTTGGCACTGGGCCTGTGATTTCATGCAATAGTGACCTCCCAAAGAAAGACTTTCCTCAAGTAGTCCAGGTCAGTACATTCGAGCAGACAGACAACTTATAGTCTTAAAGATTTCTCTAGCGCACCAAGAGTTTTAACTTGCCCAGTATCACACAGTCAGATAGTGTTGCAGGTGAGACTTAAACACAGATTTTTTTTTGTGGTTATGTCAGGCCCAAAGTAGGCGCTTGACAAATATTTATTAAACTGAATTGAAGGCTTCACAGTAATGGTCATTTTCTAATATACTTGTATAACCAATATGTGCTTCAGGAGCCAGGGAAAGATGAATATTTCTAGGGACCTTTTGTCCCTAACCTCATTTTAAAATCAAACAATCATAATCAAGAAATAGTCTCTGCCCAGTGACTTATTTCCTGACAACATTTGGAAGGTATCTATCAAGTAACCATAAATGTTCCCTGGATCATTTCCCTTTACTTAAAAGATGGTTAAAGGCACCGAAGGTATTTTATATAGTCTTAAAATTGTTTGAGTCCTTGTTTTTGAAAGGAAAGGAAATAATTGAGTTGAATATATGTGAAATAACAATACAAATAGCAGAGTGGAAGGCCTTTAAACACAAATATATTTCATGTTTAAAATAACACACATAACTGTAGAAAGCAATCTTTTTTATCAGAAGATGTTGATGATTAAAAATCAAGCATTACAATGTGTTGGTCAGTTTTGCTGAATTGCCTTTTTCCCCCTTTTCTTTTTAGATTTTGGTTCCAAGGAATGGTTCATTGAGTAGAAAAGAGGGAGGAATATATACAGAAATGAATTTGATGTAAAAGCAAAGTACATCAATAAAAATAAGATTAAAAATCAATCAAGCAATGAGTATTTTTGAGCTCCTACAATGTCCTCACGTATATGCTAGGTGCTACAGCATATACAGAAAATTTCAGACATGGCTGTTGCTTCAAGTTAGCTTAAACAATTTAGGGAGTCAAAAGAAAACCCAGATGATAAATCAATTCAACAAGCATTCAATCAACTCTCCTTGTTTCCAGGCCTATTCTAGGTTCTGAGAACACAGATACAACCATTCTTGACCTCAAGGCATTTGCAGGAAACTTAATAAATGCTAGTTAACTGATTGACTGACTGAATAGTATTGATCTCTACCTTTTTGTACCGTCTTAGCTATTGAAATTCTTGTCCATGATATTTCATGTACATTCATAAAGAATCTTCCTAGCACCCGGGAGGTCTTTTTAAAGATATTTATATTTTGTAAATACTAGTCCACTTTGCCCAAGTTTTATTTTCCAATTTTGCCAACCCACCTCCTCTTCTGGTTATAGAGGTTTTACAGTCTTTCTTTTATATATCTTAAAGTATGATAAAATTGTGAAAACACTACATTGTAGTTTGCTTTCACCAACCATTCACCTCCATCACCTGAAGTTGTCTCACAACTTTGATTCTTCAAAGATCATGGTGTGCCATGATTTGCAGCTATATAGCACTTTGGCAGAGTATGGGTCTTAAAAAGAAAGGCATTTTCAGCTCAGAGTCATTGAAAGCACTGAAATTTCTTAAATGTAATCTAGCCTACTCTCTTGTTCTTATTCAATTTTGACTCCAGATAATTGTCTGTAACATTTGTTAAAGATAGTAGCTAGCTAGCTAGATATGTATATGAACACGTACATACACTTGTACCTTATTTCCCCGTGTATAAGATACACCCTTTTTCAAAAAATTTGGGGTCTAAAAACTGGGTGCATCTTATACAGTGGTTGTAGATTTTTTTGCTTGTATTTCCCACTTTTTCACACTTGTCTTTGCACTCATTGGTTCGCATTTGTTACAAGTATATTAGGTTACATTTTGCCATGTTCTTCCCAGAAATGGCTCAGAAAAGATTTTCGTAGAGTGCTGAATTCAAATTAAAAGTGATCCAGTTTGCAAAAGTGAATGGAAATTGTGCTGCTGAACGTAAGTTTGGTCCTCCTCCAATTGAGAAAACAATCCAAGACTGGCTACAAGAAGAAGAAACCCTACTGAAAACACCACGGCAGAAGGCCATGAGAGGCAAGTCAGCAAAATGACCTAATTTAGAGAGGGAATTGAAGATATGGATTGAAGAGCAAAGGGCAATTGGAATTCCTGTGTCCACAAAGATGGTTCAGCATGAGGCAAGAAGAATTGCTGATGAAAAAGAAGTTACTGATTTCAAAGGAGCACACAACTGGTGCTTCAGATTCATGAAATGGAATGGACTAAGTATGCTCACACACACCAGACTTGCCCAAAAGATGCCTGAAAGGTATGAGCAGAAGGTCCTTGAATTTCATCATATTATTGTGTGAATTTCATGATGAATAAAACTTGAGTTCAATAAGTTTATGTAATACATTTTTTTTTTCAAATTTTGGGTCCCAAAATTAAGGTGTGTCTTACACATGGGGAAACACAGTATATACACACATATGTATATTTACAGAAAACCTTAATGGCTATCCATCTAAATATATCCCATAATCTTGTCAATATTCATTCTATTCCATATTTTTTCCAATTTGGATTTCCGAAACAATTTCTTTTGAATCACTATATATCACCTTGAGCCATCCCTATAGACACTTCAGAAAATCATCTGAAAACAGGCTGCTTGCAGTCACATACCTGAATATGTGTCCAGAAGTGGGGAACCTGAAGCCTCAAGGTCACATGTGGCCCTCTAGGTCCTCAAGCATGGCCCTTTGACTGAATCCAAACTTCACAGAACAAATCTCCATAATAAAAGGATTTGTTCTGTAAAACTTGGACTCAGTCAAGATGCTGCACCAAGGACCTAGAGGGCCACATGTGGCCTTGAGGCCACAGGTTCTCCACCCGGCGACCATTCTCATAAAAATAAAATAAAAGGAAATAAAGTTATAGAGATGGCAAAGTAAGTGTGTTAAATGACACTTGATTATGCCTCCTCTGTCACTTCATTTTGTTTTGTTTTCACAAAAATACCATTTTTACATTCCTTAATAATCCTTATCTTCTTTGGATATATTGAAAATACCAGTCTTCAAAAATTTAAACTAAACCAAAATTATTTCACCTAAAGCACAGATTTCTTTAATATACACTTGGACCTATCTTATCTTCTTCATTTCATCTTTAAAAGTGATACCTTTACTTTGTCACAGAGCAAATGAAGTACTTAGATTATAGAATCTAAATATGAAGGCTCCAGGATAATCACTAATTAAAATAGATCATTATAGAAACACTCTCAGTTCCATTTCATTCAGTATTGATTTGTTATATTCTTTCTGGTTTCAATTATATGTACCCATGTACATGGTTTAGTAAGTTGATTACAGCTAAAGATTTTTATAGATTCATTTGGCCTTCATGCTTTTTGACTATATCTTATCTAAGATCTGGTCTCAATTCAAATGCAGGTGTTCTGACCTAGTTTGGAGATGTCTCTAGAATTGTAATTCAATCTCAATACCACTCTAGTCTAGCGAATTCATGTACCTGCACAAGATGAAGTAAGGATGACTCATTTAGCAGCACATGGAAGTAAATGAGTCCTAGTTAGTGCAAAGCACACAAGTTCCTGAATAAAAAGGCCTGAAAATCTTGGGAATTCTGATAAAGCCTGGGATCTATGGAACATCTTGCTTTTAACATCCATAAACTTCTCAAAAAGTGGTCTTATTGATGCATTTGCTCTTTACATACTAGTCATTTCTAAATCACATTCAACTTTCTCTTGTGACAAAGAGTAGCAGTTAATCCAAATAACCAGCTATAATGAATACATTGATTAATGTATGCAGCATTCTGTGTTAGTAGGTTCCCACCCCTCTGCTATGAGGGAGGAATGCTCATTATCTCTTTTCCAGGGAAACTTTATTACTCAGAGTTTGATTTTTATTGACATTTAATTTACGTATTTTTAGTCATTGTATGCATTGTTTTTTTTTCTGTTCTGCTTTAGTTCAAACAATTCTTGCTATATTTCCAAAATTCCTCATATTCACAATTTCTTGCTTTGTAATAAAATTCCATTGCAATTATAGTTCCTATTTTTTTTAGTCATCACACAACTGATATTTGCCAACTATATTTCTAGTAATTTGCTACCATAAAGAGCACTGTTCTGCAAGTTTGGGCATAAACTGCATTTTTTTATTGTCCTTGATGCCTAGGATATAAGCTTAGTAGAGGATCAGTGGGTTAAAGTGTATGATCCATTTAGTTGTTTTCCTTGCATGTTCATACCCAGAATAGTTGGACAGATTCACAACTCCACCAACAATATATGAGTGTGCCTATCTTTCCAGAGCCCCTCCAAAATCCCATTTACATTTTTTGCCATGTTCGTCAACTTGGAACCTCCCTAAACTTCTGCTTTTTATTCTGCTTACATCAGTTATCTTTGTTCACCTTAGCCTGGCATCTTTCAACAACTCAGAACTGCTGGCCTTTTGGATTATATCTGTTTCCTTCTTGTCTGGTTCATTTTGACCCAGCAAGAATCCCTTCCTGTGAATTTCCATAATCATTAGTAGATACATATTCTCTTTTTAGTGGAGACCTCAAAATATAGTTCTAGAGTCACCCTGAAATTTTGGTTCTACCCTAGGATAAAAAAGGAAATATTGTTTATGGATTCTCGAGATAATAATAAAATAGTAGTAGTAGTAGTAGTAGTAGTAGTAGTGGTGGTGGTGGTGGTGGTGGTGGTAGCAGTAGTAACTAGCATTTATATAACATGTTAAAATAGTAGTAGCTAGCACTGAGATAATGTTTACTGTGTACCAGGCACTGTAGTAAGCACTTTACAATTACCTCATTTGATCTTCGCAACAAACCTGGAAGGTAGGTATTATTATTATTCTTATTTTACAGGTGAAGAAACAGGTAGAGTTTAGAGGTTAAGTGACTTGCCCAAGAACACATAGCTAGTACGTATCTGAGGCTGGATCTGAACTCAGGTTTTACTGACTGTAGGCTTAACTATCCACTCTATAGCTGACTCTGAACACTGCAACACATCGCTATGAGAATGTGCCTAAGCCCTTTAGACCTAGAATTAATTAACTTAATGGTCTTTAAACCAGCCAATCTGTAAATGGCACATGGCTGAGCTAAATATTTCCTTTGTTTGTGCCACAGCAGGAAAAGTGTCTGAGCTGTACTCTCTGTCCCATAATACAGGAGTACAATCAAACTGGCCTATATATGGATGAGAAATGCTATAAAATTGGTCTTGGGCCTGTCTCAGTTCTCTTTCATGATTAATGACTCCATTTATTTTTACTTGACCAAAAAACCAAAGTATTATTAGTACATATTATAAACATTTCTTAAAATGCACAGACATTAGAAGAGGCAAAGACAAATATATTCAATCAGGTTAATGGAGTTCCAGGAACAAGACAATAATTTACTGTTCAAATAAAAGTATAAGCTAGTGTAAGATATGATTTGCAAAAAAATAAGTAAGTAGACATTTTCCCTACTCTTGTGAGATATCTAAAATGGAATTTGATAGGCAAAATTAAAAATTGTTTATTTGGAGAGAAAATGATTTAGAAATCTCATGGAACATATAATGGCTTTCCGTGCAGTTTTAGAGTTAGCATATAAGCTATACCAATCATAGAATTTCAGTATACATTTTTCTCCCTAACAAATAGAATCCTGTAAGCTCTGGAAAAAGCAAACTAGGTCATAAAGGCAGGAAATGGGAAGTGTATTAAAGCAGTAAATCCAGGTACATCACATGCTTTCTAAGGCCATTGACCTATAGCTTATAGACCTTAACATGTAGATGTGTTTTAAACTATTTGTTTTCTACTACCATTAACGGAAAAGTCAGGCTTTAAAATTTGGTTGGCTTTGCTTAGTTTAAGTCAATTACATAACAAGAGATGTAGCCAGAATTTCTATGTCCTATCTTCAAAATTTACATTGTATATAAATGCTCTAGCAAAAAGTACAGACAGAATTTTCCTTCTTGTTCGGTCATATCCAACTCTTTGTGACCCCATTTGGGGATTTTCTTGGCAAAGATGTTGTGCTTTCTTGGCAAAGATGGAGTGGTTTGCCATTTCCTTCTCCGGCTTATTTTACAGATGAAGAAACTGAGTTAAATTAGGTTAACACAAGGACACATAGCTAATGAGTGTCTGAGGCAAGATTTGAATTCAGAAAGACATGTCTTCCTGACTCTAGGCCCAGAACTCTATCCACTGTGCTACCTAGCTACCCTGAAACTTTACCAGAAAACCCAATTCTGTTAGCTTATGAACATAATTTTGTTTTAGATTATTTTCAATTAAAATTTTGTTTTTTCCTTCTACTCTTGTTCCATTACAATGAAAAGTAAAACTCTTAAAACAACTATGTACAGTCAAACAGTACAAATTCTTGCATTAACTATAACCAAAAACATATGTTTCATTCCACATTTTGAATCCATTACCTCTCTGTCAGGAGATGGGTAATGCCTTTTATCACCAATACTCTGAAATCATGGTTAGCCTTTGTTCTGTTCAACATTCTTAGGTCTTTCAATGTTATTTATCTTCACAATGTTGTGCTGTTATAAATTGTGTTCTACTACTTCTACTCACTTCACTCTGCATCTGTTCATGTAAGTTTTCTCAGGTTACTCTGAAACTCTCCCGTTCATCATTTCTTATAGCACAATAGTAATTCTTATATTCATATACCACAAATTGTTTAGCCATTCCCCAAGTTATGGACACTATCTTGTTTCTGATTATTTGCCATTAAAAAGGGAGCTTCTATAAATACATTTTGACATTTGGGTTCATTTTGTCTTTCTTTGATCTCTTTGGGGAATATGTAGTCCCAAGAGTAGTGTCACTGGATCAAAGGGTATATAAAATTTAGCACATATAACTTTAGAATTTAGAAGGTAGATTCAAGTTAAAGGCATTGCAGAATCTCAGAGTGGGAATCCAGGTAATTCAACCTCAATCTGAAAAAGAATATCTTCTATGTCAAATTAAAATGCTCACTCATCTAGTCTTTGGTTGAGCACTTCTAGAAGGGTGTAAACTCCTACATCCTAGAGGTAGGAGGTAGCATGTTCCAGTTTAGAATAGCTCTAAATATTAGGAATTTTTTCTTTACGTTAAACTCATGTCCCACATTGTAGCTTCAAAAAATGTCACCTAGTTCAGCCCTCTAGAGCCAAGCTGAACACTTTGAATCCATCCTTATGATAACCCTTCAACTACTTGAAGACATCATCAATACAATCCAATTCAATTTGATAAGCATTCGTTAAGCATATATGTGGAAAAGGATCTGTGCTGGGCACTGGTGATATGAAGAAGTAAATGAAAAGAGTCCCTGCCCTCTGAGAGCTTAAATTCTACAGGGGTAAAGCAAGATATAACCTCTGGATAGCCAGTTCGCTCCAAGCTCTGGCCTCAAAAATACCAGCTTCAATTCTAAGGGCTGTTATGTCTCCAATCAGAGCACCCCCCCCCATCCACCTCCCAGATGTTCTTTTATATATGGGTTGAAACAAATTTAGATAAAGGGTTCTATAGTTCCCTTACAAGTACTAAAAGTAAAAAAGAAATCATCTTTAGTATTTGACAGTGTATCCTATTTACTGATTTTTTTTTGTTTTAGACTAAACATCTCCAATAATATATATGACTTCATCTCAATAACATGCATGAGCCTGGTCACCTTCTTATTAATGTTCTATATACTGAATCTAATTAGATAAAATTTAGGATCATAACATTATAAATTTGGAAATATCTAGTCCAATCTCTCAATTTTTACAGAGGAGGAATGAGAGTCTGGGACTTGTCAAAGGTCATACTGAGTAGAACTTTTTGGAGCTAGAGTTTTTACTTAGATCCTCTAATTTTACACATATAGTTTTGTCCGCTGGGCTGTAATACATAACAATTTATTGGGATTAATGTGAATTCCCAAATGGAGGTTATTGGAGTTTTTGTTGTTGTATTTTTTTTGGCCTTCTGCTACAGGTGAACCTTGGAAGGAATACAAAATAAATTCAATGAGTGTACACGTGTGTGTGTGTGTATGCGCGCGCGTGTATGTGTGTGCATGTGTATGCATGTTGTCAATTATTTGGCTCTGTTTTATTACTGCTATGAAAATCTGGAAATGAAAAAGAAAAATGTTTAAAGTTCCTTACGAATTATAGAATACCTAAGGGACCTAAGAATTTAACTAATGTAACCATTAGCAAAAGGATGAATCCTCTCTACAATGCCTCTGATATGATCATCTGACTTGCAGTCACCTGCTGAGCTAGTAACTAGCATTTAATAAGCACCTAGTAATCCCAGGTACCATGCTAAATGATGGGGGATACATGCAGGTGATTATATTTAATATTAGCCAAATTATGATGAACTTCATAGGGGCTACGTAGGCTTATAATCAAGAAAAGTTTGAGTTCAGATCCCACCTTGTAATGGGAATGTAATATCCACCTTAAAGTATAGTCATTAAGATCAAATGGGATACGGTATCCAAAAGATCTTTTCAAAACTTATAGCACTGTACATATGTATTTTTGTGTTGTTGGGATTATTTTTATTATATTTATTTCTATTCTAATGGCTCTTCCATAATTCTTCCTTCTTGGGATAAGCAGAAACAGATCTAATAATCCCTCTTCAAAAAGACCTTTCAAATACTTGAAAGCCCCTATCATATTTCCATATAGCCTTCTCTCATCCATGACAAACGTTCCTTTATCCTCCAACAAATCTGTATATAACATGGTTTTGATCTTCCTAACCATCCCAGTGAACCTATATGACCTACAAGGCAATATCCCACCTGAAATTTGCTGACCAGCAGACAAAGATGACCATGACAATAGACAGAGATTAACAATTTATCTGATATGGAAACTTTGAATTTCTATTAATTCAGCCTACTTTGTATGCTCACTATAATGGTCTCAATGCTTCCTTTTCCTCATTATATACACATATGTAATTACAGGGTATGTAAAGCTGTACATAGTTACACACTGGGCACAGTGTTATAGACTGACAGTAAAATGAAGGAAGAAAAAGAGCAAAACCTTCAGCTGGAGAAATTCTACATGGTTCCAAATTGCCCATAAGAGAAAGGCAAAAAAAATCTGTCATTGAATTTTGCCACTTCCTTATAATAACAACATAGGACATCTCCATGAAGGACCTATAAAACAGAATATGTCCAAATTAACACAAAGTGACACAAAATGATTACCAACAATTAAGACTCTGACATAACTGACTAATGGTGTCAGAGTTATATGTGATAGAGTCCCATTCTTCTTATTTTGATGAAAAAAGAATCATATGTGTGTATATGTATATATATACACACACACACACTCATATATATATATACACACACTATATATATATGCATATATTTATATATTTATTGCTGAGCTAAGGCTCAATAACTGTAGGCAAATATGGTATTATAGTTCTCTGAGGAGCAAACATTAAATAGGGCAATGTAGAATTAGCTTACTCAAAAACAGAGACTAAAAGACAAATTTGTGCTCACTTTTTTTCTAATTAAAGTTTATATGATACCAAGAAATGAACGAACCTTTCTCTGATTGGATTTAAAGTCCAGCAATATTTTTGCCAAAATTATAACATATGGCAAAACTTAACAGTGGAAATAAGTGAATCGAGAGATTTATAAAATGTAGTTCTGAGGATGGGGAGATTATTTCTAGCTAGCTACAACAAAAAAAAGGTTTATTTCATAATAGGACCTCAGAGACTATCTACTGTCACTCTTCTGTGATCAGGAGTCTCACATACCACATAGGAATCTCCCAAAAGTGGTCATCCAATCTGGTTTGACAACCATCTACTTCATGGTCCAGTGCAATTGGACTTTGAATGATGGTTATGAGATAATAAGCAGAAATACCAAAGAAAAGCATTCCTAGCAGAGGGAAGAATTTGGGTATGAGTCAAAAGGCCAATGCACTTAAATATGGTTGCCAAAAGAGCAAAGAATTCAATTTGACTTTGTCTTAGGGGAAAGAAATGGAGAATACTGAGAAGGAAAAAAAAAACCAAACCTTGGAATGGTTTTCAGGTGATACTTTTGAACCAGATAAGAAATTTGGATTTTATTCAGCAAGTAGTAGAGTGCCACTAAAGATTTTTTAGCAGAGCAACAATAAGAAGTGGAAAATCTATTTGAACAAGCATGTGCTATGACAGAAGTCTTTAAGAGATATAGCCACATAGTGTTAACTACTGCTCTCCTTTGTAGCATAGACCTAGCAAATATTTTCATTAAGTTTCCCATTCATCAGGCTGACAAATCATTTTATTCTGTGGAGGTGGCACAATTAAAGTGGAGGTTTTATCTCTTTCTGATAGGGTTTTGGCTTCATGCAGATTTTCTCCAGCTGAAGATTTTGCTTGATTTTTTTTCTTCTTCCAATATTCTCAGCCCATAATACTGTGCTAAGGGTTTACAATTATTTCTAAACTTAGATACCATATTTATATTATTCAGATAATCTATGTATCTATATATCTGTGTGTATATGTATGTACATAAGTATATATATATGTATATATATATGCGAATAGAAAATTTGTATTAATTTTCCAATGATACAATTATTTTTTGGTGTTGGTTTAGTCATTTTCAGTCAGGTCCAATGCTTCATGATGCCTTTTTGGGGTTCTCTTGGCAAAGATGCTGGAATATTTTGCCATTTCACTCATTCAGCTCATTTTACAGATGAGGAAATTGAGGCAAACTGGGTTAAGTGACTTGCACAGGGTCACACAGCTAGTAAGTGTCTGAGACAAGATTTGAACTCAGGTCCTCCTGACTCCAAACCAGGTGCTCTATACAATGCACCACCTAGTCACCCACAATTATCTTTAGCTGATGGATTTTTTCAGGAATTTTAAATATGTCACAGGGACAATGTAATTTACTGGAGATTGTGTTGAAGCTAAAGATGACAGGTTCAAATCTCTCTTCTGACACTACTTGTGTGACACCATGCAAATTACTTAAATTCTCTGAGTTAGATATGAGCTGAATTTTTATTAGTAGGGGAATTTCTCCCATCATCAAAAATTATAGACCCTTGATAAGTAATATTTACTTATTTTGTCCTCATCACTACTTACCTGGACTACAGCAAAAACTTTCTGGTCTCCCTATTTCAATTCTGGCCCCATTCCAATCCTTGACCCACTGAGCTGATAAGGTAAATTTTTAAAAGCATGAATCTATTTCATTACTCCCTCTGCCAAATGTCACTGAGATTTGGAGGCTCCCTGTTACCTCTAGGATCAAACGTAAAATCTGGCATCTTGACATTTCAACATCTTCATAAGCTGTCCCCTTTCTATCTTGCTAGGCACGTCTGAGCTCCAATATGAGTTCAGAAATATGAAAAAATTTCTTTCTCCAAGATTGTGATTTTGTAATTCTCTACAAGATAACTAATTCTATGATCAAGGAAGTGAATCCTGGTAAAATGTGCTATGCACAGCGTACTCTAGCAAATAGTACACTGGGAAATGACTTGGATTCCAGTTAGTCATTTTATTTATTTGTTTATTTAATTTGTATTTTATATTATTTATTCTGAGTACCTTTCGTACTAAATTTGGAAAGGTACAAAATTATGCTGCAGGCACTGTGATAGGTGCTGAGGCTAGTGTAACCTAGTACTAAGTGTGGAAAGGTACAAAATTACGCTTCAGACGCTGTGCTAGGTGCTGGAGCTAACGAACAAAGTAACATTTTATCCTCACTTCAAACAAAAATGAAATCGTCTCTGATCTCAAGGAGCTTACTATCTAGCCAGGGTAGATAGCACAGGCATGTGTAGGTGTGTGTGTATATACACACCTTTATATATACACAGGTATATGTGTGTATATACACACATATACAAGTATGTGTGTGTGTATACACACATACAAAAAACCATATATGCATGTATGTTTTATACACACATAGATATATAAATATATCTGCTTTGCGTATACATTTATTATATATGTATATGTTCCTGTGTATACATATACAGAAAGCAGATGTGCTTATACACAGACATACACACACACACACACACACACACACACACACACACACACATATATATATATAATATACATATATGTAGCATAGATTTTGTTTAATGGAGGGTTACTAGCGGCTGGGAGCATCAGTCAATACTAATATAAGCCGAGGCCTGATGTAAGACTTGAAGGAAATAAATTAACTAGGGCATGATCTTTGCCCTCAAAAATCTTGTAATCTCACTGAAGAGTATGTATTCATATGTGTAAGTTAGAGATTTTGCAAGTCTAAATATAACCATTTAACTTCTCTGTAAATCAAGTTTTCTATCCTGCAAAGAGTGAAGAAATGGACACACTTTCCAACTTCATCAGCTTGATTTGAGAGTAAACATGACAATGTGAGGAAAGCATATTCAGCTCTTTGCAAAGAAAGCAATGAATCAGATGGGGATGGTGTTATTACAGTCATTTAAGCCTCAAATCAAATGTCTATTATCTATTCTAGAGTGTACTTGTTACCATTCCCCACAAATTAGCATCGATGGAGCATTTTTCTCTGGAGCGGCACAGCAAATTAACAGCTATCCCTCTGTATTTCTACACCATTCCTTCGCCAATTGATTCACACTTCCAATCCTTTCAACTTTCATTAGAGTTCAGAAGGAAGAACATGATTTCCATGGTAACTGCAAAATATACTTCAATAGATAAGAAAATTGTATTCACTACATTCGTTATTTTTTTTCAAAGAATCCTAACGGGTTACATAAGTATAATTTCATCTTACAGAAGTCATATTACTTCTTCTGAACTAGGCTGTATTGGCCTTGGAGCTGTAACATTTTATCCTCAATTAAATCTCATTTCTCCTTATTTCAGATTAAGTGTACTAGTTCTCTAATGTTTTCTAGTTTCCATAAGGTGCTTCTCCAGGCTGGAGTGTATGGTTGAGAACCCTCAAAGATACAGAGGCCATTTTAACGTTTTACACAGTCTGAAGAGGATCAGAATTGCAGTGAATATTTGCCCTTACCTGACATTACAGTAATCCGTGGCAGTGGAAAATGACACTCTACAAAAAGCAACTCACTCCAAGGGGGGGCGGGGTGGGGAAGTAGGGAGGTCACTGAACAGCAAAAAGTGAATGTATCTATATTAGCCTAATGCCACCAAATGTCAAGCCATTGTCCTTGTGATTTCTCACTAAAAAAAAAAAAATTCCATTCATGATGTGGCTACATACCAAGAGAGTATAACTTGGTCCTTTTTTATAAGGAGCAAACTGGTGGCATCTTTTCAAACAATGTCATCAAACTTACATAGAAAAAAAATGAAAAGGCAGAAACAAGTTTGTGTGTGTATACATACATACATACATATATATATGTATATATGTGTATATACATATGTATATAATATTTTCAAAGTGGAACTGCCCCATATTACCAATTAATGTTATCAACCTCCATCCAGAAAACAAATTGATTTTTTTTCCTTACCGGGTAGGCAATTTAATGTAATACAAACTATCATTAAATCCAACTATTTGGGACCTCAAAATAACTGGCATTTTTTGAAGGGCCTATAATTTTAGAAGGTGCAGTCGCAACACATATCTTGGATTACATAAACAACTTATATGTTATACCCTCAGGAAACAAAGTTTATTTCATACTCTCCAAAGGGAATTGATATTCATAAGACTGAAATTCATGTAGCAACCCCTATTCTTCCACTCTAGCTTCTAGGTAGTGTTAATCAGTTTTTTAGGTGGGGTAGCAGCAGCTCTGCTTCATGAATTTTGATCTCATCCCCTACTTGTTAGTTATCACATAGTCATATGTGCTAAAATCCCATTCCCTTTACCTCTAATTTCCTTAAGATGCAGCAAAGGGAGAAGAGCTGAGACACAATGACCAATTACCTTTAAGAGATATGGATTGTCTTTCTTATTATGAAAGATTGTCTTTAAAAGTTGTCCCCAGTTAGAATCTCCAAAGCTCGTCCCTGTGACCAGTCCATCAACTAGGATCTGCCTTGATGTTTTTTAATAAAGTCTTTTTCATTTTCTCAACCTGAGTTTTACCTCTTTTATCAGGGTCTTGAGCATAGAATTTTCCCTTTAACAATCCTGAGGAGTCTAGTTAAGAGATTGTTGAGGGCCATGAGTATCACTGAAGATGAACCTGTTCTACCTCCCCACAAGCCAACCCTAGGACATTACCTGATCAAAGACTGGAGTAAAGCACCCCACACCCTAACCCTAGTTAGGCATGAAATGACAAAGAATTTAATTTCCCCAAACTCAGGAAAGATAAGGAGATAAGCAGCAATATAAAACCGATTTTTTTTCATCTATGCACAAAGAAACCCGACAGAGCTCTTACCAACACTTTGGTAAGTCCGGTCCTTACTTGACACTAGTTATGCCAAAAGATTTATAAATAAATAAATAGACAGATGAATATTTAAGTAACTCTTTCTTGCCTTATCCACTTTGGCCTTCTCAAGATTACAACTGAAAAGTCTTGGGTTAAGGTGAGATATGTCCTTTATCCACCCTCCTAAAGTATCCAAGCAGGGTTAGGTTGAGAAAACAAAAAGAATTGATTTGGCTCATTGAGTGATTTTAAAGAAAAGGAAAGAAAAGTTATGGGAAAGTGGGGGTACCACCAGAATTTTTTTTTAATTTGTCCTGAAACTAAATCATAATGTGGTCTCATTCATAGTGGGATAGTTACATTAAGATAACTGTGGTAAACAGAACTTGATGCAATATATTTGCTATTTAGTATTAAGATAATATGCTGGAAAAATGCAAGGATCAGGAAGGTATGAGTTAAAATCTAGTCTCAGAAATTCATTAGTTCTGTGACCTTATGCAACTTACTTTACCTTGGTTTAGTTCTATTTCCTAACCTATTAGGTGATGATAATAATAGCATCCAGCTCCCAGGGTTGTTGTGAGGATCACATGTTTATAAAGTGCTTGACACAGTGCCTGGTGTATGGTAAGGACTATATAAATGTTAATAAATGAAAGTATTCTATATTGGTTTTGAATGCAATCAGTATAGAATGTCAAAAGTGATCAAATGAATGATTTTCTATGTAAGATAGCTTGGAAATCCATTTGACTAAACTGACATCACCTGACTAGCAATAGGTTTTGTTTTATGTTTTAAATACATGATATCATGTATGTTATTATTGTGTTTCTCAAATTTTTTATGTTGCAAAATTTGGGAAACCATTGTAATTAAATACTGCTAGAAAAGTAACTCCTTTTAATTTGAAAACTGTTCAACTATGAATTGTACTGATAAAATAATGTGGTAAACATGTTTGAAACCTGGTAAATATTTAATGGAATGTATTTGCTTTAAAACAGATAATAATGATAACAATGTTGGGAGAAAAGTAGCACAGACTCTAAGTTATACTTATCAGGGAGGTTCTACTTGGGCAGCTAGGTAGTGCAGGGAATGGAGCGCTGGGCCTAGAGTCAGAAAAAACTCATTTTGGTGATTTTCAAATATGGCCTCAGACACTTACTAGTTGTGTAACCTTGAACAAGCCACTTAATCTTGTTTGCCTCAGTTTCTTCATCTGTGAAATGAACTGGAAAAAGAAATGGCAGGCAACTCCAGTATGTCTGGATGTGATGGAAAATGACTGAACCACAACAATTCTATTTGGACAAGGTCATAAGACCTTATCAGCCTTCCTGACCATGTGTGGTAAAATTCTCAACTAGAAACAGCTCTTGTTTTACATTATACAGGCGGCAGGACCTCATTCTGGCAGCTCCGGGTAGGTCTGCCAGCATTGTGTAGCAGTGGCAGCAGTGCTGGTGCAGAACCACACTAGTGGTCCTCTCCTCCAGGCTCTGCAGACGCTCTGGCCACCAGGCTGGAAGAAGGGGGCATTCTGCTGAATTTTAGGTTAAGTGAGAACTGGCTGTACTAAAGTTTGAAACACTAGGACCTCTCCCAGCCAAAGTGGGGAAATTTACAAGTTTGCTTATGTTGAAGTGTGGGTTTCATCTGAGATTACTTGGCTATCACTTATGTAAATTGTGAAACTGTATCTGCTAGTAAGTAGTTAAGTATTAAAATTACATCTTTGAAGCAACTCAACAATAATGGATTTTAAATCCAAATATTTTGTTTTGCCTTAGGGGTTAATAGGCAATACCAATACCTGTTAGCCCAGAGACTTACAGTAGCCAACAATTTTCTAGGAACTTTGAGACAACTATCATATGTTTGCTGTATGTATGAAACTCCAGAATGTGATTATTCTTAATCTTTAAATAGAAAATTAATGAAATGTCCTTATATTTGCTCATTGTTAATTGTTATGGAAATGTGAGAACAAATAATATCCTAACCCTAAGCTGTGAGTAGTGAAATTTCCCTATTTGAAGTAAAATCTCTTAGAATTGTTCTGAGTTTCAATTTCAAGTATGATTGTTTGGAATGTTATTAAGCCAATAGTCCACCATTCAAAGGGAATTCCATGTGCTGCCCAAAGGGAGTGTGGTCTAAGAACTGTTACAGTGGATGTCTGTCTCTAGGAAAGTTGAAGAAAAGAACTTACATAGGTGAAAGTAAGATCCTTTTGACTCAAGTTTCCCATTGTGTTATTTCCTTTCTGAACAGGAAATTTCCCCACTTGGTTAATTCTAAGTCTGTTTTTTTTTCAATAATGCAGAAGTTTGCTATGTGGTTTTCTAACTATGACTCTTGCCTGAAATTAAATAGAACTAAGAGAGCTTTTCTCTTGTTATGCCTTGTGTCAGATCAATCTGTGCCCTTGAAAATTGTGATATTGTTATAACTATGTCCTTCTTTATTTCCTTTCATAGCAAATTTCTATTATCAAGGCAGGTGAAAAGTAGAAGTTTGTCCTTGCAATACTAAATCTACTAATTGATAGATTAACACTAAAATGTCTGAATTTTTATAATAGGATGCAAATATGAAAGATCTTACTATTATTAATCAATATTTGTAGTCGACTCCATATCATTTATTAGTAGGTAAATGAGTTCTTGGCTTACCATCATCCCCTTGCATATATACATATATATATGTGTGTGTGTGTGTGTGTATACACACAAGTATAGACATATATACCTACATATATGTGCATATACACATACATATGTATATGTGTACATATGCATGCACACACATACATCATACCTAGATACATAGAAAATTGGGTCCTTGAAGTACCTCATTCTTTCAGGATGATATGGCAGTTTTATATATATATGTATATGTATATATATGTATGTATGTATATATACACACACATATATAAATATATGTGTGTATGTGTGTATGCATATATTTGTATGTACACACACACATACACACATATATATGTATATATTCCCCTAAAGCAGGGATAAGACAAAGACATAAAAGTTTGTTGTTGTTGTTTTAAGAATTTAATGGAGTTGTAAACTTTGGGAGAACAACAAGATTAGATGATTAAAAATCAAAGAATTAGGATACGTATCTATCTATATGTGATTGGCTTCCAAATGTGTCATGGGAAATACAGGCTTGATTAAGTTTTTATAATAAGTTCTCAAAATTAGATTAAGATTTTCGCCTTTAAAATTGAATTAATAATTGTAAAGAATTTTTAATTATGGTCTTTTGTTTTTCCATTTTGAAAAAAACTGATGATATTGAGACAGAAGAATTCATTTTACATGTCAGACTGTCATGGATTTTTTAATGATTCTGCCTTCAGCCTGTGGATGACGTCCATATCAGATATGGAATTTGGGTAAAGATAGAAAGAGCGAGTTGTACGAAAAAACTGAAATTTTCTAACATTTCAGGTAAATTGTGGATTCCTAATTTGTTGTTCTTCTTATAATTCTGTTGTTAATAGAGTTAAAGCCATATGGCTTGAGTTAGTCCTCCCCCATGAACTAATTAGTGGAAAGCCAATCTCATTAGATTTTGTCAAAATTTACTGAGTTATACAAAGCCCTATCACTAGCAGGACTTAGCAGAATTATCTAAGAATCTCTGCAAATTACTTGGAACCAGAGAAGCAGATCTGCTAGGAAAAGCCCCTGAAGAGTTGCCCTGAGGACAATGTCTTTTCTAGAATGTCCAAGGGAAAATGTTTCCAGGGTCATCTGGGGCTCAAGATGAAATATACTGATAAAGTGAACATTAGAAGTATAGGTTACCAGGTTGCAAAGAGACTTGCTATTATTATGATTGTATTATATTGGCCTTTTGTGTAATGGTACTTATGTTTACTGAGTTTTCTCAGTGACCTTGGCGATATATAAATCTCACCCCTCGAATTAGTATGTGATGAGCCTTCTAAGAGTTTTAATCTGTAAGCTGACTTAGTTTACCTATAGAACCTATTTAACATGGTTTATCTCCTTAAGGGATGTGTTAGATTATATGACTGTTTATCTAAGTTTGTTCAACCTTTATGACATTTCAAGGAACATGGGATTATGATTTTGTAATATTCGCAGCCAATGGAGTTTATGCAGAGGTACTTCATGTTGTCTCTAACTGCCTTTTTTGTTTGTTTGTTTGTTTTTCTGTCAAGTCTAACTCCTAATGAAAGGAAACTGTGATGGAGGGGGGGTGAAAATGTGTGTCCTGCCATTTAAACACATACAGAATGACTTTATCGAATTGTCAAACTATATGGGCTGCAAGTACGTTGTGAGGTTCAGAATTTTTCATTGGCTAAGGTATATAGGTCTAATTATGGTGCCATACCATGTGAATGGCATAGAACCACTAAGGGGGATATTGAATTTTATGTGGTGACCCTCATTGTTCCAGTATGGCTTGTCTTCTGGATAGTGGTAATCAGTCTCTTAGGTGAAGAATTAGCAACTCTGTTCATGAACATTGATCCCATCCCCTACCTGCTAGTTATTGCATAGTTACATGTGCTTAATTCCTACCCCCTTATCTCTAATCTTGTTTCCATATGATGCAGCAATCGGGGAAGACCTGCACAATAATGGCCCATCTCCTTTTCAGACTTGTACTTATCAGGATTCTCTTTAAAAGTAGCCCCAGTTCAAATCCCTAGACCTGGTCCCTTCTGACCAGTCTATCAACAGGTATCAGCCATGATTTTTTTTTAATAAACTCCTTTTGATTTTTCTCATCTTGCATTTTGCCTCTTTTATCAGGGCAAAAGGCCTGAGCATAGAATTTTCCCTTTAACAATAGTAATGTTTATATAGCATGTATGAAGGTGGAGTCACAACATAAGAAATCAAGTTTGTATCTGGGATCACATGAAAAACAGCTTACATGATATAACCTCAGAAAACAAAATTTATTTAGGACTCTCCAAAGGGAATTGATACTCACAGTAATGAGTGTATAACATTGTAAGAGCTATATTTTTTAAAACTAAGTTATCATGTCTATATAGTATTTACTAAAGCGTTAAAATGCTTTGATAAAGTTTAGCAATATTCTTAATAAAAATGCTTAAACGAAAATTTTGCAGATAAAAATGGAATTCAGGGTATAATTATTTTTGCAGCTAACAATGTGATCATTTGAATTTTTCAGTCTGTTACATTATTTCTACCATGAACTTACTCCTTCTAAGGCCATACCCAATTTATTATGCAAATATTTTGTGACTCGACTAATCTAAGGAACATTTGCATATGTGAATTCATGCATTCATATCAATTGCAATTGAAAGTATCATTTTGAGGACCTACTATGCATAAGGCTTTGTGCCTTATAGGGGTTACAAAGGGGTTACAAAGACAAATATCAAAAAAAACCCTTGCCCTTGATGAATATAATTATATTCTGACTGAGGAGACAAATATGCAGACATATGCAAAATACACATAAAGCAGATACAATGGACAAAGGGGCACAGAAGAAGAAATTGAGGCTCAGGGAATTTAAATATATTAACTAAGGTTAACTCATTAGTTCCTAGCAAAGTTATATGATAACTATAGTGCCCAGACCTATAGCAACAACACGATTACATTTCCACAGAATTGCCTATGATTCTGACAACCTGAATAGCCTTACCAGAAGCAAGGAAGAAGGTGAAGTTGTATTCAACTCTCCATGATTCCATTTTGGGATTTTCTTGGCAAAGATACTGGAGAACCTTGCCATTCCCTTTTCTAGTTCCTTTGACAGATGAGGAAACTGAGGCAAACAGGGCTAAGTGACTCACCCAGGGTCACACAGATAGTAAGTGTTTGAGACCAGATTTGAACTCAGGAAGACTAGTCTCCAGGACTGGCACTCCACCCACTACACCTAGCTATTTCCAGGTGAAGTAAGCTACCTGGTTTACTAAAATCATAATGTTGTCCCTCTAGAGAAGATCGAAGACCTCCCACTGTATTAGATATCAATATCTGGAGCTCTACTTATTTCAGGCCAAATTTAACTTAGTAATATCCCACCTCATTTAACCAAATATCTACTGGAACCTACCTCAGTGGAAAGAATACTCCTTTAGATAATTTGGAAGGTTTTTGCTAAGAATCTAAGGCAATTCTGATAACTCCCATTCAGTCTGAAATTACCAACCACTGCATTAAGCAGCTCAAACAAGGGACTATGATAGATTTTACAAGCCACTTCAGGTTCCATGAGAAAGGATTTTTTTATAATAAATGCCCTCCCTAGTTATGTATACATACATACATACATATATACAACTATAAATATACATATACATGTATATAAAATATCTGTCAAAAATAAATTTTCTTTGGTGTAGGTTGCTACCAACCTACCCCTTCTTCCTCAAAGTTAGCTTTAGTCATTGACAAAGTGGTGGTAGCCCTTCCGGCACCTGACTGACCAATCATCAAATGATGATTCGCTCCCTATTATACTCTAGGCCAGGAGTGGGGAACCTGCAGTCTCAAGACCATATGTGGCCCTCTATGTCCTCAAGGGTGACCCTTTGACTGAATCCAAACTTCACTCAACAAATCCCCTTAATAAAAAGATTTGTTCTGTAAAGTTTGGACTCAGTCAAAAGGCCACATCCAAAGACTTAGAGGGCCACATATGGCCTCAACGGTGCAGGTTCCCCACCGCTGCACTAGGCCCAGTGCTGGATCCTGGAGATGCATAAACAAAAGTAAAATTGTCTGTGATCTCAAGGAGCTTACTGGCTAACTGGGGTAGATAACATACGTGTGTACACACACACACACACACACACACACACGCACACGCACAATGGGCCAGGCATTATGCTAAGTATAGGTCATGTAAATACACAGTCCATGATATGGAAACTCAGTAGAGTCTTCTGTTCCTAGCAAATACATCCCCTTGCCTCCCAGTGCAGAAAACCATCTGGCCTGAGAGATGTGAAGCTAGATTAACTATCATCTGAGCCTCCTTCCAGCACTTCGATTTTATGATTCTAGTATGATCTTGGAATAAACTTACCATTCTACTTGAATAGCATTTCTGTGCCTTCAAAACTATGACTCACACACCTCTAAAACATCTCTTATCCTAGCAGCTATACAACCATACAACTTCTTGTCTGGGACTTTGCTGTTCATATACCTCACTCATTAATTTCAGGCATGTCATTAGAGAGAAATTGTTTCTCTCTGTCTAAGTAGTCTGGGATCATGGACAGCAATAAATCACAGAGGCAGGGCTGGAAGCCAGTACTGACAGAGTGAAAACAAGGTGAGGAATGAAAGAAAATGTCTAGGTGTGGAAATAACCCTGAGATGGGAATGACTAGAAGCTAGAGGTGAAGACAACAAAGTTTCAGAAGCCAGGTAAACAAAGAATGAAACACAGACTAGACATAAAGGCCAGTCATTTAGTTGACTAGGGTTTATTAAGTACCCATTATGTGCCAGGCACTGTGCTAAGCTCTGGGAAAACAAGGGCAAAGAAAATGAAAGAGTAAGGGAAGGAGAGGCGAGGGGCGAAGCAAGGCAAGGCAGCAGTCCCAGACCCTGAAGAGTTCACAGCAGAGTGGAGGGGAGAATGTGCAAACAACTATGTATAGACAAAATATATACAGGAAAAAGTTGAGGGCAATCTCAGAGAGAAGGCATTAAAATTAAAGAGGATTTGGGGAAGCTTTGTTACAAAAGATAAGACTTCAGATGAGACTAAACTGAGGCCAAGGAAGCTAGGAGGCAGAAATGAGGAGAGAGAGAGTTCCAGGTATAAGGAGCGGGGAATGAGGGGTAGTCAAAACACAATCAGGAGATGGAATGTTGTATTCAAATAATAGCAAGGAAGCCAATGATATTGGATCATAAAATTGTCTGGGGACGTATATGAACTTGTTTTGCTGACTAGGGGTACATTACTCTATCCATTGATCCACCTGGGTGCCTCTATAATTCCTTAAGACAGAAAAAGTAGGTTAACCTGTCTGTCCCAGTAGCAAGAATTGGAGGGAAAGCAAATTCAATATACTTGGTTCAATGTTCCATGAAATTCTTATTCTAGAGGAAAAAGCAGAGGCAGTATCCAATAGGTTCCTTTCTGATCCTGGATTCTTAAGCTATAAAGTGGGAATGATTTTAACTACAGTAACTAGTTCACGATTGCTGTTTTTGCTTTGTTTTATCTATCTATCTATCTATCTATCTATCTATCTATCTATCTATACATATATATGTATATATATATGTATATATATATGTACACACACACACACAAAGGTACGCATGCATTTATGTGAATACTAACAGAGAAGAAAAGCACATAATAAGCTAGAAAGAGCTATATAAAATGTTATCATTATTAATTTTTTTTCATTTTGCGGTTGGGCGGAGGGGTACGGAAGTCTTCATGTCTTGCTAATAATTCCTAATGCTCCTCATCAACCATGCTGAACAGTTGTCTCATCACAATACCCATCTTCTCTTTGTCTCATTTTGGAATTTATATAACCTTCCCTTCAATTCAACCACATCATTTCCTCCCAGCCTCAACGGTGACTGTTGGATGCCTTACCTACTCACCTTCATAATTAATGGTCAAATCAACTCACTCCAACTCCTAGAACTCACTACCCTCTGAGTGCACCTCCTATTGGCCAGCTGGCCCTTCTTGATCTACTTTGGTAAGAGACCTTTGAGGATTTGCACCTGGTTTAACTTGGCTCACTCAATTTACTCCAGGCAAAGGGTGCAGCTCAGCACCTTCCATCCAAATAGATAGGTTTCATACAATTCTCTCTTTTTCACCTTCCTTGCTAGTCCTATTCACCCCTCAGATTCAGGAGATTCTTCCTCTAAAAACAACTAAAATTGAATTTCAAAATACAAAATCCATTCAAAAGGATAGTTTCTTCATAAAGATTACCAAAAAAGGAAAAAAGCAAATCTCCTAGATTTTTAAAATGCTTTTTATGTTATTTTGATTATTACAAATACCCAAATTAACTATAAAGGACATGTGAAGAAAACTGATATCTGCATCCAGAGAAAGAACTGATAAATAGAAGTATATATAAAATAATTTTACAGATACACATATATAATAAACACATATATAGGTATCTATAGATGCCTATATATATACCCCTATATATATATATACATATATATACACACACATACCTGTATGTCTATATGTATACACACATACATACAGGTATGTGTGTGTGTGTGTGTATAAATGTATATATACATATATATTTGTGTCTAATGGTAGCTATCTCTAGGACATGGAGGGGGGAAGGAAGAAAAAAAGGAAAAAAATTATATGATTATTTTGTTGTATTTTGTTACATGATGAAAGAAACAGCAAGTTTTACATAGTAGATCTGCAATTTCAAATACAATCATCTTTTTATTGTACTATGTTATGGAAATGCTTGTTTTATTCCATAAATTAAATATAAAATAAATTATAAAAGAAGAAGAGAGATCACCCTAGGATCTCAACATCAGTCTTTTATTCCTAATTTCTCTGACATAGTATTTACTATCTAGAAAGCATTATATTTTGCACTGGAAATACAAAGACACAAACCTAACAACCTCTGCCCTTCAGCAGCTTATGTTCTATACATTAGCCTTAGCAAAAGGAGGGCTTATTGCATAATGACAGCTTTTAAGGGATGTAAAAAGTTATAAGACAATGAATACATAACTTTTTCTACCTTGGCTAGCACAGTCAGAAGGCCTGGTATTTACCATTTCACTCTTCCCCCAGGGTTTCTAGGAGTGTCTAAGCCAGATGTGTGCAACTTGGCAGTAGGTAGGTACCAAAATTAAAACAGGCTAAACTTCTTCCAGCAGCAGATAGATTAGACTAGAGATAGACTAACAAGGGTTGCAGTGGGTCATGAGACAAACAGGAGCTTAGGTGGTAGCAACCCTACACTGGCCTCAGAAGTCTTTTGGCAAGCCCAAGGGCTATATGTTGTGCAAGCCTGGTCTAAGCAGTCATTTGGGAATGTCTAGACAATGAATAGCTCTAACCCCACTGATGGTGTTCTCTCCATACTAGGTAGGGGTCGATTCTCTGCTTTCCAGTTTCATTTCTTTTACAAAGAAATAGTTACTTCAAAGACATCATCACAAATATATAAACTTATTCCCTCAACGTATGGGAGGCAGCAACCTCAAGAAGTGGAAGGGATAGGTTCACAGTTTAGCTAGATTCCTATAAGAGTCCAGTCTTTAGTTCCAAGTCCTTGACCTTCCTCAGTCTCAAGTCCCAGGCATGCTAGCTTCTCAAGGATTCCCTCCTGGGCTGACTGGCTACATGTACCATCCTGCCAGTGGTCCTGGCTCCAAGGCCATCATGACTCGAACTCCCAGGTTTCAAGGGAATTACTTCAGGCACCTGGAACTGAGAAGGACAAACAATACAGAATAGGAACAAATGTCCCCAGGTCTATTTCTCAAAGCCTGCGTAAAAGAAGGAGAAAGTGGATGAAAGTCTTTGCTCTCTCACTGGGAGGAAGTGTGACAATCTCAATCTCACCAGTTTTAGATACTGACAGCACTCATGCTAGGGGCTCCAGAGGCCTCCATATCAGACAATTTGGACGTGCTCCAAAGATTTATGGGGGCCTCCAGATTAGGAAAACCAGCCATGTCCAAACAAGCCCAGGTTACATACATATCAAGAAAATGGTAAGTAAGCAGAATTTTGGACCTGCTATTATAAAGACCTAAATTCAAATGTTGCCTCACACACGTACTAATAGTTCATTCCTGGATAAATCCTTTAATTTTTCTCAGTCTGAGTTTCCTCCCTTATAAAATGGTGTGATAATAATAGTATCTATCTCTCAGGCTTGTTCTGAGGATCAAATGAGGTAATACTGATAAAGTTTTGTGAATCTTAAAATGATATATAAACACCATCTATTGTAACATATGGTACTCAAGTATAGACAGTTTACTGTTTCATATGCTAATGAGGATGAATGAAACACTAATTAGAATAATGTTTCTCAATGAATGCAATCAAACTATTAATCAAAGCATGCAAATGTCTGAAAACAAATCACCAAACTGTCACCTTAGAGGTTCCAATAGGTTTCTTTCTTATCCAATTTGATTTAGTGAGATACAAGGCATCCAAATGGTCTTGATTCCCTCTGTTCAGCTTGAGGCCATGTATCTCTCTGTGAGGTAGCACTCTAACAAATCTCTGAAATCTCCATCAACCAATCGGCACTGCCTTTGAGGCAACACCAGTGTAAGGGTGGGAACAAAGGAACCAATTCTAGTGCAAAAAAAAATCATAAACCACTCTCTCAAGAATTTTGAAGTAAATTGCCTTAGGCTAGGGTCTCAGGTATGTGTTTTGTACTTTTAGCTATGGGTGTTCCTAATTTGTTTACCACATATTTTGAGTGGAAATTAACTTTGAAATTTCTGATAGAGCTGTGTATGATATTTTTAATTGGTTATCTACCATACTGGAAGCTCCATATGTTTACAAGTTGTTTATCTTATATATGACTAGCAAGTATTGGTTACTATAGCATTGATAATAACAATCATTTTAATTAAAAATAATCTTGTTTCTAACCTCGTGGGAAAAAATTCACCTCAATAAAAGTGCACAGTTCAATTTAATCTTTGTACTTTAATTTCCCAGAAAAAAGTACATGTGAACATATATGCATGTATATGTATATATACATGCACACACATCTATGTATATATGTGTATGTATATATAATGTTCTTTCAGTAGCTATTCTTAGGAATTTATGTGGAAAAAAGATAATGCATGTATTGGACATTCAAACAGCAACTTATTTAAAATAAGATGGCTGAAAAACAAATGTCTTACCCAACAGATTGAAAGGGAAGAATCCTAATCAGTAAAAGCAGGCTTGTGTATTCCTTAGGCAACAGAGCTTTTCTTGACTCTGAGAAACACTGGCCTGTGTCTCTGACCTTTCTAATTGGCATTAGAGAAATGCAGATTACATTTATTTTCTCATAAATTATACTAACTGAAGAACATGGGCTTGAAGAATGAAGGTTAATTACATGAAACCAGTTAGAATCTTTCAGTTACTAGCAAAAATAAACACTTAAAAATGCAGTCAAAAGTTTAACAGTAATAGCTCTCCGCAAAAAGCCTACTCGATTGCTCTTTTAAAAATCCTTACAGTTCTAGATGTTTATTTGAAAGTATAGTCAGATGATTTGCCTTAAACATAAAAGAATTAAAAATATAGATTATGAGCCTAAGTTTGTTATTTTTTAATTAAATTTTTAAGACAATGTATTATTAAGATAAAAAAGAGGGATGAACAATGGAGGGGGGAAATAGCAATTATAACAATTTTTCTGTGACATTTTCTTTAGATTTGAGTTCATTTTAAAGTAGAATTAAGAGAAGTTATTTTTTTCCAATCAGATGTGTGTATATTCACCCAAATCATGGCATCAATAAACAAAAGCTCATTTTCTTCTTTCCTCAAATTCTGTGTCTCTGTCAGAGTTACGTGAAGGGAATAGCTACTCCATGAGTTCTTTGTGACTAAAGCCCCAGGAGATCTCCCATTAGGTTATTAGTTCAGAAACAAGTAGAAAGGAGTTAAAACATGAGTAAAAAAATTGAACTTGGAAATAATACCAGGTCAAGAAAAGGAGCCAGAGCTATACTTGAAAGAAAAAAAAAAGATTGGTGTTGATCTGTCTCAAGTAACGAGGCCATCTGGCTTATTAGAGACCAGGTTGGGTGACCAAAGAAGGAAAATCCAACCTTGCTTGTCTCTCTAAAAATAATTTGGAATTGATTGCGTGACATGGCAGATTCTGGCAAAGGATCACTCAGCATGGTGGGACCACATCAAAGAAGACTCTATGTTCTATGGGAGAAGGTGAATTGCAGTAGTTCAAAAAAACATGAAATGCACAAATTTAGAGACATCTCCACCCAAATTGTTCACATAGACTATTTGTACCCAGCCTATGGTAGAGCATTCCAAGCTCATATTGGTCCAGTCAATCACAGTCAGACACACTGTACTTTATGCAACATATGTGGTGTCATTTTGGTCCTCTTTGACAAAGAAGGACAACAACCAACCAACCAAGAGATGAGAAAGAAAGAATAAAATCCAAAAGTAAATTCTATCAGTACAGGAGAAAAGATTAAAGATTAGATGAGAAAATGAAGATATACTCGGCCTTGCCCTTGATGGGCTATCATTCTTTTTTTTTTCAATTTTTTTTTAATTTTTAGATTGCAACAAACAGTTCTACATAATTTTGGGTTCCAGATTTTCTTCCC
>CM053626.1:267666176-267696405 GCA_028646595.1 Phalanger gymnotis
CTTCTCTAACTTGCTTTTCCAAATCCTTTTTGAGCTCTTCCATGGCCTGAGACCAGTTCAAGTTTTTCTTGGAGGCTTTTGTTGTAGGCTTTTTGACTTCGTTGATTTTTTCTGGCTGTATGTTTTGGTCTTCTTTGTCACCAAAGAAAGATTCCAGAGTCTGAGACTGAATCTGGGTGTGTTTTCGCTGCCTGGCCATGTTCCCAGCCAACTTACTTGACGCTTGAGTTTTTCAGTGGGGTATGACTGCTTGTAAAGAGTTCTATGTTCTACGCTTGGGGGGATGCACCAGCTCTGCCACACCAGCACCCCTCCTTCCCCAAGAGCCCCCAAGCTGGACTGGACTTAGATCTTCAGCAGGCTCTGCACTCCTGCTCTGATCCACCACTTAAATCCTCCCACCAGGTGGGCCTGGGGCCAGAAGCAACTGCAGCTGTAGTTCTGAAGCTACCCCACCTCCACTGCCCCAGGGGCTGTGGCCAAACTGCAAACTCCCTGTCCCCAGCAGCTTTTCCCACTAACCTTCTCTGTTGTCTTTGGTGTTTGTGGGTTGAGAAGTCCGGCAACTGCTGCAGCTCACTGATTCAGGGCACTAAGGCATGTTACACCCAGCTCCTGGTCTGGTTGGTCCAAGCCGCCCACACTGGGCTCTGCTCCCCTCCCCTCTGCTCCCAATTCAATGCAGGATAGACCTTACCCCGAGACCATCCAGGCTGTCCTGTGCTGGAGCTCTGCTTCCTTCTGCTATTTTGTGGGTTCTGCAGTTCTAGAATTCGTTCAGAGCCATTTTTTATAGGTTTTTGGAGGGACTTGATGGGGAGCTCGCTCTAGTCCCTGCTTTCTAGCTGCCATCTTGGCTCTGCCCCCCTCAATTTAGGTTTTATAAAAATTTCATATGCATTATCTCATTTGATTCTTAAAATAACCTTGTGAGATAGGTATTATTACTATTACCATTTGACAGATGATAAAATTGCAAGCTATGGGGAGTATTTCCATACTTGACCTTTATCATATAGCTTAAGTGATTATGTTACATTAGGCATTCTGGTTACCATCTTTAATCAGATTCTCCTTTAGTATATTTTATGGGTGCCACATTTTTATGTTAAATTCCTTAGGATGTGGATGTGTCTTTTTTTAATGTGTAAACATGCATTGTTTTGATTCAAAAGATATTATCCATTAAATACTTATAAAAATACATTTACAAATATACTATCCGACTTAGTTTATCAGTTGATAAGAAATAGGAGCAATATGTCCTCAAATTTTGGTATTATAATACTAACATTTATCATTGTACTTGACTATAGTTTTTTAAAATTTATGTACATTGTTATATACATTATGTATCCTGAGTAGCAGATTATGTAGTAGATTGAGTACTGGGTTTGGATTTAGGAAGGATAAGAAGAGGGAAGGGAATAAACATGTAAATAACAACTACTATGTGCCAGGCACTCTACTAAACATTTTACAAATATTATATCATTTGATCCTCAAAACAATGTTACAAGGTAGGTATTGTGTTATATCCATATTATTTGTGAGGACATTGAGACAGACAGAGGTTAAGTGACTTGCCCACAGTCATATAACTTTGAGGCCAGAACTGAACTCAACTCTTCCTTACTCAGATAGGTGGCCCAGTGGATGGAGTGCTAGGCCTGAAGTCAGAAAGACTCATTTTTGTGAGTTCAAATCTGGCCTCACACACTTACTAGCTGTGTGACCCTGGGAAAGTCACTTAACTCTTTTTGCTTCAATTTCTTCATCTATAATATGAGCTGGAGAAGAAAATGGCAACCTACTCTAGTATATTTGCCAAGAAAACCCCAAATGGAGTCACGAAGTGTTGGACATGACTGAACAACAGTAAACTTTCTTACTCAAGGCCTAGCATTCTATCTACTGCACCACCTAGCTGTCTAAAAAAATCAACTTTCCAATCATATTTAATAGTCACCAAATCCATCGTAATGACAAATCAGAAATCAATGTAAATATAGCGGCCATTTGGAAGGAAATATAGATTTGAAGAGTTTGTGCCAGTGTTTGCTTCCTTTAATGTGAAGAGGTCAAGGAATGTATTACTTCATTCTTGTGAAAACTCAACTATTCATTTGTACTGTATTCTCACATCTCCGGCAACCTTCAGGTAATGAGAACCACTGGAGATAAAACAACCCATTGCATTTTCTTTAGCATAGATTATTGTTCAGTCACGTCTGACTCTTTGTGACCCTGTGGAATATAGCATATCACTACTGTTCATGGGTTTTTCCTGGGCGAAGACACCAGAATGGTTTACCGTTTCCTTCTCCAGTAGATTAAGGCAAACAGAGGTTAAGTGACTGGCCTAGGGTCACACAGCTAGAGAGTATCTGTGGCCAGATTTGAACTCAGATTTTCCTGACTGCAAGCCCAGTGCTCTATATCCTGAGCCACCCAACTGCCTCTAGTTAACCCAGCTTAAACAGTAATTTGTAAGATCCCAAAGCCTGACCATATGACAAGGCTGAATAGAACCTCTACCAACTATGCCTTCTAAGAATTAGACATTATTATGTAAAACAACAACAAACAATGATTAGTCAAGGTGAAGCACCAGGAAAAATCCAAAGGATTCCAAAGTCTAAATTTTCATTAGCACTAAATTATCTAATCACGCTAATCACAGAAGAGAAAGAAGTCTTCACAAATAACATTACCAAGTCTTCCCTGCCTTACAGAAAGAGTTAATATTAAATCCAATTTATATAGAGCTTTCAGTTTTACAAAGGATATTCCTCAAACTGTTTGAAGTTGTAACTAAATGGCACAGTAGATGAAAAACTAGATTGCTAGTCAAGAAGGCCTGAGTTCAAATCAATATATATAAATAATTGCTGTCATTCAAACCCTGTGAAATAGGTAGCGAGACTATTCTCACCCCCTTTTTGCAGATGAAGGAACTGAGGCTTAAATAATTTGTTTATGCAGTTAGTAAACATCTAATACAGATGTGAAATCCAATCTTAACTCCAGGTCAAACATTTTTCTATTACACTTCAATACCTCTCATAGCTAGCAACTAAGGTAAGATTGAAGTAGAACTGCTTGTGAATTATTATTATTATTATTTACGCAAGATGTTATAGTAGCCTAGAGGCAGCTAGGGGGAACAAAATATAGAATGTGAGACTTGTAGTCAGGAAGTCAAATCTTGTTAAAGCCACTATCTGTGTGACCTCCAGCAAATCATTTATGCTCTCAGCCTCAATTTCCTTCTCCGTAAAAAAAGGGAGGGGGCATACTAAAAGTACCTATTTCACATGCTTGTGCTGATACAATGTGAAATAATATATAAAGTACTTGGAAAAATTAAAGCACCATATAAATGATAGCTATTGTTATCCTTATTATTGATCTGGAGATCATAAGATGATTCAGAAACAAAAGAGAGAAAGCTAGTAGATAGAGAATCAGGGGCAGTTTAGTAGATATCCATAATTACAACATGTACCTATTGAAATGGAAGATGGAGAGGAATGCTCAACCCATTACTAGGTAGAATAGACCTCAAATAATTATGATTAAGGTGAGCCAGACTAATTAAAGGCATAATGAGGGAGTTCAGTGGGTCATGGTAAAGAATGTTTTTTCTGTGGATGGGGGATCTACCCTAGGAGGCTCAGAAGGCTGTACAAGTGGTTTGGGGACAGCCCCTGGGGCTCCCGTCCACCTCCACCCAACACTCCCGGGTTCAAGGTATGTTATGTCTGACCCCAGCAATGATTCCACAACTCTTGGTGCTTCTAATTCAACTACAGAAGAGCAGGGTTCTAAGGAGTATATTACAGCTCAATAATCTCCCCAAAATTCAGCAGCAGAAATTCCAGTGACCAGGAATGGAGAAGTGAAAGATTCACATGAGCATGAATTTGGCAGGCATTTGAAGTGCTCATTACCAGCTGGACTTGATCTATCAGAAACCCAAATTACATTTTGTGGCCTTGACAGCACCAAAGAGGGGGTCACTGAAACAGTATCACTTCAAGATGGCCAGAGAATACAGCACAAAAAAAAGTGGACCATTTGTTTTAGGAAATGAAATGAAAAATCTTGCAATGGAGAAATTAGAGTTGTAAGAAAATAGAGCCTAAATACCTCTAAGTGTACTCATCAAATTCTCTCTGAGAAACTGGGTCATGGTGCAAGAGCAGTGGACTTTGAACTGGAAGTTCAGATTGCTATACTGAGAGCAAACAAGAGAAGATATGAAAACATATTGAAACTGGCTCAGACAGTCCTCCCAGCTCTTCCAGATGATACACACTCAGAGGCAACTCCGAGATGCATTTGCTGACCTGAGTTTGAAATCCCTGGAACTCCATGAAGAATTTGGCTACAATGCTGATGCCCAGAAACTCTCCTAGAAGCTATTAATTTTTTTTTATTGCAAGTGTGAATACTTTGGTGAGCAAAACAATAGAAGATATATTAATGACAGTGAAACAATATGAAAGTGTCAAGATTGAATATGATACATACCTGACTGAGTTAGAAGAACTGAATCTTGGACCACGTGATGCAAATACTCTGCCAAACATTGAGCAGTTACAACATCTGTTCCAAGCACATAAGGAAAAATATGATAAAATACACAATGATGTATCTATCAAATTGAAATTTCTAGAAGAAAATAAGCTTAAAGTATTGCACAATCAGCTAATTCTTTTGTACAATGCCATCTACAAGGCCAGCTTACTTTGCTGGGAATCAGAAGCAGCTTGAACAAACAGTTCTCCATCAAATTGAAAACTCTTGGAGTGGATGCCCCATCTTGGCTTGAAAAACAGTAATCAGACTTGGGGAGGGGGAGGTGGAAGACCCATTGTCATCTGAAAACCCAATAAGAATTAAAAGGGGGTAGAAAAAGGCAGAGAGGACCCTTTGTATTGATTCTTGCACAGCTTTAATCTTTCCCTTTTAACACCTTAACAATTAAACTGTTTAAATTGATGGGAAGATGGGTAGCTTTAATGTAAACATAATTTCTGTAAACCAAACATAGCTTTTCTTTTGAAGAACTTCTTTTATATTGTGAGAGTTGTTGGCGAATTCTGTCATTTGAAAATATCTAAAATAGCTTTGCACTGACAAGATACAAATTTGTGGTTTCTGGTCCTCAAGATGTAGGCTAGTTATGACTTTTCCAAGGGGAGGTTTACATGATTTGTATCAACATCTGATATTTTATGTAGGAATATATTAAATATCTTTAAAAGATCCTTTTCCGTGTATTATTTTAAAGAAGAGAGTAATGCTCTTTTACAAAATAAACTTATATAGCATTTCTATAGGCGGTAGCTGTAAAAGATGATTAACCTAAAGAATTGCAACAGATCCTTTCTTTAAGGATGGAGCTGAGTTGTTTTTAAAATTGTGACTGAATAAGAATCATACTGTCTTTTCAATAAAGCTGCCAAGATCACAGTTGTCCTATAAAAAGACTTTGATTGGGTGGTTCTTATTAGCGATTTCATTTTTTTTTACTAAAAAGTGAAACCTGCTTGTTTGAAGAGACCAACCACTTGCTATCTGGTTGATCTTGGGCGTTTTGACAGGTAAACTTTAGAATACAAGTTCTTGGTCACTTCTAGTCAAAAAATCTGTGATAGAAAACTTTTTAAGCAGTGTTGCCCTTTCAATATAGTAGATTCCTTAGACAGATTTCACTGTAATAACACCATACTAGCCTTAAATCACAGAGAAGTGCCTTCTTAGATATAATTCCCTTTGAACAAGTGCACATAATCCACAGCATAGCTCCTTACAGATAATGTTTGCTGTGTCTGTCTCCAGCAGAAAGGCCACTGTAGAAATGTTGAATTTCTTTGTACTCCTTAAACCAAGTTTAAAGTTTATGGAAGAATCACTTTTTAAGATGCGATTCCTTTAGAAGAAGAGTAAGTGGAATGGCTTTTTTCCCCTTTTTGATGGGGGGGGGGGTGAAGTTTGAATAGTAAGAGGAAGGAGACAGTAAAGAAAGCCAGTAATCTCTTGGTTGATGCTTGGTGTTGACTCTCGTGCTTGATCTGTCTTGTTTTCCTTCATCAATACTGTAATCCTAATTAAATGTAAATTCTCTGTTAAATTTTTATCATAAACATTATAAATTAATAGTTTTGAGAGTTGTCTCTTGCACACTTCCATTTATTTTCAGCTGAAATGAAGCACTCAAAAATTGCTGTTATTTACAACCATGTTGACTATATGATTTGTTATATATGTTCAAATGCCTTTCAGCTGAAAGGAATTTTGAGTTATTACACCAGTTTTCCATGCCTAACACAATGTAACATGACTGTAAACCACAACCCTATTTTAAATCATTCCTTACTATATATTTGTATTCTGATGGAGCCTTAGTTTATTCTTCTGGTACATTTTTTTCCTTGTGATAATAGTTCATTTACATTCCCCAGAATGTGCCTCCGTCGTGAATTTTGTACTCTTATTAAAGATGTTTACTACAAAAAAAAAGAATGTTTGTTTCGTGACTTGGATCATGATATACATCTTCTTTGATTAGAGATTTGGGCTGTGCCAGCCATGCCTACATTAATTTTGCGTCTTATAGTCAATGTTCCACTGGGACATTGGTTGCAACAACTAATACGATCATCGTCATCAGCAGCAGCAGCAGCAGCAGCAGCAACCTGGAAAAGATTTCTTTCCTTTGATTTAACTAAGAAACTAAGGAAAATAACTATTATTATCCCCAATTTATAGAATACTAAAACCGAGAGAGTAAGCAGGTTGAGCCTGGCTCTTATAACTGCATATTTCATAAACTTCAGCCTTTCCCTGGAAAAATTGAATGTTCTTCTATCCTTTTAAAGTAAATATAGAAAGATATCACGCTCTTCTTGATCTTTTCCAATTATAATTATAGAATAAGCTAGCAACTGAGTTTCTAATACATTAATTAAAACTAAAATATAGATTAGATGGGAGAAAACATTCTTTGGGAATGCATGTTTATTAAGTTTAGCACCTATGATCCAGTTGATGAAAGGAGGCTCAATAATAAATAAAACAATTGAATAGCATATTTTTTTTTCACAAAATTATACAATTTCTGAGCTAAAAGGGATGTCAGCGTACATCTACCAATAACTGCGCCTGGAAGAGAAATGGTCATAAAGCCTTTATTTGAAGACATCAAATGAGGGGATACCAGTGCCCGGCCCGTAATGAATGCTTACTTAATGCTAAGGTAATATAATCCACTACTACTCAAGGAAACTCATTCTACTTTTGCACAGCTTTAATGTTACAATACTTATAATTGTTTTTAGTAGCTCTAACTTTATGTCATTGATCTTCAGAAAATAAAAAAAATTATAAAATACTTTTTCCCCACTTACGTTATTTTTTAAATTAATTTTGTCTCAATTATATGCAAAAAGCAATTTTTAACTTTCTTTTTTAATTTTGAATTCCAAATTCTCTCCCTCCCTTCCTCCTCTCCCCACTCTTTTGGAAGGCAAGCACTTTGATATGGATTATACATGTGCAGTCATGTAAAACATATTTCCATATCTAGCCATGTCATTTTTTCTAGATAAACTTGGAACATATTGGTGAGGGAAGTGTCATATCTTATTTATCCTTGCATCTCTCCCAGAAAATAGGATAGTGTTGTGTATATTTTAAGTGCCTAATAAACTGTTAAATGGGAGTTGTCTGAAGAGGCCAATGTGTATGTGAAAGGAATTTCTCAGCTAACTTAGATTCTAAAGACACAGAAATTGGGAAGGGAAGATAATGAAGGATGACTACACACACATGGCACAATTTTGTAAGGATAATGTCACAAGGTAAGAAAGAGCTGAGGAAGTGAAGAAAGCAAAGGACAAAAAAAATAATTTTTTAAGCAAAGAGGAGGATTGAAGAGACATTTCAAATGCTAAGATTCAAAAGAATCATGACTGACAAGAGAAGGAAGGGAAAGTTGTTTCATTCTGTTTGAATTCTATATTCTCTGCTAAGGAGAAATGCTTTAAGACTGGAAAGATCATGACAAATATAGATAATATAAAAGATAAATAAGATAATAAATACCCAAGATAAATATGGAGATCAGGTAACTGCCCTTGATGGACTCAAGTCAGTTGGACCAGAAGAAACATACCCTTAGGTGTGTTTCTGAGGAAAATTGACAATGGATTTGCTGAACCATTGACATAAATATTTGAGAGGCTATGGAGAGTGGGAAAAAAATCAAAGAAGGGAAAATACCCTGATTTTCAGAAGAAGGGGAATAACAGAATTTGCGAATTATAAACTAGTTCATTTTGCTTTGATTCCTTGACTCACTCTAGAAGTATTAATAAAAAGATAATGAACACACAAAAAAGGAGGAAATAATCACAGAAATTTAGTTATGTAGTCTAATAAATAATATTTCACTAACCACATTTCTTTTTTTACAAGTTTATCCATCTGGAAGATTGCAAGAATATTGAAGAAATATGTTGTCTTGATTTTAGTCAAGGATTTAATAAGCTTTTTCATTCTATTTTTACAGAAAAGACAACTGTGGGCTAAGTGATCGAATGATTAGATGGATTTAGTACAGGTTGAATGGATGGACTCAAAGAACAGGTGTTAATGGTTGACGATTTCATGTCAACTAAGTAGGAGGGATCCAGTACAATTACTTAGGGATCTATCTTCATTCCTGTACTGTTAATATTTTATCAATGGCTTGGATAAAGGTAGAGATCAATGAAAGGATGAATGAATAAATGAATGGATGGATGGATGAATGAATGGGAAAAATCATCTATTAAGTGCTTACTATGCACAAAGTGCTGTGCTAAGTGCTAAGGATAAAAATAGAAAAGAGATGGTCCCTCCTCTTAAGTTGCTCATATTTCAATAGGTTTCAGTTGAATATATAATACAAAGTTCCTAAGGTATAGTGGCAAATCAGAGATTAATGTTTTTCTTCTTTAATGCCATATTCCATGGTAAATTTTTTTCAATTTCTTATATGACCCATTTGACAATTATAAGGATTTTGGTGGGAAGAACTCTCTTTTCTGAATGTACAGTAGTTGTATGTAGTAATAGGACTTACAGGAGCAGTTGGTAGACTGTATCTTTACTAGTGATGCTTTTCAAGATGATGACCGTGGGCACTGGACTAGAAGTATTGCTATTCCCAATATTCTTGGGTTCAGGGTCCTGCTATCTGTCCCTATTAGGATCTGAGGGGAGATGATGATCAAAGTGGTGGTTTAACTTACCTGGCACAATCTATCTCCTGCCTCTTCCTCAGGGTATTTTGGTGTCCTGAGATAAATTAGCTATCCTGCCCGGTTGGTGTCAGTTGGTTGGCAGTTAATGGGGATAGCTGACTCCTTCTCTGAAGGAACTGTTTCTCTGTATGATGAGCATGAGTGCTGGTTTGGAAACAAGATCAGTTGTCTTTGGTGAGGATGAAGAAGAACATAATATACTTATAAGATTTGAAAATGACATAAATATTAGGGGAATGGGATAGCTGAGAGACTAGATGGTAGATTCAGGATCTAGAGAGATCCTGATAATCTAGAACAAATGGCTAAGTCAGGAGTGGAAAGCTGTGGCCTCGAGGCCACATATGGCCCTCTAGGTTCTCCAGTTTGGCACTGTGACTGACTCCAAACTTCATAGAACTAATCCTTTTATTAAGGGGCCTTGAGGCCAAAGGTTCCCTACCCCTGGGCTAAATCAAGTAAGATAAAATATAATGAGTATAAATGTAAAAATTTACACTTGGCTTCAAGAAATCAACTTCTCAAGATATCGTCATAGAAATAATGAATCTCATGAAGTGGCTGCATTATTCAGATCTACAGTATTTCAAGTTATAATTACTTATAAAATATAAGAATTATAGCTCAGTAGAAATATGTAATTAATATGTTATAATAAGTCTTTTTCTTTTTATTAATGTAAAACAACAGTAAAGTATAAGAACATGTATTTCTGATACAAACTTTTTACAAACTTATAGAATACCCTTAGAAAACAAAATTTAAAATAAATTAAAATTTAAAAATACTGAATTTTGTACCTAAAAATAAGTCTAAACTGATCTTGTAACAAAAATTATGTTATTATCATTTAAGATATTTCAGCAGCATAGACTAAACTGTCTTCTCTTTCCTGAAATCCTCATACGGGTAGAGCTAGGGAGCTTTAGCCACATCTCAGCAAAATGACATGCTCACATTCTCACACAATGAACCAAGCATAGCTGAATGACCTGGAGCATTGCCTAAATTCAGGAATGCTTTCAATGCAACATTGTTGTCCCTGCAATATTTTTCAATAGCTGAAGTAAAATAATTTGAAAACCAGTCTTTGAAACAGTTTAGTCCCCCTTGTTTTCTCATTAGACCATCAAAGAAGTGGAAGCAACCAATGGTTGTAGCCTCTCAGAGCAGGAGTATTTCAAGACTGATAAACAATCATTGGTTTTAACTTAAAGTTCCATCTATATGGAACAGTATACCTTACAGTATATAAGTATTTGGCAATCCTTAGACACTTTGAATCCAAGTTGGGTTTTTTTTTTCCTTTCTTAGAAATGTAAGTTCTAGAAGGCATCTTTTTCCAGGATAAGCCTCTTTCATGTACATTACACAATTATTCCTCATCACATGCATCTTTTTCAATTATTTTATTCACAATATCAGGCTATTTAACTACCAGGTCTGGCTACCTTTCTAGTAATTTTAACATCATGCAATTGAACTCAATTTTTAAAGTGATCAAACCAACCACCGCCTATAATAAAAGTTTCTAAACTGTCCACTTCATTTCCATTTTTTTACTGCCTTTCATAAAGTTGAAGCTTCTGTGTGAATGGCTGATCGGGTAACAGGATTGCATGTTTTTATTGCAATCTTTAATCCATGCAGCTTAGTCACTCCATTTCTGTTATTGTAATATTTCTACTCCTTGTTGTTGTTTTTGAACCACAAAAAATGATGCAGCTTTGCCTTTTTATTTTATTTTACTTGAGTGTTATATTCTGTACTAAAAACTGTCATTCTGGTGTCTTCTCCTACTGTAGAGTTCTTATGATCATACTCATGAAGTTCAACTACATCAAATTTTTGTTCTAATACAATGAAAAGCCTATTCCTTTTTGTGCTGGTTGTGTTTCCATCTGATGTATTCTTCCATTTGGTTGTCATATTAAGAATTCTTACTTAAAAAAATAACACAACTGTTGGAAATGTGGTACACAACAGCCTATCTCATCCATACTCTAGATAAATAATTACATACTGGCAGCATAGACAGAGTAATAGGTTAAAATTCTTGCCTAGCTCACACGTGTCATATTAATTGAATTTTGGCTCCAATTAAATGTGCCCTGACATCTTTTTATAATGTGCAATAAATTGAATTTTACATCATTCAAATTTGTATTAATTATAATCTAGTTGTACAAGATAGAGGAACCATGGTTAGATAGCAGTTCATCTGAAAAAAAATGTGACTTTTATTGGTTTAAAAATTCACTATTACATGACAGTCAAAAAGTTATTGCAAACTTGGGCTGCTTTAGAGAGCTAAATTTTTTAAGTGACACATTTGTTGTACTCTACCTATGTTAGACCATGTCTGGGATACTATGTTTACTTATAAATACTGTATTTTAAGCAGGTCATTGAAAAAATAGGCAATTTTTAAAGGAGAGTACTGAGTTGGTAAAGAGTCTGCCTTATGGGTATCAATTGAAGGAATTGGGGAAGTTTTGTCTGAAGAGAATAGGAGAATATGACAGCTACTTTCAAATATTTGAAAAGTTATCTTGTGAAAGAACACTTAGAGTTATTCTATTTGGATCCAAGTATAACATGTGGAAGTTGGAAACAGGCAAATTTAGGTTTGATGTAAAGAAAATTTCTTTTTTAGGAATTTTAATTATCTCAAAGTCCCTATATGTACTTACCCATGTTTTCTAACCACTATTATACTTCAGAATCTTTCTCTTATAAAAATCAAAAATCCTTCTTTCTTAGGCTTTTACATATTAGTAATGACTTCATCTTAACTGAAATGCTGATCTTAATTTCCATTATATTTGATACAACAAGGAGGTGCTGCAAGAGGGCGGCTCTCCAGATTAGTTGGCTTAGCATTTTTCAGCACAGCTTTGTTCCTATTGACGGTGGGAAGAAGATCAGATTAGTTTAAGAGATAATTGCATAGAAATTTAGCAAAACAGCTCTCCTCGATGTGCTTCAAATACTATGAAATATTCTGAGCATTAAAAAGCAAAGAACCTTTTACAAGGCATTTAATTTAATAGTTCTTCTTTAAGTAACAGTTTCCCAAGTTATAATCAGAATACTGATTTTATTTTTTTCTGAAGTGATTTTATTTCAGGTAATTGATACAGAAGTTTTCCCTCCACCACCACCACAAAAAAAATCATTCAATTTTATATTGCATATATAGTACATATATGCATGCACATACATATGTATGCATGCATATACTACATATATATACATATATATATATATATACACATCTTTCAGAAGATTAGTTGAAGAAATATCATACTTCCAGAAAGTTGCAAGGCCATCACAAATGATTTTAATACATACATACAAATGAAATAAAATCTAAATAAAGTCCATTTAAATGAAATTTCTTTCTAAGCATGAAAAAAATCACTTTATTGTTGGTACTTAACCTAAAAATATTTCTTATTTCATTTTTGTAGTAATCATGCCCAGATATATTACATAACCTGGTACATTTGCACCAGTCTTCTCACTGAATGATTTCTCCTTCAAATGAATACTCCTTGACTGTGAGAGTGGTGGAACTGTTAACATTATGGGTGAGGAGATATGTTCTTCTGACTTATACCTTTAAGAGGACACACATGGTTCCCAGATTTTTTCCATTCTTTCTCTGAGAAAGTTCACTGATTGACTCTTTGAGCTCTCAGCATACTGGTGGCAGCAGCCAGCACTTCCTCACTTCTTGTTAGCTGTTCTTATTGGCTTTTGGGGATTTCCTTGTGGCAGTTTCTCATAGACGTGGACTAGTCTTGCTTGCTTTCCTGCACGGAGAGTAAGATAAGAGCCATGCTGGATGGCAAGGAGCTTACACAGTGCACTTGTGTGGAGCCCTGGATAGAAGAAAGGTAGAAAAATGATGAGTTATGTATTTACTATGTGCCAGGAACTGTTCTAACTGCTGGAGATACAAATAAATGCAAAAAGACAGACTTACCTTTTTTTTTTCCTTCAAATACCTAATATCCTAATCGGGGAACATAACACATAATAGAGACCTGGAAAGTAGGTCGTGGGTAGAAAGGGTTCCTGGGTGGGGATAAGTCTGATGAGAAGGTGGGGATGTATAAAGTCATGAGCGGAGCCAGTAGAGACATGAGCATGACCTTAAAACTTCTTAAAACTATGATCTGGACCTGGGGTACCCATAGTGGAGGCATCCTTAGGGCGATAAGGGAGGAACTGAAAAGGCCAGAGAGTCTTAAGTAAAATCAGAAGAGGATACAGAATGTTAATGCTGCTGCTACAAATGGATGAGGAGGAAGGAAGAGGTATAAAGGTGGAGGTCAGGGAATGACTTCCTCCCTGCCTACACACTTACCTGTCTGGGGAGGGGCATGCATTTCTGGCCCTCCAGTGAAGCCTCCACTGGGCCTCTCAGGGGTTGGTGAGTAGCAGAGGTAAGGAGTAACTATAAGACAATTCCATAGCTGTGCTGCTTAGTTCCAATATCTTCTTCCCAAATTCCAGAGACTGTTTTTTGCAATCTCTGGGCTGTATGCACCCAAATTTAGAAACTACTATTCCACACAATATTTTAATTATTTTCACATGCCCAAATTTATCTGGTCATCCATCCTCCAATTAATGGGTAACTTTATTTACAACTTTTTTTTGCAACCAGAATATTCTATGAACGTTTTGGTATATATGAGAACTTTCTTGGATTTTTTTTAGCTTTATGTTTCGTGGTGGTACTGCTGAGTCAAAGAGTATGAATTTCTCACATAATTCCCAAATGGCTTTCAAAAGGTTTGGACCAGTCTTCAATGTTGATTGTATATTATTGTGCCTGTTTTCCAAAAACAACCCCACTGTTTAAACTAATAGAACAGAGAAATTATGATCTTTAAAATTATCCAATAATTTTTTCGGTGGGGTGAAGGAGGTTTTATGTATACATCTATATATGCATGCATACATGCATGCATTTCTAGATGGTACAGTGAATAGAGATCCAGACTCGTCTTCCTGAGTTCAAATATGGCCTCACACACTTACTGGCCGAGTGACCCTAGGCAGGTCCCTTAACTCTGTTTGCCCTATTTTCCTCATCTATAAAATGAGCTGGAGAAGGAAACGGAAAACTATTCTAGTATTTTTTGCCAAAAAAAATCTCAAATAGGTGTCACAAAGAGCCAGACATGACTAAACCACTGAACAACAAATCTAGATATGATTTCATAAAAGTAGGAAACACCCAGACATGTAAACTCCTTCTACTGATACAGATAAGCAAATTGTCTTTAATTTAGAGGCATGGGTAAAGAATAAGCACTTATGTAGTACATACTACGTACCCAGCACTGTCCAAAGAAGCTCTTTTTTAGATATGGAATTATGGTTTATCATTGAATTTATCCTAGTCTTTAAGTCTTTCAAAATTGTTTGCTTTTTCAATGTTGTTATTATTTTGTAAATTTTTCTATTCCTTCAGCTCATTTACTCTGCATCACTAAATTCTCTGAAACTTTATCAGATTTTATATTAAAATAAATAAACATTTATTAAACACCTTCTATGTGTCAGTCATGGTGCTAAGCACTAGAGATATAAAATGACAATAATAAAAAGAGGCAACATACAGCTCCTGTTTTCGAGGGACTCACAGTCTCACGGGGCAGTGAAAATAAAAAGAATATTCCTTCAAAGTCATATGACAAAATTTGTTCATCCCATTCCAGAATTGATGGGCAGCCCTTTAATTTCCAGTTCTTTTCTACTACAAAAGACCTATATACACACAAAAGTGTTCCTATAAATGTAAAAACTCATATACACATATTTATGTACATATATGCTTTGATTACTTTACAGGATAGGCATAATAATGGCATTGTTGAATCAAAGGTGATTTAATAATTTAATAACTTTGAGGGCATTGTTTGAAATTGCTTTCCAGAATGGCAAGACCAATTTGTAGCTCCATCAATACTTCATTACTGTTCCTGTTTTCCTGCAGCCTTTACAATATTTGTCATTTTCTTTCTTTTTTTTTTTTTACCAAACTGATAAGGTAGCACCTTAGAGTTGTTTTAATTTGCATTTCTCTAATTATTCATGATTTGGAACAATGTTTCGAAAGACTATGGATAATTTGGAGTTCTCTTGAGAATTGCCTTCTTGTATTCTTGTACCATTTATCAGTTACGGAATTCTTCTTAACTTTTTATACATTTAATTCAATCCCTTAAATATTCTACAAATTAGACCTTTATCAAAATAAAAATAGCTACAAAGATTTTTACAATTAAATACTTCCCTCCTAATCTTAGCTGTGTTGGTTTTGGGCAAAAAAAACTTCTTAATTTTATGTAGTAAAGGTAATAATTCTTCTCTCCTATGATTTTCTATGTTCCTTTTGTGGTCATGACTTCTCCTATTACCCATTGATCTGAAAGGTAGTTTTGTGGGAGAATTTCTGAGGCAAGAATCATATTAAACAAGTGTCTCAGTGTTCTCAATATTTTGATTTTAGTGTAACTAAATTAATTAAATAAAATTATGTTTATAATTCATACAATAATCTACCTCTATTGCCATGTTTATTACTCCAAAGGGAGTCAAGTTCAACATAAATTGTTCCAGACTTATTTAATAGAATCATAGAATTTGTGGTAAGCATTATGAAGATCCATCTTCCTCTTGCACTCTGCTGCCCCCACCACTCCCAGTTCTTCTACTGGTTTAGCAATTCAGTGGAACAAGTTACCGATTCAATAATTAAAGCGTCTAATAAAAAAAGATGTCATTTGGGGTCTGATTGTTTCACTGAATTTTTCCCCCTGTAAATCTTGATATAAAGTAGTTAAGTCCTTGATTGAAGAGCAATTAAATAATTCCATTCTCAAACCACAGTTTTTTAAACTTTTTTCTAGAAAGTTCCTTTCATGAAAAGTTTTAAGAATGCAAAAGATTTACATATACACTAAAAATACTTTGTACTGATGCCTTTTGGCATCATTGATGTCACTGTCTTTTTTTTTTTTTTTTGGTCTCTTTCTATGTCACCTTAAGTTGGAAGTACAGCAGCCACTCATGGGTCCAACACCACTAAACTGATTTTTGACCTGTCCCCTTTCCAACATGGTTCATTTTGCTCCTCTTAAAGCAGCCTCATGGTTTGCCTATCTCAGTGACCTACTATATTGGTGCTAGATTTTGAGAGGGCACTACGTCATCTTTAGTTCTGCTATAGCAGAGAACTCTCAAACTCAAGCAATCTGCTAGCCTCAGTCTCCCTAGTAGCGAGGAATGCAAAAATAGTGCCACCTGCCTAATACATCATTTCTGAATAAAGCCTCATCACCTCTCTCAATCTTTCAAAAAAAAAAGTTGAGGAAAAATAGCCAATACAATATGTGCATCTGGTAGTGTATGCAATATATTACCCCTGTTATCTCCAATCTTTATGCTGAGAGGAGAGAGGTATGTTTTATTATCTCTTCTCTAGGACAAAAATAAGTTGAACATACAACATTAAAAGATATCACACTTACTAAGATTTAAAACAAGAAGAGAAAATAAAGTCATATTCTAATTTTGATTTCTTTAGGTATTTTTTAGGCAATAACAAAGAATCAAACTATTGTGTTATGTCAAAGAAATAGAAGAAAATATTACATGCTATTAAGCTGTTTAAGAAATTTTAGCACTTGATTTCCCCAAATGAAAGACTAGAGGAACATAAACAGATCATTCTTTTCCTTATTTATAGAAATTTCTGGCAGCAATGCGGACAAACAGCTTTGTGCATAGGTTTTGCATGCAGCTATAAATTGAAAAAAAAATAGGAGAGCACCATATCAGTCCTTCTGGTATTTTAAAGTCAGCATTTCCATCAAAATTATGCACAACAAGAATAAAAAATACAAAAAAACACAATTGAAAAATTGAAAAAATCAATATCGCTAAGGAAATATAAATGACAGAATAACAACAAAAAAACTTGCATAACTAGAATAATGTAAGCATGAGTTTGTGTATTTAAAAAAAAGGAACAGAATTATACAGTTCCTGTTGGCAAATATGTCAACTTTCAAGTTATATTTGAGAAAATATTCACTACTCATCACAAAGGCAAAATAAAGCCACAAAATGAAGGGAAGTACTGAATTTATCCTGCTAAATATCTATGTGTGCATATAAATACATTTATAAATAGGTGCACAGTCATCTTTGCCAATCTTTTCAATATTTTATTTGTTAGTTATCTTTCTAGTATCATTCTCAACCCTTAGAAGAATTTTATTTGGTTTCTAACTAAATGTATTTTAAACTGTTTTTTTTTTCTTGACTGCCTCTCTTATTTTTATAAAGATACTTTTCACAATCTCCCACCATCATTCTCCATATAACTGTATAAATTGTGTTATATTCTTAAAGTGTGTTACCATTGCCAATCATACCACTCTGGCAAGTAAGTCAGATGTTAGCTGACTAAAGCCTTTTTGAAGATCCTGATGTCACGATTATGGCAACTGCTTTACAGTTGCTAAATTACTTATGAAATGTTTATAATTTGAGTCAAAATACTTCTACAAATTTCACATTTTTCAATGTCAATACTTTGTTTAAATTACTCTGTTGGAAGTTTTATAGATATTATTTTTTAATCCATACAGCCACTTCACCTGACTTCTAACATCAGAGTCTCTCAGGTAAGTTTCTAGAAGAAGTGAAAAACAAAGATGGAAACAGGAGCTGTAGTCTTCTAAGCATACACAGAAGATGTCTGTGCTGGAAATAACACAATTTGGAGGGCAGTGAGTGCTCAATTTTCAAGGTACCTGATGAAGAAAGAAGAAAATAAAGAGGTATGAGGGGAAAATTCAAAATGTGTTTCTACCAAAACCAGGTAAATAAAACCAAAAGAACACTAACAACTACTGAATTCTATGCCTATCTTCCCTCTAGAGAAAAAAAAAATACACATAAACATTAAGGACACCTTTGGCAAGGGCTTTAGGAGGAAATAGGTAAATTGTTGAAAGCAATAATCCAGAGTGGATACTTCATGGGGCAGCAAGGTGGCACAGTGGACAGATGGCTGGGCCTGGAGTCAGAAAGACTCATCTTCCTGAGTTCAAATCGGGCCTCAGATACTTATACCTGTGTGACTCTGGGCAGCTCCGTTTGCCTCAGTTTCTGCATCTAAAAAATGAGCTGTAGAAGGAAATGGCAAACCATTCCAGTATCTTTGACAAGAAAACCCCAATAGGGTCATGAAGAGTCAGACATGACTGAAAAACTACTCAACAACAACAACAAAGACAATTCCCTGAAAAACTACTCCACTGTGCTTATTTTTGGCTGTTTATCAAAATTATTTTAAATGTACTTATATCATTTATACATCACTTAATGGTTCCCAATAAATATTCCTCTCTCTCCCCTCTCAGAAAGCGACAATTTATAATAAAGAATAAAGATATTTTAGAAAACAGTTAAGCAAGACTTGGTTGGTGTAACAGTAAGGCAATAAAAACAATGCAGATGATAATTGTCAAAATGCCTATGTGGTTCTGTTTCGCAAAGTATAGGAGACCCTCCACATAAAAGGTAGAAGAAGTAAACCATTTATTCAGACACCAGAGAACCACATCCCACAAGCCATTTATCTAGTCTACCACAGCAGTAAAACATTCCACATACAATATGACAATCTGGAGACTCGCCATCCCCAAAACTCTCTGACTCCCAGCTTGTGTCTTCCCCAAAACAAACTCACAGTACAGCTAAGTCAGCCTGTTCAGTTCTAACAATCACAAGGACGGCCATTAGCAGCCATAACTGCTCTCTCTCTCAGCATTTCCTGTGACATAACTTCCTTTTCCTGTCAGGAAGCTCTTCCCACTGCATGTGACCTAGGCTTCCTGTGATGTAAGCAGGTCACATGACCTATTAATGGGTGGGAAAGAGCTTCAAATCTAATTGCTACTACAGTTGGTTGCTTGGTTGGTTGTTGTCCCTTACATTCAAAGAGGACCAAAATGACATCACTATTTCAGGGTCAAGGTACAGAGTACCTGATTGTGGCTGATCAGACTAACATGAGCTCAGAAGGCTGTACTGCAGATTTGGCTTAAATAATCTCTATGAACATTTGGAGTACAGATGTCTCTAAATTTGCATGTTTCTTTTGAGCAACTGTAATTATGCTTTGCTTTCACCAATGTATCAAGTCCAACTTAAGGAAGTGTTACACACTTAGATATCCTTATAGATGCATATAGTTATACAAAAAGCATTTATTAAATGCATAGGGTTTCTCCCAAAAGCTTCAGGGCAGTTTTAAACTGTAATAACATTCTTATTAAAATTAAACATAACCACACCATTTGCTAGACATTGCTCCTGAAAGCTTTCATCAGCTGCTGCTCAGTGACTGAATGGATTTTATTTATAATGCTGGACTTAAGGCCATCCAAAGAATGAGGTTTTGATGTACATGTGTCAGTTCTGAAATGACATGACAAAAAAGTCTAATGGTGATAGATAGAAAACAAGGTGACTAAACAAAAGAATCAATCTCTACTGATCTACCTGTCTGAGAAAGTTACATGAAGAAACTGTAACACAATAATGACAGGGTGCCCTGAATTATTAAAATTAAAAGTAAAAAATATTTTATTTAAAATTCACAAAATTAATTAGGTGTAAAAGAAATTATAATTGACTTGGAATTTTTTGTAAATTTTGTAAGTCTAATGCTTCTAAAATTATTAAAGCTTAAAACTGCACTAAAGCTTTTGGGATACCCGGTGTTTCTCATTACCTACAACCACACACATCTATGTCTATGCCTAGGTCTACACACAATACACATATAACAATGTGCAAATATATGAATATTTATATAGTCATAGCTATATTTCCATCTATATATCTATAAGTAATAATATATGCATATATGTTATTTATACCCATATGTGAATGTATGTTTATATGCATCTGTCCTTATCTCTTTCTTCCTATCATTATCTCTGTCTCTAATATCTTGATCCAGTACCTTGGTATGGCTTATTGATCTCTGGGTTTGGAGTCAAGAAGACCTGAGTTCAAACCCACTGTAGTTACTTATTAACTGTGTGTCTCTGGGCATATCCATAAACATCTCTCAGCTCCAGTCTCTTCATCTTAAAATGGCAATAATAATATCCTCTATCTTACATTATTGTGAATATCAAATGAAATGGCATATGTAAAATGCTTTTCAAAAATTAAAGCTTTAAAAGTTTTATAAATGTTAATCATTTTGTGTGTATATGTATAAGTAAGCGTATATGTATATATGTGAATGTATTTATGCATATATACATGAATATATAAATGTATGTGTATATGTACCCACAAACATATGTGTGTATCTCTCTTATACTCTCTTTTTCTGTCTTGGTCTCTCTCTCTCCTGTGTGTGTCTGTATATACATTAATACCTTGAAAAGACCCTTGATCTTCATTCTTAATAGGAATAGGTAAGGAGGCTTAAATGCCTTTGGAAAATTGTGAAAGAATGGAAGGAAGAAATATGAAGGAGAAAGAGAAAGTCTATAAGGATATAATCAAAGGAGCTTATAACCCCTCCCCCCCAAAAATAATATGGGAAGGTATTATGGGCTAAGCCTAAATTAGGCCAGTCCAACCATTCATTTTCAAGGTTTAAAAAGTAATAATCACTCATAGGCTGAAAAATCCAATTAAATCTGACTTTCATACTTCTGGGGAATTAGAGTAATGCATTTAAGTTAAAAGGATAGAAAATGTTACTCCCCTCCACAATGACCAAGTCCAGGACTAACTTACAGGCAACTCGCACTCAGGAATAATCTGACAAAATCTCCTTTAGTTAAGCCTCTTATTCTTCAAATTGCCTGATAAGTAAAGTACCAGACAAGGCTGAGCAAAAGGGAGGCATGAGGAAGAGAAGAGATTTGGGCTATAACCCCAACATATCTGGGCATGTAGGAACTTTCAAGCTCTCAACTATTCAACAGGGCTAGCAGGCCTCTCCCAGTGAAAGCCAAATGTTATGTTCCTTGGTGGCATAGTTTCTAAAGTTGTTCTAGAGGATTTGACATTAATAAAAAAAATAAATTTAAAAAATCATTAATAAATTAAACCATCAAAGGTGGAACTTAATACAAATAACAAAACATAAAACAATATGAACCATCTTCTTTAAATAAGTGCATGTATGAGTTAGGGGGAGGGGCTGATTTGTCAAAGGCAGTTCCAGAAAGTCTTCAAAAGCAAGAAATAATAACAATGTCTAGGAGCAGCACCAGAGGTATGTTCCCATTAGAGATCTGGATCATCTGAATCAATATCTAAGTGGTCATAGGCCTCTTACATTCAAATTGCACCAGACCTTATGTTGGTTCCAAGACTCAGCTCATACCTTCAAACACTCAGTATTCCCCAGCCCTTTTTCTAAGAATCCCATCAGGCAGATGACAAGAGGTCCTTTGGAGGTCAATGCAGGAGGTATATTCCATTTCAACTATTGGGACTGGATCAAAACTTCCCTTCACTTTCATCTTGGGGTTCCAAATTACAAAAAAAGGGAAGGGTTCTCTTTATTTCCACATCTATTCCTTTTCATCATGATTTTTAAAATGTAGTTTTACTGCTCACATATTAAAAAGAAAAGATCCTTGCAAACAATCCCATCTTTGTTGCCCACAACCTCTCTCTGTAGGAATTGTTTGACTCTTCCCAGGTTCACAGCAAAGTTATCCATGAAGGGAAAGCTAAAGTATGTGCTGGATTGTACAGAATCTTCATAGGAAGAGAAACTTTGAGGCCTAGGCAACCCTGAATAGAGGATAAAAATGTAGAATTGGAAAGGGTGAACTGTTATTATATAGCCCAATAGTGATCTATCCTGATCAGGTGTATACCTACTGAAGGTTGGATCCAAGTAGCTGCTGAGTTGGAGCGCCCTCCTCTTTTTGGGCATAATAATGATTTATCAAAGATACAGCCTCTGAAAATTAGGACACTCAAATTATAATCAGTAATGTGATGATGAAATTATTGTTTTAAATGTCTTTTTTGGTATCTACTATGCCTAAAGATGATATGGCAAAAGTAAAATACAGAAAATGTGATGTGATGGTAATAGGCCTAATCTCTGACCTTTACTATAGTAAGATAGGTACCCTTATCAAAGGTGATATTACATAAGATGGAGTACAAAGAAGGATATGTTCTAGAAGGGTCTTAATAGAAGATCTGTCATAGTAGCAGAATTAATTCGTATTGCGACCCCATATGTGGAATAAGTATCAACTACAGGGAGGACAAACATCTTGCCCTTTAATGGAAGAAAAAAGTTGAAAAATACATTTGCCAAAAACAAGCAGGTAAGAGAAGATGTGGGATCATTTTATACTCACCCTTCAAAAGTGGGCTTTCTAATAGGTACTATGAGCATGATTGAACAGAAGTAACTGAAGTGTCCTTGTTTAAGAGTTATGTTGTCCAATGCCCACTGCAGGATATCATCACGGTCTCTCTTGTCCAGAAAGATAATGAATCCAATCTCTCATCTCTGTTATTGTTTTGAGAGCACTGACCTGGTTATTCAACCCAGCAAAGAGTGTATGATGCCTCTGATATTAACTAAAATGACCCATAAACAGCTGTTCTGCGGTGGGAGACATCAGCAAAATTCCTTTACTGATCTTGACCACAACAAATATTTCAAACCTTCTTATTCCTCATCAAATTCCCTTCCCCATGGCTATCCTTCCTAAAACTTGCTTCATATTTTAGTAAAAACTTAGGCAATTCATCAAGAGTTCCCTCTTCTCATCTCATTTCATATAACCCAGATGCTTTCATCCACTATCCTGCTTCACCTAGTCTCACATTAAGAAGATTCTTTGCTAAGGAAAACTCCTCTTCATTCATAAGTGATCCCATTCCATTGTGTCTTCTCTAGAACATTGTCCTATCAAGCCCAACTTTAATCTCTCCTTGACTACTGCCTGCTTCCATACTGCCTACAAAAATGCCTTCCCATCCTCAAAAAACCCTGACTTGATACATCTCTCCTGATTAGTCACTGTCCCCTCTCTCTCCTTTTGCAAGAAATCTCTTTGAGAAAGCTGTTTGCAATAGATATCTTCACTTCCTTTCCTCATCTATCTTCTTAAATCTCTGTAGTCTTAGCATTCAACCAAGATGACTCTCTTCAAAGTTATGAACTCTGTTAACTGCCAAATCTAACAGACTTTTCTCATTCCTCATTCTTCTTGGCCTCTGTAGTCTTTGACACTCACTGTCAATCACTCTTTTCTCCTTGATACTCTCTTTTCTCTAGACTTTCTTGACAATACTCTCTCCTGGTTCTCTTCCTACCTATGTGACCACTCCTTCTTAGTCTCCTTTGCTGTATCTTCATCTAGTTCATGCCTCTGTCCTGGACCCTCTTCTCTTCTCCCTCTGTGCTACTTCACTTGTTGATCTCATCAGCTTCCGTGGATTTAATTATCATCTCTGTGCTGATAATTTTAAAATCTACTTATCTAGTCCTAAACTTTTTACTGACCTCCAGTCATACATCTCCAACTGCCTATTGAATATCTTTAACCAGATGTCCTGTAGACCTATTAAACTCAATGTGTGTAAAACTCAACTTACCTTTTCCCTCAAACCATTCCCCCTTCCAAATGTGCTTATTACTAAGTATTGAGAGCATTGCCATCCTCCCCTTCCTCCAGGCTTGCAACTTAGATGTCATCCTCAACTCTTCATTCTCTCTCTCTCTCTCTCATTCTCTCTCCTCACGTCAGCCCCCATCCAATCTGTTGCCAAGTTTTGTTGATTTTACCTTCCTTCCTCTGGGTCAGGGTCTTATCATTTCATGCCTATAATACTGCAGGAGTGTACTGCTTGGTCTCCCTGCCTCAAGCCTTTCCCCATTCCAGTCCATCTTCCACTTACTGCCAAAGTGATTTTCCTATTACGGCAGTCTGACCATATTACCTCCTTACTCAAGAAACTCACTTTCAGGATCAAATATAAAATCCTTTGTTTTGTATTCAAAGCCTTTCATAATTTCCTGCCAAAAAGTTCCCAGTCCTATTACATCTCCAGTCCTCTTACATCTTCTACCTGGTAATCCAGTGACAATGGCTTCATTGCTGCTGTTTGCCCAAGACCCTCTATCTCCTAACACTAGGAATTTTAACTGGCTGTCACCCAAGGCCTAGAATGTTCTTTCTTTTTACCTCCACCTCATGGCTTCTCTGGCTTCCTTCAAGTCGCAGCTAAAATTTCACCTTCTACAGGATACCTTTCCTAATCCACTTTAATATTAGCGTCTTCCCTCTGTTGATTATTTTCTATTTTTCACATACATACATACATACATACATACATACATACATACATATATATACATATATATGTAGACTATGAGCTCCTTGAAAGAAGGCCTGTCTTTTACCCTCCTTTGTGTCCTCAGCACACACATAAAGACACACAGACACAGACACACATACACACACACACACGCACGCACTTTTGATTCACATATGTATATGTTGTTTCCTTCTTTAGAATATATGGCCCTTGAGGTCAGAAACATCCACTTTCGCCTTTGCATCCCCAGCACTCTGCCTGCCGCGTTGTAAGTTCTTAATGGATGCTTGCTGATTGATTAGTTGGGTGACACTAATCTTCCAAACAATTTACCTTTGAAGCAAGTTGACAAGCTATATAAGAAAATTAGTCTTATTTTATAATCATATTCCATATGCACATGTACATATTTAGAGTCGCTAATCATTATGTAAAGATTCAGCATAAGACACATTTCCAAAACTGTTTGCAAACATAAATAATTACCAGACCCATAATAAATATCATAGAAGCCTGTTTCCTCCCAACTTTGAAGTTAGCTATAGTTTACAGATAAGGAACAAGGTAAATATTAGCTTGAAGTACATTCCTTATAAGCTTAAAGGAGGTTATTTTCAAAGAAAGGGCAAGTTCCCTGCCAGCAACATGTGTGTTCCATGTTTTTCTCTTTGTAATTCAGAGGACAGAACCCCAGGTAATTAGGAACTAAGGAAAAATGTTTTGATGACTGAAAAGTCATTCATTCCTTCAATTATTTAATTGACACATATTTTCATTGGTTTTCCCATCGAGATGAAATGCCGTCCTGTCTTAACTCCTTCTTCAAGATACAGCTCAAATATCGCATTTTAAAATTCCTGAAGCCTTTTCTGATTGTCCAAGCTACTAGTGCCCACCATACCTAAACCATTTTGCTTTTTATTACTTTTTATTTTCTATTTATTCTATAAATTTGTACATACATAAAAGTTATATCTCCATGGAATGTAAACTCTTTCGAAGTAGGGATTGCTTCATTCTTTATATTTATATTCCCAGCACCTAGCACAGTGCCTGGAGCATAGAAGTGCTTTCCAAATGTTTGTTGCTTGGTTGGTTATTTGATATCTAATAAATGTCTAATATGAATATCATTGAGCCAAATACTACATTTATCTGTCTCCATAATCTGAATCCACCTTACTTAACCAGGCTAATTCCATTATATTTACCAAAGCCTGTCTAGAGGATGCAATGTATTACTTTATACCAGCATATACATATAAACAACACATAGGGTACTTTTCTTTTTTAAAATCTTATTTTATTTTCAGTTATAAATTCTCTCTCCTATCACCCCTCCCCCACCCATTGAGAAGGCAAGAAGTATCATACTTCCTATACGTAGGAAATCACACAAAACATTTCTGCATTAGCCATCAAAAAAGAAAAAAAGCAAGTGAAACAAAGAAAAAAAAAGTATGCTTCAATCTGAACTCTAAGTCCAGCAGTGCCACAGAATCCTTCTCAATTATTATTTTATTTGTCATTCCCCTCAGTCATTTCTAAGCAACTTGTGCAGAGGAGCCAGATCTAGTCCCTTCAAACTCTAAAATTCAATCACTTATACTTTTATTTCTGTTGTAATTCCCAGTTTTCAGTAAAGTGCTAGAATGCACACAATGAATGAGCTTTAGGGAACTTAGAACTTGAAAGGTCTTTAGAAATCATCTAGTTCAGGGGTGGGGAACCTGGAGCCTTGAGACTGCAGGTTTCCCATCCCTGGACTAGTTAAACCATTTCCTTTTAAAAAATGAGGAAACTGAGACCCACAGAGGTTCATTAAATTGTTCAGTTTAGCCCTCCCCCCAAATAACACAGAGGTAGAACCAGAATTGAACCTCCTTTTCCTGGTTCCAAATCTAATGTTCTTTCCATTGCACAATCATATCTTACTGCTTAAATTCTCTTGAGCTATACTACATAAAATCAAACATCTGGATGAAAACTAAACTCAATAGATTAGATGAATCCAAAATCTGAGCGTTGTCTTGGGGAATTTTTTTTCCTGTATTTTGAAAGTTGTCATGTAATAGTTAAGCATTCTGAAATCTTATGGTGTTTCTGTACATAATGACCAGTTTGTGTTGCTTAAATCATCGGATCTAAGGTACACCATTAGCAATCAGCCTGTTTACCAGGTAGGGAAAGGAAACAAATTTTTATTAAGTACCTACTGTGTACCTGGCACTATGCTAAGCATTTAACATCGTTGATGGTTATGGAGGTTACTGGATGAGATAATTAACTCTTAGTTTTCTATTCAGGATTCTAATTAGGGTCAATACCAGAAATTAAGAATCTGGAAAGCAGTGAATATTCCAGGAGTCAAAGTCATACGGAAGGAACTAAAATATCCTGGATTTAAGTCATGAAAACAAGGATGTTCCAGAAAAGGAATTGGTAGTATGATTGACTTATTTTCACTGCAGGCAGCTACTCTCCAGGACTTTTAAGATTAGTAACAATAATAGCAAGAATGTAGTAAGCACTTTATTGTGAGCACACGTGCCACGCACTGTGTTAAATACTTTACAAAAATTTTCTCATTTTACCCTTCCAAAAAATTTTGGAAGTAGGTGCTACTATTATCCCAATTTTACAGATGAGGAGAAGGAGGCAGACAGAGTTTAAGTGACTTTCCCAGAGTCATATAATTAGTACGTGTCTGAGGCTACATTTGACCTCAGTTTTTCCTGACTTGATACAGGAAGACCATTTAGAAGGCTATCTCTTGGGACCAGGTGAGAAATGATGACTGTGGTGGTTGTATGAGTAAAGAGAAGAGTGTATATGACATATGCTCTGAAGATAGCAAAATCTGGCAATGGGTTAGAGCTGAAAAGCATGTTAAAGAATATCTTGTCCAATCTTCTCATTTAATAGATGAGGAAACTGAGAACCGAGGAGGTTACATGACTCGCACAGGATCAGAAGAATGGTACTTTTCAGAGACAGGACAGAAATAGGATAGATACAAAAATAAATAAAACTATTAAATGATTATTTCCTGTCACTGTGACTAAGCCTGTGACTAGAGTTTGAGATATATGGGCTAATTCAGGCCCTGCGTTTGGATTACATGATGTCAGTCCTTACCTGTAGTGCTGTCTCCCCACATTTACCTCTTAGCACTTCCAGCTCCTTTCAGGCTTAGTTTAGGTGTCAACTCCTAGGAAGAGAGGCCTTTCAGAGGCATCCTGATAACTGGTGCTCTCTACTCCCTCTCCCATGACTTGTACTTCCTTTTTACATACATTGTATTCTCCCCTACCCCTAGCACTATGTAACCTCTCCAAAAGCAGGAATTTTTTTTGTATTTGGCTTTGTATCCCATGTACCTATCACTATTCATTGCACATAGTAGGTAGGCACTTCAAAAATGCTTGTTGAATTGAGCTCAGATTCCAAAGAAATGCGCCAATATAAAAGGAGTATGTATAGTATGGAGTATGTAAGACCTATGTATACTTAGGGACTCCCGTTTGATCTCAGTTCAACTAGTCTCTAAAGCAAATTACTCAGCTTCCAGCTAGAGCTGAGGGGGAAAGGTTAAGCTAAGCATCAGAGACCAAAGCTGATGCTAAAACCAAACAGAAATAACAGAATGCTCAGAACTATAGGAAAACACTGAGGACTGAGATTGGCCCAAAAAATGCTTCTTGCACTTTTTTCCCACACAAGCCCATCACCAGGACCATTGCCTGAGATCAGTCTCAGGAATACCTGTGGCTTGGTTCAAGTTTTACATGTGCTCAAGGAAGATGGAAGGTGACCTAAAAAAAACCAAGAAAGAAGGAAGCCAGAAATCATAGGAGGACATGAGGCAAAATTAAACAAAACACTGCAAATAGCTTCCCCTTGATAAAACAGGAAGGGGAGGGGAGGAAGAAAATAATCATTTCATAGTTTTTTATGAATATATATGTATATATATAGACACACACATATACATATATATTCACACACATGTATGTATGTATATAGGTATGTGTGTATATGTATGTATACATATATACACACATACACATATATACATATGTATATATGAGAGATAGTGATATATAGATATAGAAAGATATATAGTGATATCAATATATTAGAGCCATCCATAGTGATATATAGACTTATAGCATTTATATATGTTTCAGACACTGTGCTAAGTTGTTTACAAATATTATCACATATGATCATCACAACAACCCTTCTGGGAATTATATGATGTTATTATATCCACATTTAACAGCCGAGGAAAATGAGGCAGGCCTCTAGAGGCTCAGTGACTTGCTTAGAGTCATAGTAACATCTATTATAATTTTATTTCTTAATATCTATAATAAAACTGAGGTCCTGATATTATGTTTTTCACACTTTCAACATGCCGGTTTTATTTCAAAACCAAATTATAAATTTTCACTGGCAGTTTAAAGTAATTACATATGTAAATTGGTATTGATTGTTTAATCAGTCATATTGCACAGAAATGAAATCCACTAAAAAAGGAGCTCAGAATTATATACAGCATTTAATCAATAGATGACCATGGGTATAAATTATTGATTGATTTCCTTTAGGGCAAATCCATATAACTTTTTTGTTATTCACCTTGAGAGGGAAGGCAGCAAGGTACAATGGAACATGGGTCTGGTAGAATCAAAGGATTCGGGCTCTACTCCCTAGACTTTTCTTTACAATTTGTGTAACTTTTTGTCAGTCACTTCAACTCATTTAACCTGTTTTCTCATTTGTAAATCAGGGATTTGGCTTACATGACCTTAAGAATTCATTTTCATCTCTCCATATAAATACCATGACACTATGTCTATAGATATTGGGGCATTTTTACTACCTATAACAACAATGTTACTTGCAGCTGCTGTGGGGGTAAAAGGCTAATAACACCAGCACATAGGAGAGCTGCTAGCACAAGTTCTTTGATCTGCATTTATGAAGGAAAGCCACTTTAAGGGGTTAACAATCTTACTTTAATAAAACATACATATATCATTCACTTAGTTCAGGGGGAAAAGTCAGCACTCTGAACTTCAGAGAGAATACAAACAGAAATTGCAAGCAGAAATTATAAACAAAGCAAATAACACAAATCAACAGACCGGCTTCTAACTGACCATAGCAATACATTCATAGTTGCAAGAGAGAGAGAGAGAGAGAGAGAGAGAGAGAGAGAAACACCAACATCTAGGTTTTCAAAGCCAGGGGAAGGGGAGGAGCTCCTCAGCAGCTACTGAGAGTCTCATCTGGCTTTATCAAATGAACACACTTCCAATGAACGAGCCCCCAAAACAAAACCTCACCTCAGAGTATATATACTGTTTCCAATCAATGATTCTTGATTCAATCAAAGACTCTTGATTCAAACGAAGGCAAGACTCAATCAAAAGCACATGATTGCCTTAGTGCTGAGAAGCACTCCAAAAGAAAAAAAA
>CM053626.1:267696905-267749695 GCA_028646595.1 Phalanger gymnotis
AAAAAAAAAACCATCTTTTTCCTTTGTTTTTGCACAATACCTGTCTCATAGCAGGCACTTAATAAGTGTTTATTGTCCTATTCATTTACTTATTGACAGTCAATTGACATAGGACATTAGTTTCTGGCTGACTGTTCACTAGAGGCAGTGAAGCCAGGGCCACACTCATTTGTAATTTGTCCTTCTTTCTCCTCCCTCTCACTCTTACTCTCTCTTTCCTTCTCACTTCCCCTCTCACTCCCCCTCTCCCTCCTCTCCTTGCTCCATTTCAATGGCTGAAGGCTGCCTCCTTAACTTGGGGTTTACTGCCTAAAATTCTTTCTCAAAAAACAAGCCTTAAGCCCAATTCACTCTGAAGCACTTAGATTCAATAAGTCACTGCCCTCCAAGCAGAGAGTGAATATAAATACCAAATGGTAACTGTTTCTCTTTTGGCTAGGAACCCTGAGGGTCTTCCCCTCCCAGTTGGATTTTTTTTTTTGAGTTTTGATTAAAGGGGCCATCCCTTGATTAACTTCTTAAAGAGACCTCTTCACTTACCTCACTCAGTGAGAACCTGAAAAGACCTTAGCCTGAAAGGGGCAGGGTCTCCTAATACATTCTGGGCTATCTCCAGTGGTCCTGGTGAATATCAGGCCACTGGACCAGAATGGCTCTGGAGGAGAAAATGAGGCTGGTGACCTTGCACAGCCCTCCTTCACTCAAATCAAAGTCAACCGCAAGTCATGTCATCATTTCCCTGATGTCATGGTCCTCTTCAAGAAGGAAGGACAAACACAACAGCAACACAACAACCTTATTTCTCCAAGAGGATCAATGATATCATGAGCATGATGTCTTGATTTGCCCAAGTTGGATTTAAGTCAGGCAGCACTGCAGGAAGTCAGTCATCAGCCTCACTCTCTCTTCCAGAGTCATCAGAGTCCAGTGGCAAGACAACAGTCAAGACAACTGAACATGTCCCCACTACACTCACTAGGAAAGAAATGAAGAGAAAATCCTAAGAATCACAGCCAACTCACTGAAAACTTCTTGGATCCTAATCTATTGTCCTTTTACTCATTCTCAGAACCACATAGGTCTCATAATTATTAGGGCGATGGAAGCTATCTACACCAGCACTACAGGTAGAGGTAATACAATACAGCTAAAATGTTTGTTTCTGGTTTATCGGATATGGAAAACCACTGCTAATTATAAATGACTGTATAGCAATAGCTGTAGGCACCCACTGCCATGCTAACATAGTTTTTGTTGTAGAAATCCTTTTACTACTCTCTGAGTTTCAGTTTGCTCAGCTGTAAATGGGGATTATAATAATTGTGAGTGCTCATCTCACAGGATTTCTGTGAGGAAACCTTGCAAATTGCTATGGAAATTGAGTTGCTATTATTATCCAACTTTGACTTTTTGTTTTTGTTGTTAGATTTTTTTAAAGGGACAATAAAATGTTTCTCTTCTGCCAATGGTTTTCTCTTTTCCATGGCATACTCTTAACACAACAGCAAATAAATTATGAGACAAAATGAGTCAGTCTGAAACAGTATGAATTCCTCAGGACTACTTTTTTTTTTTTCTGAAATAAAAGAAAGATAATTCTGGAAACCATTTCCGTTGTCATTCCTCCCCTCTCTTGAAATTATCCATTGTATAAATATATCCTTTGTACCAACCGGCATCTTGGGATTTGTAGTTCAGAAGGATAAGCATTTCTCTTCTCAGCCTTGACAGTGATTTCGAACTACCTTGATCTCTGAGCTGGAAGGCAGAATTGAGTCATGCCTAGGGGCTCTTAAAAAGATACATAGTGTCTTCAAGAGACAGACTGAGGGAAGAAAGGGCTTCAAAGCTTAATGGGAGAGATTTGGTGGCACAAGGGCAACAAACTGGAAAACAAAAAAAAAAAATAGTACTGAGTTACAGCAGAGAAAGGAGAGCTAGAGAAGGCTGTCATCCGCTCCAGGCACCTCATAGTAGAAGACTGAGGCCTAAGCTATCACTTATATCTGCCTCTTCAGTGGCTGAGGAAAATTACAAGAGTCTCCTCTTCACCCATCTTCAAATCCCCAACCATATACATACATACTTTTCCTCCTGATTCTTGTTTATTAGCAGATGTTTTCTGTACCTGTAACATTTACAAGTAACCTGAATTTGTGTTTCACCCATAAAGAGGCCAGTGGTTAGCTGGGGATAAACACAAATTAAAAATATTGTCGAAGAGTTAAATCTCCAAATTTTAGGATTTTCCCTAAATGGGTTCCATTGGGCTATTGTGATTTTATGATGATATTCCTAATTTTTTTTTGTTTAATATAAACTCTATGGAATAGCATGAAATGAGAACATGCAGAAATGAACAGCATAGTTATATGACAAGACTAAAATGAGCTAATTATTGTAACTGGGTGTAGAGTATTAAATCTAGAAGGACAAAAGAGTAGCGAGGAGAAGGGGAAGATGAATTTTAAAAGTACTTTGCACAGAACACTAAATATTAATCTTTAATTAACTTAGCAAACCTTGACTTAAAAAAAATACCAGCAGTTTCTTACAGTATCATGCCCTCCCCTTGACCTAATATTTTAAAATCTTTTGACCTAAACAAGCTTCTTGAAAGCAGGGATTGTGTCATTCTTTTTATTTGTGTCTCCAGTGCTAAGATCCATATTGAATTCATTTTTCACATTTCATATTTACTTTTTAAAAATCCATCCATGATGTTTTTCAGGTAATAGTGAATTAAATAAATTAAAAATGTTTGTTTTGTACCTTACATAGTTTTCAGGTTATACATTATAGGAAAATATACTTTTATTGCAAATGTAACCTTGCTTATAACCTTTAAAGGAAAAGAAAAAAAAGAAATTTTACTCATACTAAAAAATTGACTAAAATTATTGATGTATAAAAAGAACTTTTAATTGGATAGAGACAGTGAATTTCATGCATATTTATTGAAGAGAAAAATGGGTAAACATCACGGAACTTTAAACAATTGTGTGCTTTGACACAGCCATGAAATTATTTTTGACCGTAACAAAAACATAGCCTTCTGATAATGAATCTTATTTAGAAAGCAAATAGTGCATTTACTGGTCTTGAAAACAAAAGTGATGGGAGAAGCTACAAAAAAGGAATCTGGCAGTTGCACTCTGAGACTTGCCTATAACACAGTAATCAAATGTGGCATGGCGTGCACAGTTTTATCACAGATATATTATGGATAAAGGAATAAGTGGATTATACAGAAAGAAGATGCCATGCTAAGATAATTATTGCATTATGACTGCAGCAAAGCAGTCAGGCTTTCATTTTGCACTATTTTTCACGCACAATGTAATGCAGTTAAAAAAAAATCTTAGGAATAATAGTTGGTTGATATAATATTAAACTTTCTGAGGGGGAGAAAGCTATACTGGCATTTTAGAAGTTTAAAGGAATAACTATGTTCTTTCCATGTTTATTGGAGTGAAGAGGTTTCTCAAATTTAAAATGCTACTTTAAAATATCGTCTTTAATCACTGTATATAAACCATTAAACCGTATTGAAATAATTGAAAGTAGAGGAAAATCATACATAAATACACATATGTACACATATACATACATGTGCTTAGTATGGTGTCTGGCACAGAGTAGGTGCTTTTTTAATAAAAGTTTATTCATGCATCTATATACATAAATATCATGTGTTTTACCATGCACATACATATATGTACAGATAAAAATATATTTGCATATGTATATACATAAAGCTATCCACATATATGCCTATATGTGTATGTATGCATTATTTTCCCTTCCTTCCCCTCAAGTCTTCCATCACAGTTCACCATGTTATAAACTACATACAAATATACATTTATGTATATGTATACACACCATATAATCTCTGTTTATATGTTATATATGCATGTGTATACACATACACACTTATTTACCCACTATGCACACATAAAAACATACATATTACTGAATGTGTATGTTAAGCAATATATGAATATAACTGGATATGTAAGCATTCTAATTCTACAAAAAAGAATGCAAATTTAAGGTTGATGTGGCTGATGTTTTTTGGTAAAATGAAATATACAGTTAAGGGACTGCCAGATAATAGATGATATATTATATATAAATTATGACAATATTCCAACACATCTGTGGTTTCATTAGTGATAATAACTCAAACATCTCATCCTTGAAAACTGTGTAACAACCAATTAAAATTATTATCTTGTTTTAATCCTAGGGGGTGATATAAAGTCCCATAATTCCACATGTCTGTCTCTCCTCTAGGTTTAGGGTGTTTATTTTAGATGAAAAGTTATGAGTTCTGTCACAATCACTGAGCCCCTAGTTAAGGAAATTCCTAAGATTTAAGCAGAGGTTGGTCTCTTCCTAACTTTATATCTGTATATATTTAACCTCTGGCTTTTTTCTGTTTCAAGCAAAATTTAGTTTACTAAAAATGAAATGTGATATAAGAACAGATTTTTATATAATGTTTATGCATCAGCAGGCACTAGGAAGGAAATTTATGAAAAGAGCCAACAACCTTCTTAGGATTTTCTCAGCCCAGATTTTCTGCTCTGAAATGTCTGTAGAACCAATAGTTCTCCTCAGTTTCTCCCTTCTTTACCAAAACTAGTTGCTACCTTTTCTCCTCAGAGTGTGCTGGAATACCATGTTTCCTCCCAACCTCCTGAAGCCAGACCATCTCAACTAACATCTCAAGTGTGGAGAAGCTTTCTAAACTTATCCAAACACAATTCTTGAGCAACTCACTATGATTTGAAGGAATTTTCTATACATCACTTCAGGGCTATAAGACTGGGGTATCTTAGAACTTATTTTAAGTTTTAATTGGAGCAAATAAGTAACCCATTAGTACAGATGCTTAATGAACCCAGAGTTTAAATGACTTGTCCATGATCACAGAACTCAAGGTTCAAATAGACTTCCTGACTCCAGTTTTGTACTCTATTCAAGATGTTGCCCTCTCTTCACTATACACAAATTCGCACTCGTCATATACACACATACTGGTATGTGTGGATATGCATGCATGTACAAAACAGGCACATACATGTATTTGTATATAGGCAATACATATGAATATAACTATAAAAGTTATCTGTAGATATTATATACACACATACATACAATATATAGAGAAACATACATATTCCATGCATTTGTGCAATATACATGTGTGTGCAAATGTATGTGTATGTATAAATAGATTGTAAATGTGCACGTACACACTTGTATATATGTATATGCATAGATACATGCACAAATAGGTAATAAATGAGGCAGGCAGATGGTATAGGAAGCAGCTAGGTAATCTATGGAGCACTGAATCTAGAGGCAGAAAGACCTGAGTTCCAATTTGGCATCAGATATTTATTAGGTATATGACCCTGCACGAGCTATTTAACCTCCCTCTGTCTTAGTTAACTCATCTGTAAAATGGTAATGACAATAATATTACCTATTTCCCAGGGTTGTTGTTGTAAGCATAAAATAAGTATATGTGTGTGTATGTATGGTGATGTTAAGCAGGGTGGGACTTTTTTTGCTGATCTTCTCTTTTGGAATGCTGAGGCAATCAAGTGCCTTTAATGAGTGTTGCCTTTGTTTGAATCGGGCTGGTAAAGTGGGACCTTTTGTTGTCTTGGGGTGCTTCTCAGCACTAAGGTAATCCAGTGTCAGGTGTCTTTGAGTCTTGTCTTTGTTTGAATTTGAGTCATTGACTGGAAACAATGAACATGATGTGGTGCTAGTGATTAAAGATCTTTCCCATACCCCTTTTGATAAGTAGAGCCCTCAGGGCCCTGAACAGGGTATATGAGCTTTGAAGTTGGCTTTTTGCTTTGGGGGGTTCACTCGTTGGAAGAGCATTGGTGATTTGGCCAGACAGGTAGCCATATGAGCTACCCTGCCCCCCACCCCCCCAACGCTTTGAAAACCCAGATGTCGGTGCCTCTTTCTCTGGTAACTGTGTAGGTAATGTCCTGGTCAGACAGCTAGAGGCCTGTCTGTTGATTTCTGTGTGTTATTTGCTCTGTTTATATGATTTCTGCTTGTAATTTCTGTTTGTGTTTTCCCTGAATCAGAGGGCTGACTTTTTCCCCTGAAATAAGTGAATGATATACGTATTTTTAGTTGAAGTGAGATTGTTGACGCCTTAAGGTTACTTTCCTTAGAAAAGCAGATCCAAGAACCTGTGCTAGCAGCCCTCCTGTGTACTCTTGTTGTTAGTCTTTCACCTCCACAGCAGCTACTAGCAACACTGTTGTTACATATATACACACATATGTATGTATATATGTGAATATGCATATGTATATGTATCATATACATACTCATACATATACATACGTACACACACAAACTGTAAGTGCTATATAATAGTAAATAGTAGTAGTATAGAAATAGTAGTGTGTATGTACGCATATGCATATGTATACACATATGTATATATATATATTTATATGCATGTATATACTTATAACACATATGGGGCAGTTAGGTGGTACAATGGCCTGGAGGCATGGACACTTAAGTTCAAATGCAGCCTCAGACAGTTACTAGCTGTGTGAACCTGGGCAAATCGCTTAATCCTGTTTGCCTGAGTTTCCATATCTATAAAATGTGCTAGAGAAGGAAATGGCAAACCACTTCAGTAACTCTGCCAAGAAAACCACTTAAATAAAATCACAAAGAGTTGGACACAGCTAAAACAACTGAACAAGAACAATATGCATATCTGTGTATGTCTGTACGTATACTTATTTTTCTGTTTCTTTTTTTATAACAAACTTGTAATTTCATTTGTATAGTAATTCCCTCTACCAGTGTATACCAAGTATAATATGTTACAATTTATATTCCAACTCAAGTCTAGAGAAATAAAAAATTGTTACATGCGAAGGTCAGATAAACAATATGTGTTCAAGCTGGATTTGTACTGTTTTAATAACCCTGAGATTAACTCTCTATTAGAATACACAGTGCTACCTCATTGTACACAAAATATAAATTATAATATACGAGCACTTGATGGATGAAAATTCTCAGCCCACAGACCATCAGTTGTTGATTATAGATGTCATACTGATTTCCTACTGAGAATATCAAAACAGAATTTTTAAAAATTAATATTCAGTTGCTACAGAAACTGACTGTACATCTGTTATTTCATTTTGTTGGATAAAATTAGCCAATGAGTTCATTATACATATTCAGATACTAAGAAATTAGGTGACAAGTTCTCGGCCTTTCTGTAATCAAACATCTTTCATGTGGTTAAAATAATTTGTTTTCCCTTATAGGCCAATGCCTTGCATATGGTAGAAATTTAATAGCTGTTTGTTGAATTCTAGAATTGAATTGAAAGTTACCAATTATTACCAGTTAAGTTTCCAGTTATCTTTTTAAAAGATAGAGAATGTAGTCATAGATTCCTATATATAATTTGCAGTAGAATTAGGTAGAAAAATAAATTACAGGTATACAAAGTGAAAACTGACTAGCTTTAATTAAATATGACAGTGGGGGGAAATAATAGATGTTCAGCTGAACCTAAAATGGTAATATAGTACTAATGTGTAATGTAAGAGGTGTGAATAATATTGAGATGTATAAACAGAATAGTATATAAGGAACAGGGGATTTTCTTCCTAGTCTACAAAAACTCAGAGATATGATAAGGTATAATGGGAAAAAAATTAGAGAAGATCTACAATCAAATTGTGCTAACCTTTATATGGGCTATATCTGTAAATTTCATTCAGTGGACAATATTTACTATTATAAGATTCAGACACATCCAAATTATGAATGTTTTAAAGGGTTCAAGTGGTACAGAATGCACATACATACACACACGTACGTGTGTGTATGTATGTATGTATGTGTGTATGTATATATATATAATATATACATATTATATATATATATGTATATATATATATATATATATACTCATGCTTCATCCTAAAGTATTTAATTTTCTGCCATATTTCTTTATGGTCTCCATTTTGAATTTTTTTTCTTTCTAATTATACTGAAAACAATATTATTATCCTCAGTTGTATCTAGATATGGGTTCGACTTCTAGAAAACAATTTTCTTATAGATTATTATCCCCCACCCCACTCCACCAAAAAAAAAAATCAAGTTTATAATATCTCAGTGGCAAATAGTCTCACTTTCAGGGACTTAAAGTAGATTGTTGAGATGAGAAGATAGGGGCAGGAATTTCAAAAGAGTTTACACAGCATGTTTATATAGTCACCAATTTTCTTACTAAGGTAATTAACTGTAACCGTCAATCTTTTCCAGCTAGAAATCAGTCCAATGAGATAAGAAGTACTGTCACTGACTTGAGAAAAAAGTGGAGGCAAATCCACTTCAAGATAGCTGAACACTTCTTTCTCTAAAGTTTTACAAGTTCTCACTCTGTTGTAATCTTGTTAAATTGTGGGCCCAAGGCTTTTACCAATACTTCTTGAATATCATTCTTGAGACTGAAGTTAGACATTGCCTTAGTTTAGAATGTACCCTGTCAGTCAGTCAATAAACATTTCTACTATGTATCAGACAGTGTGCCAAGGGCCAGAGATACACAAAGCCTGTTGGTACATACTTATTTGTTGGTTATTTGTCTCATTAGATTGTTAAGGGCAAGAATTGTCTTTTGCCCCTTTTTATATCTCTAGTACTTAGCTCAATGCCTGGCTCATGGAAGGCATTTAATAAATGTTTATTCATTGATAAAGAGGCAAAAGGCAGTTCCTGCCTTTAGGAAGCTCACAGTCTACTAAGGGAGACAACAAGCAAACAAATATATACGAAACAGGCAACATACAAGATAAATAGGAAATGATTAATGGGGGTAAGGCACTACAGTTAAGAGGGGTTGGAGAAAGGCTTTCTGTAGAAGGTAGGATTTTAGTTGGGATTTAAAGGAAGCCAAAGAAACCTGGAAGCAGAGATGAGGGAGAGCATTCCAGGTATAAGGGACAGCCAAAGAAAATGCTTAGAGCAGAGAGATGGAGTATCTTATTTGTGGCGTGGCAAGGAGGCCAGTATCACTGGATTGAGGAGGACATGTTGAACAGCAAGGTATGAGAACACGGGAAAGGTAGGTGGGGCTAGGATATGACTGGTTTTGAACACCAAAGGATTTATGATTTGATCCAAGATGCAATAGAGCTGTGGGGGTTTATTGAATAGGGAGAGTGACAGTCAAATTGGTGGGTTAGGAAAATTACATTAGTGACTATAATAGAGGATGTATTGGAGTTTGGCTAGAGACTTGAGGCAGGCAATCCCACAGGCAGGCTGTTATAATAATCCAAATGTGAGGTGATAAAAGTTTTCAATATTCATAATGGTGACAGAGAAGAGAACAGGGTATATTGACAGGCATCGACAAAAAGTATTTAAGCGTTTTTTTTTTGTTTTATTTTAATATGAACAACCAATTCTTTATTATCAGATTGATTAACTTGCTAATGGTTCAGGACTTTGCCATCTCTCTTTCTCCATAGATGCCAAGCTTTTAAATATTACACTTACTTTGCTACTCACTGGCAAGTATGGTCTAAAGTTTAAGGGATGGTTAAACTAAAATAAATTTAAAGTAATTTTACCTCTATTTCCTTCAGTATCAGAGATATATAGCCAGAAGGTGCTAGAAAGACCATGCAATCCAACCCCTAAATTTACATTGGATTGAAATTTTGCCCATGTATGTGGCCTCTCCCCACTCACCAAAACAAGCTTCTTAAGGGCAAAGATTGTTTTATTTTTTGTCTTTGTATCTCTACCACTTAGCATAGCTCCTAATACATGCTAAATGCTAAAAAAAATGCTTGCAGATGGATTGAATGTTGCAAGACTGCTTGTTAACATCTAACATTCTGCCTATCATTATCCATGATAACCTAGAAACGATTGTGGTTGTTGAGTATTCACTTTTGTATTTTTAATTCTATTAAAATATTCAATTCAAAAAAGCATTTATCAATTACCTTTTGCATACAAGGTCCTGGGATTAAGATACAGTGTTGAAACTTTTTTTTTTGGTATTTTAATAGCCTCTAAAATATCAAAAATGTTGACCTGAAAATTTGGTTAAAGGAAGCAAACAGGCTAGGTGATATGCAAATTCATATTACTCCCTTAAAGCTAGCACCATACATACATGTATGGGGCCAGATGAAATCTGACTGCCTGAACAAAAGAATGAGAAGGCTTCGATACATTTAAAATAGTCAGAACTCAGCAGGTCTGTGTTACTGAAATTTAGGATCTTCATGTATGTTTAACCATGATACAAGAAAAGGTCTTTTCTAAATTGAATAGGTTGTACATACAATAAGATAAGAGAGTTGACAAAGTGTCAATTGAAATTACATCCCAAGATCTCTGTGTTTAATTTACCATTAACATGCCATAACATAGCGTATGTCAATAAAATACTAAGATAAGAAAAAGTCACATTATTCAAGGTAGTGTCTTGGGCTAAGGGCCTCATCCTTAATGGCCATAGATAGAAGAAAGAACGCTCTTAAGTCAGCCCTATCTGGCCTTCTTGACACAGGAAGATATATTCTTCGAGTAAACTCAGAGAACAAAGAGGCTGTTAGGTCCAGGCTCTTCTTCTGGTTGGTTAGTTCAGGCTCTGGCCCTTATTGCAGTTACTAAATTGATATTAAATGATTATCGGTAAGAAAGATGATGGGGAATAAAGGACAAAGAATGGATTCATGAGTTCAAAACCAATCTATGACAAGTATCATCTGTGTGACTATGGGCAAGTCATTCAACTTCTCAGAATTGCAGGCAACAATCTAATTTTAGATCAATAACCAATCTTTACTAGTAGAGAGACTTTCCACTCCTTGAATCCCTTAAACTAAAGAAATAATAAGTCTGGACTAAAAAATAGAAATGAATAAAACAATAATGCTACATCTTAAGTTTATGAGAGAAATGCCTTCAAAATGTTCGTTGCTTATTATAAAAAAAATTCAAGCTTGACTATTCTGAGCAAAAACTTTATGCTAAAAATATGTTATACTACAATAACTTAATTTGAACCATTATGTATATTACTAAATGTTCTTTTTGTATCATTTGTTTTCTGAGTTATGCGTAATTGCTGTTTGCAGAATTCACATTAAATAGTGATCTATCAAGATAAGAACTGTAGTAAAGAAAACATTTCATGACTTTAATATTCTATAAGAGTTGAGCCTTTTTAAATCATTTTGTAATTTCCATAAGTGGCTGAAGATGCCATGAATTCTAGAGGAGTATATATTTTCCTTTGAATGAATGTACAGGTAAACTACAAAATGAAGCTAGCACTATTACTAAAAACTTCGGATCTCATGTGTCTTATGTTGAAGTTTTGCTTATTACTTGAAAATATTAACATGACCTATATATGTGTTTTATGACATACCATAAATATAGTCTTTCCATATATTTGCCCCATGTAATCTTATTTAGGATTTCTTGAAACAAAGCACTGAAACACAAAGTTTTGATAAAACCCATTGAGATTCAAAGGAAGCAACTTGAACATGCCTTAAATCCAAATCCCTTTAACCCTAGCTGGGTCTTTGTTTGGGTTTTGCTGGCTCAGAGTGAGTGTAGTTGTTTCTGTTCTGGCCAGAAACCCTGAGGGTCTTCCCCTCCTAGATTGTCTTTGTTTTTTTTTTTTTAACTAAGTAAAAGCACCCTTTTTTTTGGCCTCACTTCTTATCTGGACTTAATCACTAGATGGGTGTGGCCTCAGACCTGGGAAAGACCTTTGCTTAAAAAGGCCAAGGTTTCCCACTGCATCAGGCCCATCTTCAGTGGTCCTTATTTATATCTTCCCAGTGGATCCAGATGGCTTTGAAGGAGAGGCTTTGCAAAGCCCCACCTCACTTAAATCCAATTCACTGCAAGTCATGTTCCTGATGTCATCTGCCTCTTGGAGAATAAAAGACAAACAACAACATATTTCTATCTATCTCTGTTTGTAGACGACATAGAAATAGAGTTATAGGCACAGCTGTAGAAAGGCATACATTCACATATGAATATGCATATATATTCACAGAAGTATATATATGCATACATACATACATACATATACATATATATGTGTATATATATATATATACACACACCCCATGTACGTATATATGTATGCACACATTTAGGTATGCACGTGGAGTCTTCTCCCAGAGAATATAAGCTCCTTGAGGACAGGGACTTATTTTAGTTTTGAGTTTTTATCCCCAGTGTTAAGCTGAATCTGAAACATTGGCAGGCATTAATAAATTATTCTTAAGTAATTAGTATGTCAGCACCTAATATTTACTTACATATCAACAGTTTTCCTACTAGTTGATGGGGTATAGGCTCTGGGAACCTCCTTGAACTCTCTTTTAACCTTTCTGCTTGATCTGGTGTTTGCCTGAGGCCATAAACTTTTCATTATTACTAGGTACAAATCTCTATAACCCTGAATCTAGCCTAGCCCTATAGTGTCTGTTATCTCCAGGTAGCCTTCAACTACTTTTCACCCTTAATCCCATTCTCTTGGTTCCCGGAGTCTGACCTCTAGTCAGTCTGCATCAACCCAGTCCCATCAAAATCCTCCTAGACTCCCCCTCAAGACCCCTCTAAACCCCTCCTCCCATCACCTCAGACTACTTGGCTACCCCTAGATCCCTCTCACAGTCTTTCTGTATATAAAATCCATCTTGCCTCCATGAAGGGGCTCAGATTCAATCTGGTTCACATTGTTCTGGCCCTCTTGTCAATACAAGCCTCACAAAGGCTCAGATTCCTTAAGTCTAGCCATTGCCAAAGTTCCTTAAGAGTCTACCCAATATGGTGAATCTTTAACAAACTTTGTTTTTTCCTTTGGTTGAAAGAAGGCTTAGGTCGAATTCATTCAGGTAGGACCTTGCATGCAGTATTTCCCCTTCTATCTAGAAATACCCCTTCTATCAGACTACCCCCCAACACTCCCAGGCTTGGGCTATCTAGGCAGAAGAATCTGTCTCTACCCAAGCCTGAGCAGAACACAATGGAGCTTCCATACCTTTGATTAAACCCATTCAGGTTTAGGTTGGGATTTGACCAGGATAAGAAGAATCAATGCAATCTCATTATCAGAACTTTGGAAGAAGGGGGAGGGGGCTGGGGGGGGGAAGCTCTGAATCTCCAAGATACCGATAACTAAAAAAATCATTTTTCACATTCCAGAGTTGTTGGTTATGAAGGGCTTTGAATGCCAGGGAATTTTGTATTTAGTCTTGAAGTTGATAGGAAGCCATTAGGGTCTTTCTAATAATAAGCAAGTGACACAATCGGATCTGTGTTTTGATAAAATCACTTTGGTGGCTGATTGGAGAATGGGTTGGAGAGAGATATTTGAGATAGACAGAGCCATCAGCCTACTATTGCAATAGTTGGTAGATGAAGACTTAAGGACCTGCACCAAAATGATGGCAGTGTCAGAAAACAGACAGGGGGTTTATTTGAAAGGTATTACAAAGGTGAAATTGGCAGTAGAGGAAGATATAAATTTCACATTGACCTAAAAAACAATGGTCTTTGGCCTTTTGAAGAATGGAATGAATATAGCTGGGTAGATGGAAATGAAAAAAATAAAAAATAAAAAAAAATCCAGCTAAAGAGAATAGTAAAGACAAGTAATACTGTACAATTCAGCAATTCAGTTCAAAAAACATTAATTGCCAGTGATGTGTCAGGAATTTTGCTAGTCGTTGGGCTAGAATGCTATTAAATAGCACCTGTCTTTAAGATCTTACGTTTCCTGTTGGAGAAAATGAGAAAATATTTACCCAGTTAAACACAAAGTATATACAAACGAATGGAAAGTAACTTTAAGAGAAAGGTTTATTATGGAAGTTGGGCCCTGAGCTGAGCTTTGAAGAACACTAGGTGTTCCAAGAGGTAGAGGTGAAGGTTGAGTACATTCCATGTGTGGAGAACAGTTTTGCAAAGGCCCAGAATATGAGATGGAATGTCATAAGGAACAGTTAGAAGGGCAGTTTGAATAGGCCAGAGGATGCATGAAGGAAAGTTATATGAAATAAAACTAGAAAGATAATGGCAACCAGATTGTGGATTTCAAATGCCAAGCTGAGGATTTTGTGTTTTCTCTAAGAGACAATATGCAATCATCAAATTCTAGATGTATGTACATGGTGGTGGTGCTGGGTGAATGGGGGCGATACAGTAAGGGCCTTATTTATGGAATATCTTTCCAGTACCTTTGACGAATATAAATTATAGAGATGATAGAGACAAATAGAAGAATTAAGGTTACTGTAATAATCCAAATAGCAGAGATGAAGTCAATAGAGAGCTTGTGTGAGAAGTGGGATTTCCCAACTGAATAGCTCTTGTAGTTAAGAATGGGAACATAACTTTATATCTCATCAGCCATGCAACTTCATCAGCCTACCAAATATGTCTTGATTCTCTCCAACTGGAACACTACCCACTAACCAGTTCTCCAGAAATCATACTCGTAGCCAGGGGAGTTAAGACAGATTTTTTTTTTTTAATTTAAAGACCTTTATTAACAGTTGATGCTTGCAGTTTGTTGACTTTGTTTTTAAATCAAGGATACTTTTATACAAATTAAAAATGAGATTATTAATCTCAACTTGACCAGATATAAAACCATTAAAAGCCATTGAAGTTGTATTGAGAAAAACAAAACAACAAAAGCAAAAAAAAAAAAAACCCACAAAAAAAGATGCTGCTTATTTTCAAAAAAAAAAACAAAAAAAAAACAACCTTTTTAAAGTTTAAAAAGAAAACCAACAACCAAAACTCACAGTTGCATAGGTAATGCAGATAGTTCTAGTTATCTGGTCAAAAAGAAAAAGAAAAAAGAAAAAGGGAAATGAAAAAAAGCAAGCACTTAGGTCTTCAGTTCCAAATCTTTTTTTTTTTCTTCATTTCTTATTATTGGTGGAATTCCATATTCCTTCTTCTTATGTGATGGTTAAATCGGGTGATGGTAGAGATGGTATGCTGGCAATTACCCAGCCTGGCTCTGCTCAGGCTTGGGAGCCAATTTATTCTCAGCTGATGATCTGACTGACTGCTTTTAACTGTTTGCCATCTCATGGTCTAGGTTTCTCTGGGAAACTGCTGGTAATCGAAATTACAGTTGCACCAACGTCGAAGTGGCTGCTGACTCTGGGTCTCCTATTGTTGGTTTTCCTTATCTTTATTATCTTCCTCTCCAAGCCGTCTTTGTCAGGAGTAGTGCCCCTGCAGAACTGTGTATAGCCCTGATCTATCTGTCTCGCCTTGGTTCTCACCGCCCTCTATCATGAACTGTGCGCCAGGTGTATCAGCAGCACCCTCCATCACTTCTTGCACTGGGAGGGTCTGAATGGTTTGGTTGATGCTGATGGGATCTCTGAATGTAATAAGGTGAGCTCCACCATGTGGGGTGGGGAGTATAGAAGTGTTAGGGTTGGATTTCTTGAGCACTCGCCAATCCTTTGTTCTTTTCTCCAATCTTACTTTTCCAGTAATTCTTCTGGTAATGTCATGGAGGACACCTGTGACATGGATAGATGTCTATAATGGCGACTGTTAGCTGCATATCTGACGCCTTGCACTCCTAGTGCACCAGGGGATAGCACATTATCTCCCTCCACACCCACTTTTCTCTCAACTTCCTTAAAATTCCAGTCTTTCTATCTCCCATGCTGAGAAGGTACTTCCAGGGTTTTTCTTCTTTATGGCAGTGTGGTGTACAAATCCATCTTAATTGGTGTCACTGGAGCTATTTCTTACCTTGAACCATTTTACTGTTGGCAAAACCTTCTTTGTGATGATCTTGTCCTGGACAGTTGAGGCCATGGTGGGGGCGGAGGGAGAGGAGGGGGCAGGACTCCCTCACCCCACCCCCCCACTGCTGGTGGTACTTGGCTTGGAATCTGGAATACTGAGCCAGGTTGCTGGTGGTTGCTCAATCTCCTCCTTATGGCTCATTGTGACAGTGACGGTGACTATGGTGAGCAGGGTCTTGTTGTGTCAGAGGTGTTGTGATGGAAACCAGGGAGGCAGCAGCTCTGGGGTTGCTCTCAGGGCTCTCTTAGGTATCCTCCACTATCTCAAAAGATGGGCTGAATCTATTCTGATCTGCATCTTCCACCTTGGAACCAATCTCTATACTGCTTGTTAAATACGTGAGCACAAACTTATTCCACTGTATCCCACGGCCACATGCTTCATTTCCTTTCTAACGTCGACAAGAGATCACAAGAGTTATACCTAAAGGATTGTAGAATGTATTTTTTAAAATGTTCACGAATAAGCATGAGCTCCCACTCACATCCTGTTGTCTAAGAACAGAAATTATAGAAAAGTAAGGTATTGGCTAGCTATTTTCAAAACAGGAAATGATGTAATGATTTTTTAGCTACCTTTAGAATAATATCTTTGGAACTGTATATATATAGAATCAAATTTCAAGCCTTCTCTAATCTCGAGTGATTCCCGATATACATGTGTAGGTATTTTGAAAATAACCACTTCTCCTCTCTATGCTAAATACTATTGTTTTATAGTAGAGGTGTCTTCATGTGGGCATTTACCAATGTCATCTACCCTGCAACTACCCCTCCCCCCACTTTTATGCTTTCCAATACTTTCTCTGGGCACAGCCGTCAAATTAATATGATTATTGCTTTGGGAAAGGCTGTGAAAATAGATTGTTTTATGAATCAATTCATCATGCATGTGACTCTAGACCAAAAATCCTTCCCCTGACAATGATTTTCTTATTAGAATATAAACTTGAATATACAGACTTTCTCACTGTATAATTTGCATGTCCAGCTCTTTGCATAGTCTTTCACACAAAGTAAGTGATTAATAAATGCTATTTTATTCATTTGTTTAGTAGTTAAGGGATCATTAATAATCTTGAGGAAAGCAATCTAGGTCAAGGGGTTAGGTCAGAAATGAGATTAAAAGGGTTTGAGAAGTGAGCTAAATAGCTTGAGAAAGCCAGCTTTTTATTTTTCTTTATTTATTTTGTAAGGCTGGGGAAGACTTAGGCAGACAGAAAAGTGAATATATTCCTTTAGTTTGAGCTGGAAGTGTTCAGGCCTTCCCTCTTCCCTCAGATTGCTATTGCCTCCCTACCCCCAAATTACCTTGTATTTACTGTGTTTGTACTTCTTTTTATATGTGTAGTCTCCTTTCAAAAGAACATAAGCTTCTTGAGGCTAGGACCAGTTTTAATTTTGTCTTTGGGTCCCTGACATCCAGAAGACACATAATAAATGCATAATTATTGATTGGTTGGTTAAGTAGTAGAAGTTAAAGAAGACAAATTATTATTACATGCCCTAAATGAAAGATAAATGAAAAAGTCAGAAGAAATGAAAAACTTAAACACTTCCAGTAAATGATTATAGATGGGATTTTATCTCTTGAGTTTTGCCCACAAGGTAGGAGTTAAGACACTCTCCAATGAATTGGAAAATGTGAATCCATTTGTAGGGCTCATCTGATGGTATATAATTCCGGCCTAGTCTAAATTATTTTTATTTATGCCACAACCCCAGACAACATTTGCATATCACTTCTCCTTGCCTCAGGCACTGAACCATTCTCAGTTTTTAACTAGTATTCATTTTTTTTTTTACTTTATCCTCTTTTGCCTTTTTCTTTCACCCTATTCTACTCACTTATTTGACCAAAGAGTAATATTAAGTGTACCTATTTTGTTGCTCCCTGGATTGTTGCTTTTCTTTTCTGCATATGCTGATGTTAATATGTTCATTTTATAATGTAAAGTCCTTGAGGGCATTCAGTGTCTTTCCGTTCCCTTGCCTCTGTATTAACATACTAGTAGTCATATTCAAATATATGAACACACTAGAAACTTAATGTTTGCTGCTGTTGCTGCTCATCTTCCCTTTGTAGAGGTGATATTGTCACAGGAATTCATCACACATAATAGTTTTTATTTTCAGTAGATAATTTATTTTAGTAGCAATTTTAACAACAACGGTAGAAAATGAGTTTCTGGACAGTCCAAGGCAGATTAGGTTACTGCTGAACCTGTTTATAAATTTGAACTATGATAGGTTTGAGATCCATGAGAAAGATAGCAAAGAAATCATAATAATGGTGTCTCATGTATAGCCTGATAGATTGGGCTGAAAGATGAAAGAAAATTGGATTATCCAATGTGCATATTTACATGGTTTTCTAACTTTTACTAAAATATTAATGCTCTATTCCTATCAATTTTAGAACACATTTAAAATTTTAGTTCCAGAAAGACTTTTCAATTATAACTCTGTCTTGTGATACTTGGTATACGTTTTAAATCAGCGGCTGCCCTTATTTCCAATTAACAGTAATAGATCAACTTTCTAGTCACAAACTCTTAGATTAGAAAAAAAATATTATTTGGTATCTGAATCTTAGCCCTCATACTCAGAACCCACCCTACTACTTTTAATTTCTGGAGTTTAAAAAGCGTTTTTCATCACTTCAAATCTTATTTGCACATAGGAACTCTTATCAGTGCACGCTTTCTACTTTTCTCATTTTAAGTAAGACCAATCACCAATTTTCTTCTTCCTACTCCCTTGAAGTTCTGCAATTTACTTTCTATTCCAGCAGCTCTAGATTTTGGGTGACCTGACGAATCTGTCAAATATTCACACTGAGTGACACTGACAGGCAATGAACCAGTTTTCTCCTCTGCTGCCTTGTTTCCCATGAAAATTTGTGCCAAGAAAAAAAAAAAGGCTTTGCTTCCCATTACTGTACTAACTCCGCCTTTTTCTTCCTGAGGTCCATTTCCCCAGTGCTATCTCTGAAGTTACAATTGCAGCCTAATCAAACATGACTGAAAAATGCAGTCAGACTTATTCACTGTAAGATTTCAACATGGTTTTCATGAACAACAGAGACCCAGAAATAACTAGGCCTCCCCTCACATGGAGGCCTCAGATGTAGTGAATAAGAATGGCCAGACCTTCTGGTCATATCCAATTCTGAAATTGTCGTGTATCTTTAGACCACTGAATCCAATTGCCTTTGTCAATATTTTTTTACATTCACCTTGAGATACTGACAACAACAAAAATAATTTCAGGACCAAATGAATATTTGTGAGGGGAATACATATTGAGAATCGTTGATTAAAATGTTTAAACCTATAACAGTGAACAAATTAATGAGGTGCAGTTTGGCATCGAGTCAGAAAGAGCACTATTTGAATCCTGCTTCTGATTCATACTAGAGATATGACTATGGGAAAGTTATTTAACCTTTCAGGATTCCTAGAAGCTCTTTAAAAATTATTTTTATATGTTATAGATTAGTTGTGGTGATAGGTGAGTTCTACACCCTGAAACTCATTCCCCCTCCTTCATCTTCCTTTACAAAACAACAACAACAAAAAATCCCCACAAAAACAAGTATAGAAACAGCATGAAAAAGCAATAGTTTTAAAATCAGGAGACCTGTATTCAAATTCTCCCTCTGACTGTGTTACCTTTGTGTGATGTTGGGCACTTACTATCTCCTAATGGTTGAGTTGTCCTCAGTTTCCTTATCTATAAAATGTACAAGTTAGATTAGATAACCTCATAAGTCCCTTCCACTTCTAAAATAATAATCTTATAATCCTAATCAATTTCTATAATCATCAGTTCCCTTTGTAAAGATCTGCCATAGCATGATTTCAGACAGTATTTGTTTGGTCACAATTTTTAGTCCATTCCAGTAACAAATCAGTTAAAATAGGATTCCAGGGCAAAGATCCAAAGGATTTAGAAAGGACAAACTCAGCTGAGTTGTCTTTTTTTTTTTTTTTGATGAAGAAGAAAAGAAAGGGAGGTTTGGGAAATGACTTAAAATGGAATGTTGTATGCAGGTGTCTGAACAAAGTCAAATCATCAAAATGGTAATCAGCAGAGTAGATTTCATTCCTTATGCAGATATCATTGGGAAATAAAGAGGAAAATTGAACTATAAATTGAAATGAAGAATGTTATTTTAAAAATGCATTCTTTAGGAAATCACTTAAAAAATAGATTCATTCATGATTGGTTGTCATTTCAATGGCTTCTTTTATTACAAAAGCTTCAACACAAAGCCTAAACTGGTCAATTCAGTCAAACCATCTGGTGACAAAAAACCAGTCCTATGAGTTGTTTGACTGAATTTGTTAGTTGATTCAGTTGAAAGTGCCTGTTTGTTTGGACACAGCTGGATAGACACAGCCACAGTCACTTGATACTTATGCTTAATTTGCCCTTATTTTCAATAATGCCTATTGGAGAAAAGAGCAGCATTCAGAAAAATATGAATCTGCAGTTTTATTTTGCTAAAATATCAAAATTACGTATCTTAGACCTTTGAGTCATAAGATGATACTAAAAACAGAAACATTTGCTTCTTTTTAGATTGGTCCAAATGACAACAACAAAGAGGTAAATTGTCGTCTGAAGTAGAAAACAGATCCTACAGAAGATCTACATAAGATCTAGGAACCAAATTAGAATACAGAAGTAAGCTAAGTATATTCAAATATAATAATAATGGCAGCTAAAATTTACCCAGCACTTTAGAGTTTGCCAATCACTTCAAATTACATCTCATTTTATACTCCTAACAACTCCGTGAAATAGATGCTATTGCTATCTGTGTTTTAAAATCAAAGACCTGAGGATGAGATAGATTAAGTTCAAATGGATTGTAGGGACAAAAGTTGTACCTCCTGACTCCAAGTTCAAGGCCCTGGCTCCTATAACACAATATCTTCTCAAGTCTACTAGCCCATTGTAAAGGTTTGCTTTGTTAGTTAATTGGAAAGAAAATAGACTAATGGAAACAAAATGAGGGTTGAATTGATTGTGGAATGGATGAACAGATATTGATTAATGAATGCAATGGAATATTACTGTAATATAAGAAAACATCTGATACAAAGAGTTTAGACACATGTGGAAAAACTGACAGGAAGAGCTACAGAATTAGGTAAATAGAATGAAGAGAATAAGATCGTTATTGATGATAATCATGCAAATGATTTCAACTCTAATACCAAACTAAGAAAATTTAAGGAACAATTTTGTTTTTGGAGGACCGTTAATGAAACATGCTCTCTTCCTCTAAACTGAGAAGCAGCGTCAATGGATCTAGGAAGGGGTAATGATGGCAGAGTTTAGTCTTTTTCACTCATGTTCAACTCCGTGCAAACCCATTTGGGGTTTTCTTAGCAGAGATACGGGAGTGTTTTGCTGTTTACCTTTTCCAGCTCATGTTTACAGATGAGGAAACAGATGGAAACATGGTTAGGTGACTTGCCCAGGGTCACAAAGCTAGTAAGTGTTGGAGGCTGGATTTGAACTCAGGTCTTCCTGATTCCAGACCCAGTGCTCTATATTTTGTACCACCTACCTGCCCCTAGAAAGTAGTGCCCACATTTAATTATGATTACTTATTTGACTGACTTTGCCTAAGTTCGAATCCTTTATAAGGAAGGATTAGAGGGCTGCAGGAGGAGAGTTCTATAAGGAATGGATGGGATAGATAGAAAAAAAAAGAAAGACCAGAGTAAAACAAACAACACAACCAGGTCGAAGTTATTAAAAACTAATATTTTTGAAAATTCATGGAGAACTTGAAAGATTAATGTTGTTAAGAAAGGAAAAACATAATCTGTGTTTAAGATTACTTTAGCTAACCAATTACTCATTTGATTGGATTATTTAATACAGAGTTAATAACCAGGGAATTTGGACAAACCATTAAAACTGGTACAGAAACAGGCATAATTGCCTTCTCTGAAAAAGGCTAGCCCTCTAAATTACATACCTGGCAGTTAGAGAAATACTGGAATAAGCCATCCAGAAATCAATTTACTCATAAGTAGGCTAACTGCATAATAAAGCATGTATTTTTAAATGAAAAACTCTTATCAGACTTATCTGATATTTGCACAATGAAAGAATAGTCAATTTTGATGAAGGAATAGTAAATGTAATTGACCTTGTCATTAATATACCAAGTTCATTTCACTTTAAGCATATTCTTCTTTTAAGAGAGGCAGACTTCATCCTGTATCTAGTATCAGAGAGATATTGGTTCACATCTCACTAGGAAACTTACTAGCATGCCCTTAACATCTCTAAGCTTCAATGTCCTCATATGTAAAATAACAGAGCTGCACTGCCCCCTCTCTGATCTAAATCTCTCATCTTGTGAACTTCTTAGCACCTCAGTTTCTTCCTCTGCAAAACTGGAATAAATTAGTTACATTATCCACCTTGACCATTTCTTCAGAGATTAAAATGAGAAAATATAGGCGAAATATTTTACAAATGATAATGTGCTTTAGAGAGAAAGTCACTCCCTGTAGGGAAAGTTGGGTCTCCAAAAGCTGTAGCCATTCTCTTTCCTATTAGATTCCTACACTTCTACAAGTCTACTTTTTGAAGTACTTGAATGAAAAAAACTAGTAGGAACTGATCGTGCACCCTTCTTTCAGACTTGTACTTCTGTATTTCGGTGGTTTTTCCAAATGTGTGTTCTGCTGGGTAAGCTGGAGCATGTTCAAAGGAGGGAAACTAAGATGATGAGTGAACTTAAAAACATGCTCTTTGATGATTTGTTGAAGAAGTTAAGGGTGTTTGACCTAGAGAACCTGAGAAACCTGGGGGAGACATGGTGACTGGCTTTAACATTCTGGGTATTTGAGGAACTATGCTTTAGTAGAGGGATTAGACTTGGTTTGCCTGGACATAATGGGTAAGGCTAGGAGGAAAGGATGAAAACTACAGCTGGGTAGATTTCAACTCCTTATTTAGGGAAAAAATTGTGACCGTTAGAGCTGTTCAAGGGCAGAATGGGCTTCTTCATATGAAAATGAGCTGCCTATAACCAAAGGTTTTCAAGCATCTCATTGCCAACTTAGCCAAGATGTCAGAAAAGGGATTTCTATTCACATATGGGGAGAAGTAGATTTTTTGTTTTGTTTTGTTTTGGGTTTTTTCTTGTTTTGTTTTGTTTTTTGCAGACCTTTCCAATTTTGTGCATTGGATGGGAGTCAAAGGTATCTGTTCTGTTCTATGCTAGTTATGTGACTTATACAAGTCATTGAGTTTCTCTGGACCTTAGTTTCTTCATCTACATTCTACAGGAAGGAAGGAAATAAACATTTATTAAGCACCTCCTACTGTGTACCAGATTCTAGACTAAATGGTCTGTTGTTGTTGTTCAGTCCTTTCAGTCATGTCTGACTTTTTGTGACCCCATTTGGTATTTTCTTAGCAAAGGTGCTGTAATGGTTTGTCATTTCCTTTTCCAGATGAGGAGCTGAGGCAAAAAAGGTTAAGTGGCTCACCCAGAGTCACACAGCTAGTAAGTGTCTGAGGCCATACTTGAACTCAGGAAGATCAGTGTTAGTGACTACAAGTCTAGTGCACCTAGCTGCCCAACTATGTGCTTTACAGATCTCATTTGATCCTTATATCAGCCTTCTAGGGTACATGCTCTTATTATCCTCAGTCCAAAGTTGAGGAAAGTGACTTGCCCAGGGTCACACAGCCAGTACATGCCTGAGGCCAAATTTGAACTCAGTTCTTCCTGACTCAAGTGCACTTCTCTATCTAATCTATCCACTGTGCCACCCAGCTGCCTAACATGAGGGAGTCGGACTAGATGACCTCCAAGGTACCTTTTAGTTGTAAATCTATGATCCTGTTTATCCCTTATTTTGTACTAGAGGAGTAGTGACTGACACAAAATAGACACTGACTCAATGTACATTGGTCGTGACTGATTTACACCATATACAATTCATTTAAAGAAATGTTTTCTAAATTTTATTTTTTTAATTATTTATTTTTTTAATTTTTTTTTTGGAGGGGGGAAAGCAAGGCAATTGGGGTTAAGTGACTTGCCTGAGGTCACACAGCTAGTAAGTGTGTCAAGTGTCTGAGGCTGGATTTGAACTCAGGTTCTCCTGACACCAGGGCCGGTGCTTTACTCACTGCAACACCTAGCTGCTCCTATCCTCTAAATTTTAGGTGTTATTCACCTATACTCAGTCTTGCTTCTGACACTTCTCAATGTCTCAGGAAAATCTCAGACTATAAGTTATAGATGTCTTGTCAATTGTCAGCAATAGAGAGAGTTTCCTTTTGGGGAACATTCCTCTTACAGATGGAATTATAAATCCTGATGAAAAGAGAAGAAAAAAGAAGGGTTTCTAGGTATGTGTATGTATAGGCATGTGTGTGCATGTCATATACTTGAAATATGCTAAGAGAAGGCATAGTGGGTAGATTTCTAGGCTTGAAATCAGTGAGACTTAAGTTCAAATTTTACCTGTAATTCTAACAGTGTGTCCCTAGGGCATTTCATTTAACTACAGTATGCCTCAGGGAAACCCCTAGAACTTTTCCATTAAGCAAAGACTGGTTATAATTCTGTGTTTGTATGATATTAAGGCAGAATTCATGATTTCAAAGAAAATCATGAATATGCCTGAATGGTCCAGAATCACAGGATATAAGGAATTCTCCAAGTAGAAGGCAGAGGAGTCAAAGCATTTATTCAAGCTCCACAGTAGCAGACCCATGGACCAGTGTCCCCAATTCAATATCCTGTGCCGCTTCCATTACTGCCACCGCCGCTTCTCCTTCTCCTGCCTCCACTATGTCTCAATCTCCAAGCTGTGTTCTCTCCTTGTATATAGTCGCCAGACGTCACCGGTCGACTAGAACATCATCTGGGCAACCAGAACTCAGGTGCCTACTATTGGCTCCCATCTTAGCCACTCCCACTAGGACCCAGAGAACCCCACCTGAAGCTTATTCAAATGGGCGGGAAAGATCTCATTTACTGATTGCCTTTACAGTTTGTGAAGGGAACAGAAGCAGACAAAATCAGTCAAGAAACTATTATTGAGGAAAATATATCAAATATTAAATTAGTGTATTATTTTGTTTGACTTAAAGGGGAAAAAATAATTCCAGTGTGAATCAGAATTTCACTTCCACCTAGAAAAGCCATTTGCAAGACAGGTGTATAGGGACTTTGGGCTCAACCTGCATAATTTACATTTAATTTTATGCACATTTAATTTTTATGCAAATGTAAGAATAATCCAGCTGTACAGACTTGTTATTCTACTCCCCCCACCCATGATTCATTGAGTGAAACCAGATGGTTTCAAAGTTTGATCATGGGGAATGCATCTGTTATAAAATGTATGCAAAAGAAAAATAAGGGTGTCTTGTATCACCTGTAAGACTTTAATTTTTTTAAATTTCTTTGTTCCTTTGGGTTCACACGTAAGAATTCTTCCTTTGAGAGGCAATGTGGTGCAATGGAATGAAAATTGCTTCTGGAGCAAGAGGACCTAAATTCAAATCCTGCCTGTCACATGCTACCTGTGCAATTTTAGGCAAAGTTCTTAACTTTTCCTGGGCTTCCCTTTTCTTCACTGTTAAATGAAGGAGTTGGATTACATACCTCTAAAGTATCTTTAGAGGGCAACTAGATGGTGCAAAGAACAGAGTGCTGTGTCTGAGGTACGAAAACTTGAGTTCAAGTCCAGCCTCAGACACTTATTAGCCATGTGACTCTGGGCAAGTCACTTAACCCTCTTTGCCTCAGTTATTTTATCTGTAAAATGAGCTTGAGAAATAAATGGTAACATAGTCAATAGTATCTTTGTCAAGAAAACCCCAAATAAGTCACAAAACTTTGGACATGAATGAAATGACTGAACAACAACAAAGGTACCTTCTAGTTCCTAGGTCTGTGATCATATGATCAGTATAGAACATTCTAGGAAAATAACTTACTGTTCTAGAGAATTGCCTTGTGGTATAGAGATGTTAAGTAATTTTTCATAGTCACACACTTTATGTCTATCAGGGGCAAGATATGAACACACCTTTCCAACTCCAAGACCAGTCCTTGTTCTACTGTGCTATTCTGTATTTACTATCAATAGTTCTCTAATTTTATTCTTCTGTGACATGGGTATGTACTGTGCTTGTATTTTTGTGGGTTTCCCTTGGGACACCTGTGTCAGTAGTACAAGCAGATCATGCCAACAATGCTTCAATTTCCCATCAGAGATGTGTCTTCCTCAATCCCTACCCAATGCCCTATTATGCCCAAAGAGTAAATTTACCCAAAAAACTAATCGAAATACATTTGTACTGAAATACTTGTCCTTTCATAAACTTATGGAGATGAACAATACACCACAGGGATAGTTGTATGTGTGTTATCCAAACTTCAGTATAATGCAAGTGTAACTTGTGTAACAGGCATAGGTACTGGACCTGTGATTTAATTAGTAATAGGAATTATCAGGTAAGGAATGCAGGTCAGCTCCGTCTCTGCAACTGATAGTCTTAAAGATTTTGACAAGAGCATTGGGACGGTAAATGACTTTTCCAGGCCTGAATAGCCAGTATGTGTTCCAGGCAGAACCTGAACTCAGGTTTTCCTGAGTCTAAGGTCAGTTTACTATTTCCAATTAAAAGCCCACCTTCCACAAAAATCCTTCCCTATCCCTTTAATTCTAATGCTTTCCTCTGTGAATTATTTCCTGTTTATCTTTTACAGAGTTACCTTTATACATTTGTTTTCTTGTTGTCTCCCCATTAGACTGTCAGCTCCTTGAAGGCAAAGATTGTCTTTTGTCTCTTTTTTTGTATCTTCAGGTAGAGGCTTAGTATAGTGCCTGGCACATAATACGTACTTCATAAATGTTGGTTAAATGATTGGCTACCAGGAATGAGTCCTCTATGAAATAAAACAGAAATAAATGAAATAAACAGAAAATAAAGAAATGAAATAAACAGAAATAAAAATATGAAATAAACAGAAAATAACAAAAAGAAAGTTGTCCCCAACCATTTCATGAAACTAAAAACCCTTCGAGCTGAGACATTCCAGCTTTCCAGGATTGTGGAAAGTTTTTTGTTCACCTGTTTCTGTCATGTCCAACACCCTATTTGGGGTTTGCTTGGTGAAGATAGTGGAGTGGTTTGCCATTTCCTTCTCCAGGTTATTTTATAGTTGAGAGAACTGGGACAAACGGTTAAGTGACTTGCCCAGGATCACACAGCTAGTAAATGTTGGAAGCAAAATTTGAAGTCAGGAAGATGAATCAAGAACACTCATCCAGTCTGAAGACTAATCTAAGACCAGGCCTGGTAGTCTATCCACTGTGCCATCTAACTGCCCTTTTCCAGGAAAGGTTAGGGGAAGAAATTGAAGGAGTGAGGGAAAGGGCTTGAGAGATTCTTCTTAGGAAATTTTACTAAACGGGAAGAATACAGAACACATAGAAGCCTTTCATTTGTCTGCCTCAACAGTCATTGAGATTTTTTCAAAGCCGTTGACCTCTGCTACTCTGGAACGTGCCCCTCCTCTAGGGCTTGCCTCCTAGAACAAGGCTTGTGTGTCTGCCACTTGTCCACATCTCGGTTATTTTCCATCCCACTTCTAGTCACTACAAGAAGAGTTTAGGCCAGGAGCAACGGCCAAGAGGCCACAATATTAGTTTAAGTATCCTATTCACCTCTTGTCAAGATGGCAGATGAGCAAATGGTAAATCTGTACCATATTATGCTGTGCTCCCTTGCATCCCAAATCTCCTTTCTCTCAAAGGCAAAAGGGATGAGCAGATTGAATTCATCTTTTTCACTCCTACACTTACTGTTCAAAGCACATGATTTTTGAGATAGCACTTACTGTGTTCTTCAATCATTTTTTGTCCCCTGTGAATTTATATTGTGAAAAAAGTCAGTGAAGAAGAGAAAACATGATAATATTTCTGCTCCCCAATTTAGAATTTCCCTAGGACTTGGTATGATTAATAATCTGAAGATAAAAGAGAATGAGCATGGGTTACACTTCAAAGTACAATTTTTTTTCACCTAACTATGAACATAACTATAAACATTTCACATTCTCCTCTCGACTCTTTTCTTACCTCTGATTCTCACAGCATCAATAATTCTACCTTCCCCTCTTCTGATCAAAATGATAAATCGAAGTTAGAGACATTATATTCAGAAGACAGTGATAAAGAACACTTAGGAAGTTTCTGACTACATAAATTGCCAAGAAATCCCAAGCGTTTGGTGGTTATATGGACAGTTATAGTGTAACTACCCAAAGATGGTATGTGGGGAAAAAAAAAAGTTGTCTGCACAGGTGAAGGAGTAGCCAACACCCTATGGAATTTCTTTTTTGGGGGGGGAGGAATCACCCAGGGATTAGTCCCTGTTGCCAGGCCACAGCTTCTTCCCACTGAATAGTTCAAGTCATGACCTTCTCTTTTTCTACTCCTCTGCTCAGCATTCTGGAGGCCAAAACCTTCACTGAAAAGCTCATTACAGTAGGCCTCTTGAATCCTACTTACTCATGACTACATAGTTTGGGGGTAAATGGTCCTGAGCCATGGGGTTCAGCTGTCTCTGCTATTTAGGAGCTTATAAGAATTATCAGTAAAAAGCCAAACCATGAGGTTCTTTCTCATGCCGCTCAATGCATAGCTAGGGACAAAACACACACACACACACACACACACACACACACACACACACACGCAGTCAAAAACAAAACAAAAAACCCTGAGGTACAAACTTCTGACCTATTTAGTTCTGTGGTGAAATGAGATAATATTTGTAAAGTGATTACCATAGTGTTTAGTACATGGTAGGCACTTAATATATGCTTGCTCCCATCCCCTTCCACACAGGCCAAAATATTCACTGGTTTCCTCAATTGCGGTTCTCTAGGACACAATTAATTGACAGACATGAATCACAAATGTTATGTTCTGTAATAGGTTTATATGAAACAAATCAGGAATTAGAAACAATTTAAAGAAATAGAGAAATCATGCAGAAAGTATCCATCAGTTTTAAGCATAAGGGGAACGGGGGTATTAAATTTCCATTGTCCCTTTGCTCAAAGAAGTAAAGATAGCCGCAACTTAAGTCTATTCCAACCTGTCCATTGGAGTTTTGGTTCAGTGGATGGAGGCCATGACTTCTTGCATCAAGCCTACAATACCCAGACTCTAGTCTCTCAAGTCATACCATAAAAGGCCTGCGGAGGTTTATTTCCATCACTCCCTGCCTCTACTGCACCCCTGTGTCAGCAATCATTCTTCCCCAAGCCATATTCCTGATTAAACTTTGTTCAAAAAGCCACTGTGGCTCATGGTCCTCCCAACCTGGTATGTCCATGTGAAAACTGTTGAGCATCTCTCTCCCAGGACAGAGAACAAACAGTGCTGTAAAAGACTCCAGTTTCCTGAATTCACACATTTGGCCTTTCTCTGCCCACAAGGTAAGGCAGTTGTACTTGGAAGCTGTCTTTAGTTAGAGTAAAAAAGGTAAAACGGGCTTCACTTCCAGAAATATGATACTTGGTTTTGATACGAGCAAAATTTCTCTAAGCCTCCTAGACCCTCCCTTGTTCACTGAATTTGGAGAGAAAATGAATGAATTAATAGCAGATGAGAAATCTCGGGGAAGCTGGGGTGTTTCAGAAAAAATGTGCTTTGAACATATGCATGTAGTCTTCCCCAATAGAGAGAAACATAGAAAGGTAAACATATTTTAAAAGGATACATGGGGATGAATGATTTACATGTTCGTAGAAGATAACAGAGAAATGTCTTTTTCAGAAGCACAACATCTTTAGATATTATAAAGAAAAATAAAATGAAAGAGAGTGTGAACGGAATAGATTAGGTAGACAATATACATAAGAAACCAAATGCTTTAACAAAATGTTTGATTATTTCAAAGATCTCAGTTACTAGGGGAAGAACTCACTATTTGACAGAAACTGTTACTTTGGCCTAGCTATAGAAGGTCACATTCTAAATTAAAAGATCAAGGAAGGGATTATATTTCAAATTTATGGATAAGGGAAGAAATCACAGCCAAACAAGCAATTGGAAGTTTCATATGTGATTAAATGGACAATTTGGATTATTTAAAATAAAAAAATAAAATTCTTAAACAAACAAGCCTAATATAATTAAAATGACAAGGAAAATATGTACATGAGAAAATATTTGTAGCAACACTTTTTTTTCCTGATGAATGATTCGTATGCAAGGTATCTAAAGAACTAATTCAAATTTATAAGACTAAGAGCCATTCTGCAATCAATAAATCATCAAATGATACAAATAGGTGGTTGTCAAAGGAAGAAATCCAAGTTATCAACAATCATTTAAAATGTTTTAAATCAATAATAATTACAAAAATGCAAATTAAAGCAATTCTGAGTTTCTTCTTCAAACCCTTTACATAAATGTCAAATTATGAATGTTGGATGACCTGCAGAAAAAAACAAGTAAGTACACAAGTAAGTATACTGTTGTTGGAGCTATGAATTGTTCCAGTCATTCTCTAAAGCAGTTTGGAATTATGCCCAAAGAGTTACTAAACTGTACATTCCTTTTGATTTAACTATTTACTATTGATTTAACTATTTATTTATTTATTGATATTGATTTAACAATTTAACTATTACTAACATGATAGTCTAAAGAAATCAAAAAAAAAGAGGAAAAGGAAAGGAAAAATATTTAAAGCACTTCTTTAAAAATTGGAAACTAAGGGAAGTATCTAATTAGAGAATGGCTAAACAAGTTGTGATATGTGGATGTAGTGGAATATTATTTTCCCAAAGAGATTATGAAATGGTCATTTTCAGAGAAAATCTCTCTATCTTCATCATCTGATCATCTAGTTAGAGTGAAGTGAGTAGAACTAAGAATAATTTATGCAATAATAACAATATTATGAAGTAAAACAAGTTTGAAAGACAACTCTATCCATCCTAATAACTCTATGTTCAAGTGAATGAATTAGACATGCCATTTACCACTCAGGTGATTTGAAATCTAGAAAGAGGCATCTATTTTAGCATGTGGATATTATAGGAATTTGTTTTTCTGGACTATGCATGAATATACTGGGGACTTTATTTTCATTCCCCTTTTTTTAAAAAAAAAATCTTTAATTTTCTTTTCTTTCAAAAGAAAAAAAAATATTTAAAAAGAAAAATTAGAAACCCCTCTTCCCACAAAATGGAAGAAAAGAAAGCAAAGAGGATCATGGAAGCATTTTTAATGGTATAGTTGAGAACAGAAGGATATTCAGAAGGAGGCATAGGCAGGCAGGACAGTTTTATAGGGTGAAATATTGAATTTATTATGTACCTGAACGATAGCAAGTTGTATTATGAGGGAATCATGCTTTCACACATAATATTTTCTGTACTGCTCTGTGTGTGGGAGTGGTCTCTTTTTTATAGTTCATTAAATTTAGAGTAAAAAAAAGTACCCATGGCATCATCCTTATGACTTTCAGTTATTTTATTAGAGACCCGGGGGTATTTTGTTTAATAAAAAAGTTGCCTATAAAGTTGTGTAATTTTCTTTCTGTATTTCAGTTTAAGATTTCCAGACATGATGGAAATTGAAAATTTTAACCTATTTGCTGCTATGCCTAATACTTTTTTTTCATTAAGTTCAAAGAGTATCATTTATTCTCATTCTTTCCAAAGAACTTTGAATATGCTTTCTCTCATTAGGAGGACAGAAAGTAGAATGCAACTGTACTTTGCTAAGATTGGGTCATTTAGAATGTTACTTTGCATAAAGGGATATTTTTAGAGAGATGAAGATTTCCTGCAGTGTTTGATTGGAGGTGGTACATAGCCGAGAAGAGTTGTCTCCACAAAAACGAAAATCCAATTGTTTGTAAAATGAATTCAATTGAATTGCAATGGAATTTTAATGGGGAACCTACAGGGTGCCTATTAATTGGCATTCCAATAGTGTACAATCTTTTCCACTGACAACTTGCTTATAGCATTAGACCTGCGTGATGGAACGTTCCTTTTGAACTACAAAGTAACTTAGGACTGAAGGATGTGCATTGCCAAAGACATTTTCCATAGCTATCATTCTATTACTGTATGCTGGGGTTAAAAGGCACAAACTGACCCTCTAGCACTATTATATATTTAATTGGCATCTTCTTCTACAAAGCGAAATACTATTTCTAATACCAATTAAAGTTGCATATATAGTGTCTTCCTCCTTATGGTCCAAATATCATAACCTGGGAAAAAGTATACACAAAATATCATCAAAGTAACTTATTTTATTTCTATTACAAAGAAAAATCTTTCAATAGACATCTAAGAAAAAACAGCTCTGGCTACATTGCTCCTAACTCTTTTTCCGGAGCCAGCCAAAAGTTTCTGCCTTTTAGCAGATAAGTTTCCACTTCTTTATTTTAATGTAAAAAATGGCTTTAGCTAGCCTTTGTCATGTTTATGACCCTTGGGTCCCATTCCATGGATATAAGTCAGTTGCTTTATGTACCTTCTGTGATCTGTTCAGCTAAAGATACCTACCTAGAAATCTGGTCAATTTAGAAATCTGTCCTCAGAATCTCAACTATATCCACTGTCTATACCCCATAATTTTATACTCCTGCACATATTTTCCCATATTCACATTGTTCTTTAGTTGTCTGTAAGTCATATGGGCTCAAAAAGAAGTCCTTGGAGACATTGATGGAGTCATTCTGAATTGGATTAGAAGGTTTAGATCTAGGCTTTGTGTGACCTTCAATAAGTCACTTCACTTCTCAAAATTCATCCCCCCCCCGAAAAACCCCAAATAAATGAACAAGTAAACTAGCAATCATGAATAAATATACAAATAAATGAATGGCTAGGAGGATGGATGAATAAATATAAAAATAAATATGTATAGATGAATCAATACATTTAAAAATGAAGTGCCTACTTTATAGACATCACTGTTTATTTCCATCAAGTAAAATATTTATTCTGCTGTACAATGAAGGGATTAGACAAGATGATCTCAGATGCCCCTTCTATCACTGACATGGTTTAATTTTATGATATATGATTTTCATGGTTTTCTATGATTTTTTAACGAATTTTATCCTCCAGAGAACCTGTCCTAAGCGTTGGGCACATATAAATGCTAAATGTTTAATAAATACAGTTGGGCTTACAAGAGCGTTGCCTAATTCTAAGCATCATTACAACTCTAATTCATGGAAGGGTTTGGTAAATGAGACTGAAAGGATAAGGTTAAATGAAATACACACACACACACACACACACACTCACACACACACACACCAGATAGAAGGCAGTCAGTAGAGAGACTTTGTGGTCTTCAAGTACATGAAGAAATATTACAAACAAACTGGTAAGCAGCTGCTCTCCATCTGTCCTGAGAACTGAACAAGAAAAAAATTGGTCTTAAGTTGTAATCTGAGGAATTTATTTAAGAATTTAAGAATATTTCAGAATTTACTGAACACAGGGATAGTTAACCATTAAAGTGAATTATTGAGGCAATAATATGTATGTGATGCCTAGATCTGAAAGAATTTTCAAAATGGCATAGTTTTAAAAGGACTTCTACATTCTCAAGTCCAGAAGTAGCTCCATGGAATTTGCATTTCCACCTCAAGTAGACATATCAGCTTTTCAGATAAAATTATTTTCGACAACTCTACCCAACCATTTATCTTGCATAAAATTGTATCTATAAATCATAGTTATTTCTATTGTTATGGTAATTTTACATTATGTTTTGATGGATGTCTATTAAATTCCTTGTCATGTCACCATGGCATAAAGGTGACCCTAGCTTCTCAGAGGTTAGGCCAATAAGACATCCTCTCAGGTAAGTTATACCATGCTAGAAATGACTGAATTATTGAACCAGTGACAGACTGCATGTCATCTCAGGACTTCCCATCTAAGTTTGGAGAGGGCTATTGTTACACTGGATTCTAGATAATGAATTTTTTGGATATATGTTGTGAGTTCTTCAGGGAATAGGGACTCTCTTTTGTCTTCAATGTCTTTTGTCTTTAGCTGCAATCTATGATAATAGTGGGAATATATACATTACTGAAATATTAGATCGTTGAAATATTAATGGTGGTATTTATTTATAAATCAAAGAACTAGAATGTACACAGTTAATTTCTGTTTCTAGCCAGGTATGCGTGTGCCTCACAAATATCTCAAGAAACATATTGCACTTTCCCTGGCCTTAACTAAAAATTTTATTGATTTTTTACTGATTGTTTAGTACATTTTTGTATTTTTACCACAAGTTAGAATTTTGAAATGAATTTTCAAGTATTCCATTGTTAACTGTATGATGCTATGTCCATGCGAGCAACCATCTTATATCTCTACAGTCTGTCTTCTTGTGAAAGACCACTTTTTCATGTTTTATAAAAGAAAGAAATGGCTTTCAATACCAAAAAAGATTTGCATACACACACACACACACAATCTTTATATACACACACATTTGTGTATATTTCTCTCTCTCTCTCTCTCTCTCTCTCTCTCTCTCTCTCTGTAAAATCCTTCCTTACCAGATGTTAAAATAGCAGATGATTTCATCAAACCCTGGCACTTTGCAAGGGTACTGGAAGAGATTTGTAACCTGTCAAAAGGGTTTGGCCAAACCATCCACATAAAAAAGAAAATGGGTAAAGTAGGTAGAGAATGTCTGTTGCCCAGATTGTTCCATGTAGTTAGATCATATTGTAGACTATGCTCTCCAGACTATAGGCACTCATGTTATCTATCTGTAGATTATCTCCTTAGAATTCAAGTTTATCCCTGCCCCAAGTTCTTAATGGAATAAAGGATACTTATGAGGATATCTCAAGATATTTAAAATAACTCCTAGTCTTTTTCATTAATTCAGGAGTTCTTATTGATTTATTTTAGTGGCATGGGCCCCTTTTGGAAGTCAAGTGAAGTTATGAACTCTTCTTCAGAATAATGTTTTTAAATACACAAAATAAAATGCATAGGATTACAAAGGAAAATAATTATATTGGGATATAGTTATATTTTTAAAATTCAGGAATCCCAGGTTAAGAATCCTTGTTCTAAAAGTAAATGATGCCCTCTTGTATTATCATTACTAATAAAATCCATATTATTTACCTTACAATTCTATCCTTTATTTTCTTGAGTCTTACTTGCATTTTCCCTAACTCTATTAAGTGATAATTTCACACGATACTGTCATAAGAGCATCAAAATTATCTTTCTGCAATAGGAAAGACTAAGATTTTGTTTTTTGGATGTTGCTGTTTGATCTGGACCTATGATCTTATCAATATGGAGAAGCTTTAGCTAGAAAATTTCCTCTACTATATATAGATTGACAGAACTAGACAGACAGACAGACAGACAGACAGACAGATAAATAGATAGATAGATAGATAGATAGATAGATAGATAGATAGATAGATAGATAGATAGATAGATAGATAGAAAGATAGATAGATCTCTACAGGCAGATGTATAGAGTGGCAAATTTGGGATTTTGAGAGGTTAAATGACTTGTCCATGATTACACAGCTACTATGTGTCAAATACATGATTTAAACCTAGGTCTTCCTGAATTCAAGGCTGGCTTTCCAACCACTATTCTATATTGCTTCCTTCAGAGAGCAGTAGCTAGATGGTGCTGTGGTAAAACACAGGCGTTGAAGTCAGGAATCCCTGAGTTCAAATCTGATATCAAATACTAGCTATGTGACTTTGGAAAAACAATTTAACCTCTGTCTGCCTCAGTTATTTCATCTGTAAAATGAAGATAGTCAAAGTACCTCCCAGACTTGTGAGGCTAGAGTGAGTTAACCCAAAAATAGCTTTGCAAACCATAGAGTACTATATACCTGTTAACTTATTATCCTATTGTTATTATGGAAAATATCAAATTTCCTCTTTTAAGAAAAATTAAGTAGGCAGTCTTTATTGGTTGTTTATGAAAACATATTTGATTCTATAGGACAAAATAAAGTTTGCCTTCTAACAAGATGTCATTTACTAAACATTCAATATTCCTTAAAAAATTCAACAGAGGTGACTTTATTTGATAGCCTTCTGATCATAAACATCAGGTGAGAGATCAAATAATGAAAATAATTAATAGAGTTTTAAGAATTGCAAGATGGGAAATAGGTGCTGTTATTATCCCCATCTTACACATGAGGAAACTGAGTTTCGGCAAGTTTAATTGACTTGTCCAGCATCATACAACAAATGTCTGAAATTTGATTTGAACTCATGTCTTCTGGACTCTAGGTTTACCTATTGGGTTACCCAGTTGTTTTAGAGACACAAAGATAGAGAAAGAGAAACAAAGAGACAGGGACAGAGAAATGTACATGCAACAAAATCATTTGCTGCAGTGATGGAGGAGTTAAGCTGAAAAGAGATTCTCTGTGAAGAGTGAGTCCTTTCAGATTTTACTCTATGCAGATAATGTTGTATTAGTTGCATTGAACCCTGAAACGTTACAAAGGTCCTGGAAGAGATTTATCCCCACTCAGTTGAGTATGGCCAAAGTGACCACCCAGAAAAGACTAAGTGGGTAAATAATATCTTTCACCTAGATTTTGCAATGCAGTTAGATGGACAGGTTATAGACCTTGTTCAACAGTATCAACCTCTTCAATGTTTCATCACATTCTACCTTTAAGCTATACTCTTCTCCCCCTCATCCTCACTCTTCTGTGTACTGGATGCTTTTTTTTTATCTATGTGTCCCTCATGTGCAACTCAGTGCCTTTCACAGAGAAAGCAATTAATAAATACTCACTTATTTTATTTAATCATTTATGTTGTTTAATCATTTTATTTATCATTTATAACTGTTCTCAAGGGATTTGGTTTAGGTGAGTCTTGACGATGTTTTTATTTTCTCTGCAACCCTGTTTTGTTCTTTTGGGAGATGATACTGTTTATTATTCTCTAACACCATCCTCCATGTCTGGAGAATGAATATGTACCCCAAGTCAGTGTTGCCTTTGGCTTCCAAGTCTTCTGTTCTGCAAAATTTTCAAATTTTTTTTGTATCTGAATGTTTCTGGGCTCTGTTGGATTCCATGATGCAATAACTCCATTTTGCATCAGTGAAATATGTCCAATAAATGGTATAATTAATACTCAATGGCTTTAGTTTTGCCCACTTTTTATTCTTGAGAAAGTCTAGTTTGAGCTGAAGCTTTAATAAGAGAAAAATATCATATATGTTTATACTGTATATATGTGTCACATATACTATATACATATGTATGTACATATGTGTATATACATAAACATATACTCATATATATGTATGTATGTATGTATATGTATATATACACATATATATTTTATCTTCTACTAGCAGTATTCTTTTTATGGGAGCCAATATAAACAACATGATCTCGGCCTACATTATGAGAAGCATAAATTCCAAGAATTTTAAAGACAAAAAGCTGTTTCACCCCTTTCTGGCCATCACTCCTTTGTATGTTTTGTCTTCCACTGATAGGATCTAAGTTCTTTGGAGGCAAAGACTGTCTTTTTTTTACTCACATCATCAGTGCTTAGCATTGCATTTATCACATAGTAAGCACTTAATAAATGCTTCCCTCCCGCCCCATTCGTTTACAAATCCACTCATTACCTCATTTGATCCTTACAACAACTCTGTGAAATACTTTGAGACTCAGAGAGATTATTTGATCTCCTCAGGGTCACAGAATTTGGAAGCTTCAAGAATGTCAACCATCAAGAAGAGATATTTTGAGAAAGGGAGGCCCTCACTGACATGTTACAAGACCAGTTGGTTAGGTTTTGAAATTCTATTGATTTTGAGGGGCAGTAAAGTATAATAGAGAGCACTGACCTGTTAACTTGGGTTTGAGCCTTGAATCTACTAAATATTGTGTGGTTAGCCTTTTTTAATGTGGTAGGTGAAAGACGAAATGACTGAAGAAACAAAGATTAGCGCTTCTAAGTATATGCATGCCAATTTTACATGAAATTGGGATCAGTAGCTTTCCACAGCTTTGGACTGGACTCCAAATACAAAGGGAGACAGACTTTTATACTTTAAAACCAATTAATCGAATAAGATCAATTATTTAAAAGAAAACAATTAACTAGGATACAAAATTAAGTCATCTGATTTCTGATTGGAGGAAAGATTAGGGACTTCCCAAGTTGGGAAGGTGAAAGCAAACAATCAATTCCTTGAAATTAGAAAAAGAAGTATCCTACCCCCCCCCCTCCACCTCCTGCCCAAGTGTCTGTATTCAATGAAAGGAACGTGGAAATACTAGCTAACTATTCAATCGGTATGTGGCCAGTTTTCAAATAAGACATATGGGTTGTTTGAGACGAACAATTGTGAGATAACTCCTTGTGTCAGTCTTTGGATCTGACTGGGTTTCTGGTCAGCATAACCTAGGTAAGGACCTCTAAGCATCAGGTAGAGGTCATCCAGCTTTCCAGTCAATCAGGGCTAAGTTCGTACAGTGGATTAGTTTTCTCGCAATTGCTACAACTTAATGGTTATCACTGAAAGCAAGTTCAAAGGCAGTTTCGGTGAAGGATTTTATGATCATATATCACTCATCCAAGGAACAACCTAGATAAGTATGAAGGCAGTCATCCGAAGGTTGGTCACTGGATGAGTTTTTTAAGCTCAAAAATTGATGAAAGTAAAGTTGATTAAGCCATGGAGAACATGTGAATTTGAAATGCACACATACCAATAATGATATAATATGGTTGTATATAAGACTCAGAACCCTAGGGATGAACCTATTCCTTCAGAACTGAATTCATCTAAGGAAGATTATAGCCTATCTTAGGTACTTCAGGCCAAAGTAATACATGTGTACTGCTAGGTGTGATAGCTTTTTGGGAAATATGTTCATTGAAAATGATAACCAAGAAGTTATACCTAGTAAGAGGTCCTCTATGCTGTAAAATAATTAATTTCTATAATTGTAGATGCTTAAAAAGAAAAAAAGGAAACACATATGCAAACAAACAAATAAAGGACCCAATTCTCCCAGAATTACTATAGCCCCTATTTCAGGTGATATAGAACCCCTAAAATAAAAGATATCTTCAATCAGTTACATTTAAAAACTGTCTTCTTCTACATCTTATCTCATACATTTTGACCTTAGTTTTCTGTTTACTTTCAAAACAGAACTTTTTCTCTTTTCAGCTATTGTTGATTTTGAATATTTCAAACAATTTAGAATTCTATTAGGTAACATTTTCAAATTGGCATAAGAAGTATAATGTATTGCTAGATCAAGGACATTTATTTCAATTTCAATTCAACTAATGTTCTTGTACCCCAAGAGCAAACAAACAAAACAGTCCCTGCCTTTGGGAGTATGCTCTTCACTGGGGAAAAATAATATGTACGCAGAGAAATTAATACAAAATTATACAAAGACAAATAAAAATAAAATTAATTTGGGATGAGTACTAACAATTGGAGAAAATTAGAAAAGAACTCTTGCAGAAATGGGTGCATGAATTGAGTCCTGAAGGTTTGAAGTAATGAGTTTTCCAAAATGCATAGTTTAGGTGGTAGATTGTTGGAGATGAATGAGATAGTCTCTGCAAAGGCTAGAAGATTGGAGAAGGGATGTCTGAAAAAGGCAATAGGCAATTGACCATGTAGATTGCAATGGAGAGGGTTGGAAGGGGAATAATTTTTAGTAGTTTTAGAAAACAGATGAGTCAAATTGTGAAGGGATTTAAATGACAGATATTTTTGTTTTACCATTTTGGCAATTGGGAGCCACTGAAGCTTCTTAAGTAAGGTAATCAAAGTGTCCTACCTGTGTTTTAGAAATAACAGCTTCAAAGTACTATTGATCAAGAGTACCTTAATTTCAGTAAATCATTTGACAAAAATATCATATTCTTGTGAATAAGATAAAGATATGTGGGCTAGGTGATGTATTTGATGACAATATAGGGAGACCACAATATGTCAGCTTTCTTTGGTGATAATGCTATATTTAATAACATGACATTTAAAAGTGACTTGAGTAGAACTACTCTTCCAATATGTCAGAGGCCAGACTTGAACCTAGGTCTTCCTGATTCTGAAGCCTGGTCTTTGTTCTCTATCATGCTGCCCCTCTGCCTTCAGTTTACAAATGAAAAAACAAAAATGACTTGGCCAAAGGCTAACAATTTGTCAACATCTGACCCAGAATTACAGCACAAATTTTCTGATTCTTTGTCTACCGTTCTTGATTCAAGCATGGCTAATTAACAATTAAACCTTGACAATTCTATTTAAAATGATATTGGGGAAAAAATTACCAAAGGCTTTTTTTAGTATCTCAATTCAATGGTCATCACCTTTTAGGTAAGAAGTTCTTTCTTATGTCAAACTATAACCTTTATTGATGAATTGAAATACATTTCCTTTGTCTTAGATATGTTTCTTATCCCCTTTTGATAATCCTATATACTCAAAATATCTTCCTTACCGTTCACTTTTTCAGAAGTAGTTCCAAATTTGAAAGTAGTTTTAAATAAACGCCATTTTCTAAAAGCCAGATATAGGTTAAAACAAATCTTATTCTCTAGAGTATAAGGAGAGCTTCCAAAAAATCTAACCATTTTAATTGCATATCTATCTATCTATCTATCTATCTATCTATCTATCTATCTATCTATCTATCTATCTATCTTTTGAAGATTTGAACAAAAGACATTTGAGAGACTCCTAAACTTTGATGGAACTTTTCTAACACAATCAGTATGCATTTTACCAATCATTCTCTTCTTTGGACTTTGTTCAAAAACAAAAGATTAACTGAGGTTTTTTTTTTTTTTGAAAGAAGCCTGTTGAATTTTAAATCTTTTGTCTCAGGGGCTGAAAGAGATCATTAACGAGTCTAAAAGAGTTCTTATCTATATTTGCAGCAAATAATTTTCCACATGTTGAAATCTCCCATATATTTCTAGAATTATCCTTATATAATATTATCATAGATTAATTATGGAATATGCAAAAGTGAGCATCTTTTGTACTTTAGTTTGCAACACAACAAAACATTTGCAATTTATGATATTTGTAATTAAGAATTTTGGACTTAAGAAGGCATTAAAGATTCCCTATTATGCCTATCAATTGGGGAATGGCTGAACGAGCTGTGGTATATGAAAGTAATGGAATACTATTGTTCTATAAGAAATGGGGATGATACAGACTTCATAACAACCTGGAAAAACCTACATGACATAATGCTGAGTGAGTGGAGCAGAGCCAGGAGAACATTATACACGACCACAGATATATGGATTCTGTGAGGACTAACCCTGTGTGTTGGTAAGCAAAATGGGCTCCTTAGCACTTAGTGCCCTTGAAGAGTTTGGCTTTTGTTTGCTTTGAGTAATGCTAAGCCCCAGCCTCAACCCCTGTTAGGTGTGGAACCTATGTGGGTGTGGATTGGTGACTGGGGTGGGGCCCAAGATGGGGCTGGCTAAGGGGAAGTGCTAACTCCAGAGCCGTGCCCCATTCGGTGTTAACCTAACCTATGTGGATGTGAACCTCCCAGGGTCCTAAGGGGAGGGGCTAACTCAAGAACCTATCATAGCAGCCTAAATTCTGGTCGTTCAGATGACATTTGATGACATCTGAAGCCCTACAAGAAGGAAGGACAGAGCCATTTGTGCAGGGCTCTTGAGATGGTGTTGATGAGGAGGCTCTGGGCAGCTATAGCTAAGGAGCCCTCCAGCTTGTAAACCTGGATGCTGAGACTTGTTGAACTCTGGTAACTATGTATTGGGATTTGAATCAGACAAGGTCTGTCTGTTGATGTTTGTGATTTGTTTGCTCTGAAGTTCAGTGTGCTGGTCTTTTTCCCCCGAACTAAGTGAATTGTATTTGTGTGCTGAATTAAACTAAGCATGTCAATCCCTTCCCCCTGCTTTCCTTAGTTAAGCAGATCAAAAGAACCTGTGTTTTTGCGGTGTGCTGTCAGCTTTCTGGGTGCTGGCTGTGGGTGGATCTTATACCCCCACAGAAGCTGCTAGCCAGATTGTGGAAACACCCTGACAGGCTTTGCTCTTCTCAGCAACACAATGTTCAAAGATAACTCCAAAGGACTCAGGATGGAGAATGTTATCTACATCCAGAAAAAGAACTACGAAGTGTGAATGCAGATTGAGGCGCACTTCATGCTTGCCTTTTTCTCCCTCCTTTTTTTCCTCTCTTTTGTATTTGTTTTTGGATTGTGGTTTTTTTTTTGGTTCTGTTTCTTCTTTCTCATGATTCATTCCATTGGTCATAACTCTTCTCCACAACTTGACTAGTGTGTAAATTAATTCAATGCGAAGTTATATGTGGAAGTTATATGGGATTCCATGCCCTCTTGGGGAGGGAGGGAAGAAAATCTGGAACTCAAAATTATGTAGAACCATGTGTTGCAAACTAAAAATAAAAAAAAAGATTTCCTATTATCCAAGATGGATTCTAAGCATTTTAAAAATCCCTGAACTTCCCTCCCCATCCTCTACCTGAAAGAAATCACTTAAGAAACACATGTGCACAAATATTTATTTGCCACTTAATACCTGTGTGTCTTTTGGTAAGGGACTAAAACTCTTTGGCCTTTACAAATAATAAAATGATGACTTTATATAGCACACGATGCAAATTTCCTTTCAGACACTGTCTTATTTTAGATCTACAAGAATCCTGTGAAGTAGCTAATGAAGGCCTTATTATCCCCATTTTACATATTAGGAAACTGAGAGTTATGCCTTAATTCACTTGTCCATTGTTTTACAGCTAGGACTTTAGCCTAGATCTTTGACTTTGCATCCAGAACTATTTTTACTATAACATGTGATCCATCTAGCTAGACACTAGACATCTAGACCATGCCAATCTGATCTATTTATCAAATGTCAGCACAAACTTTATGCATCAACAGACTAGGAGGTTATGAAAGGCAGTGTGATATACATAGTCAAAAGAGAATTAAACTTGGCTTCAAAATATTTGGAGATGGCCCAGCCATTGGCAATTACTGTGTCTATAGCAATTGATTTAACCTATTTGGATATCAATTTTTTTATTTGAAAATATGATAGTGATTCACTTTATACCTGCTTCCTCAGATATTTGTCAAAGGTATGCTTTATGGATTATAAAGTGTTTTATCATATCAGCCAGAATTATCTCCTGGTTATAAAAAAGTTCACCTACCTCAACCCTATAATCTTCCCCCACCCATTCTATGATAACAATAATAACTGACAGTTATGTACAATTTCCAGATTTGCACAGAACATTTTCTCATTTTATCCTCAAAAGAATCCTGTGAGTTAAGTACTTTAGAGCCTTATGTTACAGAAGATACTGAAGTTTAAAGAGATTGTCAGTTGCCTAGGAAAACAGAACTAAAAAGCATCAGAGGTGGTATTCAAACACATATATCTCTCATTCAAAGTCCAGTCCTCTTTTCACTGTATCACACGGCCTTTTTCATAATCACTAAAATTACAGGGAGATGAATCATTTTGTCTTAAAGAATCTTGCCCCTTTCACAAAATGTAACTGTTTCCATGAGGGTAATACTACAAACCCTATATGCATAATTCACTGTTTATTTTCAAAATAGTTTCTCATATATATCTTTATCCATGTAATTCACATCTACATAAATGAGATGATTATGCATCTTGTTTCTTTAGAATTAATGAGCCTTATTATCTATGGCACACAGCACTGGTCTACAGTCAGGTAATCTAGTTTCTATTTGCAAATAATTAATAAAATTAATAATAAGAAAAACCACAACAATAAGAATTTAAATGGCATTTCAAGGTTTGCCAAACATTTTATAAGTATTATCTCATTTAATCCTCACAAAAGCCCTGGGAGATAAATGTTATTATTGTGCTTATTTTATAGATATTGAAACTGAGACAAACAGAAGTTAAGTGACTTGCCCAGGATGACCCATCTAAGTAAATAGATGAGGTTGGATTTGAACTCAGGTCTGTCCATGCTTCAGGTTCAGTGTTCTACAAACTGTACCACCCTGAAATTTCCTTTAAAGAATATCACATGTACATTAAATGCCTACAGTTATACAAAGTCTTAAATCTGACACACTGTTGTGGAGTAGAAGTAATTCTGGGTTCCTGGAGGCTATACTAGTTGAGCATTAGCAGAAGAAGTTTCTACCATGATCAAAGACTTCAAGAGCAGTCCTGATAATAGTGTTTTGACCACTGACCTAGCTGACTACAAAGAGACTCATCATCGGTAGGCTGGCTGTGACAATCCATGAGAACACATACATTCCTGCAAGATGGCTATCATGGGAAGAGAAAAGTCAGGCACTTTTTATTGCTATTTAAAATTGTGTTTTCTAATCTGCATTCATCAAAGTACTGAAAATGGGGAATAGTTAAAGTACAAGAAGTGGGATTAGCCGGCAAATGATTTACCGTAATTTCCATTTACAGTATTAGAGAATGTTAGACTGCAGTTAATAGCCAAATGGCTAAAAAACAGCATTTGAACATTTATTGTTGAAACCAAGGAAAGATAATGATTGAATCATGCATTTTGGTCAAAAATCAAGTATTATTTACAATCGATAAACGTCTGAAAGCCTCTTTTACTTGGTACAATGATATAGTGTTTTTAATTTTCTTTTCTACTCCAATACTATTTCCCAAAGAGCCCCAATTAAAGGCAATGATTGGTTTAATGTTTCATATCCAGCACTTTGGAAAGATATCCTTTATCCATAATGGTCTCAAAATAAAACTTACAATCTTACTGAAATAACAGGACATTACCTTGCCGTAAAGATCTTAGAGTTTTTCTAAACTGAACTACTAGATCTGAATTTAAAGTAGTTCCTTAGGACAGCAGAAACCAAGGAGGAACCAAAAAAAAACGTTGACCTCACTTCCATCAAGAATGGATATTACATAGAATTTCACAGTGATCTCAAAAGGGTGCATGATTTTTTCCACCTTGGCAGCCTCCTGGAAAATTGCCAGTTACCCAGCCACCTTCACCAGAGACCATACCTCGGATCTCTGGAGCTTTGCGTTTGTCATTTAATTGTCTTTTTTGCTGTCACAAAATTCTAATGTGTTTTCAAAACCTAACCAAAGTATACATTTTTAAAACATGATGATACCAAAATAGAATAAGTATATACAAGTGTATGTGCATATACATCCATACATATATGCACACATACATATATACACAATGTCTTATGAGAAGGACCCTGGTCTTCTGTCTTCCTTTACCCTTTCCATTATAGCATACTACCTCAGTAGCTGTGTAAATTTATGTAAGTCACTTAACTTCCGTATGCCTCAATTATCTGATATGTAAAATCAGAGTTGTAATAATGCTTACCTCTCAGGGATGTTGTGAAGATAAAATAAGATAATATTTGTAAGACACTTTACTGTCTTCTGCTTCTTTTTGTATCCCCAGGGCTTAGCCAAGTGTTTAGCACACAGTAGACACTAAATGTTTATTGACTGATTACAAACCTTAAAAATACTATATAAGTGCTAGCTAGCTAGTAGTAGTAGCAATAACAGTAACAGCAGCAGCAACAGCAACAGAAGTAAGTAGTAGTAGTGTTGTAGTAGTAGTAGTAGTAGTAGTAGTTCATAGAGAACTTCTCTCTACTGAATTCAATTTTTTCATTAACTCTCACTATAAAATATAATGCATCCTTCCTAAAAGATAACAACTCAGAGCTATAGAATTGCAGTAATTTTTATATAACACACAATTTAAAGTCAAATACTTAAGTAAAATTAAATATTTTATCATTTTAATTTGCATAATAGATAAATAATTAAGTTTTAATTTGAATGATCTCTTTTAATAATTTCCAAAGGGTGCTGGTTTGAGAGTCAGAGGGTCTAGATTTGACTTACTGCTCTGACCTTTGTGACATCTCTGACCTTATTAGGCAAATCACTTATTCTCTCTGGGTCTTGCTTTAGTGATATGAAAAACAAAAAGGCTGAACGAGATGTCCTCTGGAGTCCCTTCTAGGTCTAAATCTTTGCACTATACAACTACGTGGTGTTATGGAGATATACAAGAGTAAACTTCAGAAAAAAAAAAGAGATTTCACTTATGTCTACATTTTTAACTTTTTCTTTTTGTGAAACTACTTACTAAAAACAACAACAACAACATTTGAATTAAATTGAATTTGAATTGAAAAAAACACATTTGAATTGAATGAATTTCATTGAATGAAAATATTCAAACTGGTTGGTCACATGATATAATTTCCCAGATATGTACAGTACTATGGGATAGGGAGAAGGTAAGAACAGGTATTTAAGTGCCTACTATGTGTCAGGCACCGTGCTGAGTTCTTTACAAATATTAACTTATAGGGATAATATAGTAGATCATCAATGTATAATGCAGTGCATAATCAAATCACACTAACAGAAAGTACTCACACAATTGTAAGACTATAGCTGACTGACATCAGAACAAGTCAATAAGACTAAATTTGGACATAGATAATTATCAAAATCTATATTTTATCAAATTTATTTTCAATAATACAGTGATTGTTTATTTTTAAATTGGATCATGATTCACTTTGCCTTTTCCAATGCATCTAGGTCTTCTATCAGCTCCATATATTTAGGCAGCATATATTAGGTGGCACATTGGCCAGAATTCAGGACATGGAGTTAGGAAGACTTGAGTTTAAAATTTAGGTTAAAACACTTAGTAGAGGTAGGACCCTAGAGAAGTTAGTTAAACATTATCTGCCTCAGTTTTTTCATCTATCAACTAGAGATAATAGTAGCATTCACCTCCCAGGTTGCTCTGAGAATTCAATGATAATATTTCTGAAGCAATTTGTAAACCTTAAAGCACTATGTACATATTTGTTATCATTATTAAATTTTCTCCAAAAGCTTCATGATTAATGTATGACAATATTCAAATAGCTAATTAATGGATAGATTTAAAAAATAAAGCCTTCCATTTATCTTTCATTAAAGGCATATCAGAAAAAGAGATTTCTATTTTGTGTTTTCTAAAGCTTCTCTAGGCATCTGTAATTTTTGTAAACAAAAGGAATATATTATTTTTCAATAAGTCTACTAAATTATATGATATTGGATAATTTGTCTATAAGAAGGATATAGCTTCTACCAATGTTTTAAATAAATCATTTAAGCAAAATTCAAATGCTTAGAAACTTATTATGTTTAATGGAATGGATTTTTTCAGGATTTATAAGTACAGTCAGAAAATATGTATCATATCCAAACCCAAAGAAATAACATCCTGTTTGTGTAATCCACAGGGAGTTACAACATTCTGTTCAGTGATTCTTAAAATAAATATTCTATAATGTTAATATAAAAAACCTAAAATGTTGGCTGACTTGATAGCACCTGCAAATGGTGAGCCATTTCCTGAGTACTACCTTGGAAAATGTTAGGGTGAGTGAGTCAGGTGTTCATAACTCTTTCCATTGAAAGAATCTGCTGTTATGGCACTAAAAGGGATTGCTGATTACTAATGTATGTTACTCAACTGATTTTACCTCTTTTTAAAATTCAATTCAGTGTTAAAACAAGGATAAGGAAATTATACTATGAAATCGCTCCTACACTGGTGAACCCTGGCAGCTGCTGTAATTGAAAACATAATTTCCCCTGTAAGTCAGTACTAGATGTTTCATCTGGAGCAGCATCTCTAAAGATTGACAAGTGCAATTAAAGTACATGGACAATGCTAAAGGACAAAAATTTATTTGGATCCTCTATCTATATCATCACCAAGGATATGAAACTAGAACTAAAATAATTTCACTTAAAATATTACACACAATAATGAAATTAATTAGTTTTTTGTGACACTTTGGTTAACAACAGAGCTTCATTATCTACCTTTAGTGCAAAAGGGGACACGGAATGATGAAAATCAGATTTTTTTTCATGGACTGCCAATTCCATGTGAGCCAACAACATGACATTTGACAAATAATCATCATATTCTCCCATCTTAAGGTGTATTTTGAGAGAAATTATGTCCAGGACTAAGACAGTGATTTTCTTACTCTATTTTGCTCTTTTTAGAACACACCTGGAGCACTGTGTTAACTTCTGGGCTCTTCATTTTAGGAAGGACATAAATAAACAAAAGGGCATCCAAAGAAGGATGACTGGGATGGTGAAAATCCTCAAGATAATGGCAGGCTGAGTAACTGAAAAAGCCAGGGATATTTAACTTGAAGGCACATGATAGTTTTATTCAAATATTTGTATGGCTGACGTGTAAAAGAAGGCTTCATTTTGTTTTGCTTTATTCCAAAAGGCAGAACTAGGGAAAACAGATGGGTGAATTGCAGCTCAAAGTAAGAAATAAAATATCCTAACAGCATTTACACATGGACACACACACACACACACACACACACACACAGATGAAATAGCTGTATTGTTTGTACATGTTATTGTATATCTGTTTAGAGGGTGTGCCTCATTGAACTGATTATTTCCTACAAGGATAGTTATGACAATTTTTAAAAATGCATGTTTTTGATAGCTTTAATTTTATGTTACTTAGATTTTCCCCTGTATCCCTTCTCTCAACTAGTCCTTATGATAAAGCTGCTTTTTTAAGAGTAAAGAAACTGAGGAAGATAACAAAAAATCATCAAAACCAATGAGTACGTCACAAAAAAAATGACATTAAATGGAGCATTCCACACTGGTGGGAATGTAAATCCCCCACCTCTGCATGCCAATATATGGAAGTATCTTCTCATATCTTTGGGGACCAGATTGTTCTTTGCAATTTTGCAAAATTCATTTTTATATTTTTGGTGTGCTTTTTGCACTTTTGATTTGCATTGTTGTAGTTATGTATGCTGTTTATTTCTTTCCAATTTCCTTTGAATCATTTCATGTAGGTCTTTACACATTTCTCTGTATTGATCATATCCATTGTTTCTTATAGTATGGTAATGTTCCAATAAATTAATCAATCATACTTTGTTTAGTCATTGATGGCCATCTACTCTGCTTTCAATTCTTTGCTACCACAAAAAGTGTTGTTCTAAATATTTTAGTGTACACAGAGACTTTCTTCTTATCGTTATCTTCCTTTGCATATCTGCTTAGCAGTCAAATCTCTGGATCAAAGGGTATGGATATTTTAGTAATTTTATTTGCATAATTCTTATTTGCTTTCTAAAATGTTTTTACTAATTCACAGCTCCACCAATAATGCACCTGTCTTTGTACAATCCTCCTATAACAACTGTTCTTATCTGTTATTATCTTTGCTAATTTGGTGGTTTTGAGGAGAAATGTCAGGTTTATTTTGACTCACATTTTTCTTATTATTGGTAATTTGGAGTATTCTCTCCTGTGGCTAATAATAGTTTTAAATTCTTTTTTATAAATAGTATTTCATTTTTTCTAATTACAGGTAGAGATAGTGTTCAACATCGATTTTTATAAAGTTTTGAGTTCCAAATTTTTGTTTGTGCCTCCTTTACTTTCACACTCCCCAAGATGGCAAACAGTCTGATATAGGTTATATAGGTGCAATCATGGAAACATTTCTACATTATTCATGTTGTGAAGGAAGAAAGAGAACAAAAGGGAAAAGACACAAAAAAACCCCAAAAGGTGAAAAAAATATGTTTAGGTCTGCATTCACATGCCACAATTCTTTCTTTGGAAGTGGATAACATTTTCCATCATAAGTCTTTTGGAATTGTTGTGGATCATTGCACAGTATTACTGTTTCTGTGCACAGGGTTCTTCTGGTTCTGCTCAGTTCACTCAGCATTAGTTCATGCAAGTCTTTCTAGGTTTTTCTGAAGTTTGTCTGCTCACAACTTCTTATACCACAATAGTATTCTATTACATTCATATACCACAACTTGTTCAGCCATTCCCCAATAAATGGGCATTCCCTCAATTTTCAATTCTTTGCCACCACCAAAAGAACTGCTATAAATATTTTTCTACATGTAGGTCCTTTGCCTTTTTTCAATCTCTTTGAGATGCAGATCTAGTAGTGGTACTGCTGGATCAAAGTGTATGTATAGTTTGATTATCCTTTGGGCATAGTTCCAAATTACTCTACAGAATGGTTGGCTTAATTTACAAATCCACCAACAATGCATTAGTGTTCCATTTTTCCCACATCTACTCTAACATTTATCATTTTCTTTTTCTGTCATATTAGCCAATGTGATAGGTATGAGTTGGTAACTCAGAGTTGTTTTGATTTGCATTTTCATAATCAATAGTGATTTAGAGCATTTTTTCATATGACTAGACATAGCTTTATTTTCTTCATCTGAAAACTGCCTGTTAATATCCTTTGACTATTTATTGATTGGGGAATGACTTATATTCTTGTAAATTTGACTCAATTCTCTATATATTTTGGAAATTGGGCATTTATCAGAAACACTGGCTTTAAAAATTGTTTTCCACCTTTCTGCTTTCCTACTAATCATAGTTGCATTGGATTTACTTGTGCAAACCCTTTTTAATTTAAGGTAATCAAAATTATCCATTTTGCATTTCATAATGTTCTCAGTCTCTTGTTTGGTCCTAAATTCTTCCCTTCTCCATAGATCTGACAGGTAAATTACTCCTTGCTCTCTTAATTTTTTTATGATATCACCCTTTATGTCTAAATTATGTACCCATTTTGACCATATCTTGGTATATATACAGTGTGAGATGTTGGTCTATGCCTAGTTTCTGTCCTACTATTTTCCAGTTTTCCTAGCAGTTTTTGTCAAACTGAATTCTTATCCCAGGAGCTGGAGTCTTTGTGTTTGTTAAACAATAGATTGCTAGAGTCATTTACTGCTGTGTCTTGTGTACCCAATCTATCTCACTGAGCTCCATTTTTTAGCCAGTAGGAAAAAGTTTTGATGATTGCTGTTTTATAAGATAGTTTTAGATCTGGTATGACTAGGCCACCTTCCTTTTCATATTTTTTATTAATTCCCTTGATATTCTTGACCTTTTCTTCTTCCAGATGAATTTCGTTATTATTTTTTCTACCTGTATAAAAGGATTTTTAGCAGTTTGTTATGGCACTGAATAAGTAAATTAATTTAGGTAGAATTGTCATTTTTATTATACTAGCTCAGCCTACCTATTAGCAATTGATTTTTCCCCCCCATTGTTTAGATCTGACTTTATTTGTGTGAAAAGTGTTTTGTAATTGTGTTCAGATAGTTCCTGGGTTTGTCCTAGCAGGTAGACTCCCAAATATTTTATATTGTCTACAATTTTTTTTTAAATGGGATTATTTTTTCTGTCTCTTGATACTAAACTTTTTGGTAAAATATAGAAATACAATGATTTATCTGGGTTTATTTTACATCCTCCAACAGCTAAAGTTGTTAATTATTTCAAGAAGATTTTAAGTTGATTCTCTAGCATTCTCTAAGTATACCATCATATCATCTCCAAAGAGTGTTAATTTTGTCTTCTCATTGCCTATTTGAATTCCTTCAATTTCTTTTTCTTCTCTTATTGCTAAAGCTAAAATTTCTAGTAAAATATTGACTAATAGTGCTGACAATGGGCATCCTTGTTTCACCCTTGATCTTACTGGGAAGACTTCTAGCATATTCTCATTACAAATCATGCTTTTTGAATATACTACTTATCATTTTAAGGAAAGCTCCATTCATCCTTGTGCGTCTAGTGTTTTTTAATAGGACTGGGTGCTGTATTGTGCCAAAAGCCTTTTCTGCATCTATTGACATTAATCATATGATTTCTGTTGGTTTTGTTATTTAAATAGCCAATTACGTGGATAGTTTTCCTAATATTGAACCAGCTCTGTGCTCCTGGCATAAATCCCACCTGGTCATAGTATATTCTCCTGATTATAAATTCTTGTAATTTCTTTGCTAACATTTTATTTAAAAATTTTTGCATCAATATTCATTAGAGAAATTGGTCTATAATTTTCTTTTTCTGTTTGGCTCTTCCTGGTTTAGGTATCAGCACTATATCTGTGTCATAAAAGGAATTTGGTAATATTAGAATTAATTGTTCTTTAAATGTTTGGTAGAATTCATTTGTAAATCCATCTGATTTTTTTCTTAAGGAGTTCACTGATGACTTGTTCAATTTCTTTCTTTTTTTTTTTGGTTTGCAGGTTTATTGTGGAGGATAATCATTTGTTACATTTTAAGCTTTGTATCTTGTATTTTCATTACTAGTATGACCATGTTAAAATACAGATTTAAGCCTATGCCCTTAATGAGAAATATGTGAAATTCAAGCATATTTGTGGACAGTAATAGAAACAAAACTTTAAAAAGGTTTTTTTTTTTTAAGAATATACTGTTATTAACAATCTTCACTAAAAACTTTATTGTGATGTCTCATCCAGTTGTGGTAGTATGGTAGTCAGTTCTTGAACGCTACCTTCAGTTATCATACACACACTGTGACATGTTTTATTTGAAAAGTAGCGAGCTAAATTCAAAAAGTCTTCTGTGTTTCACTTTAGAGGCCACAGAAACTCATTTTAATAAGGCCTTGAAAGGTTCTAAGCTGACTGAGCAAAAGATGTATCATCACTGATGAGAAGCTGTCTCTCTCATAGCACCATTTTCTTTTTTTTTCTTTTTTTCCCTTTTATTTTAATTTATTTTTGACATGTTTGGTTGTCAGCATTGATTTTCACAGGCTTTTGAATTACAAATTTTCTCCCCATTTCCTCC
>CM053626.1:267750195-267785811 GCA_028646595.1 Phalanger gymnotis
TGGGGTGTGGCTGCTTGTAGACTAAAGAGTTCTATGTTCCACACTTGGGCAGATGTGCTGCCTCACCAGTACACCTCCTTCCCCAAGAACCCCCTACCTGGACTGGGCTTAAATCTTCAGCAGGCTCTTCACTCCTGCTCTGATCAGCCACTTAATTCCTCCCACCAGGTGGGCCTGGGGCCAGAAGCAACTGCAGCTTTTGTTCTAAAACTGCCCCTCCTCCGTTGCCCCAGGGGCAGTGGCCGAACCGCAAACTCAGTCACGCAGCTTTTCCCACTAACCTTCTCTGAAGTCTTTGCTCTTTGTGGGTTGAGAGGTCTGGTGGATGCCACAGCTCAGTACTTCAGGATGCCAGGGCACTCTCCGCTCGTCTCCTGGTCTGGTAGGTTCGCATCTGGTCTGTTCACACCGTATGTGCTGGGCTCAGCTCTCCTCCCCTCAGCTGGGGTCTGGGAGCTCCATGTGGGACAGACCTTACCCAGAGACCATCCAGGCTGTCCTGGGCTGGAGCCCTGCTTCCGTCTGCCACTTTGTGGGTTCTGCAGCTCTAGAATTGGTTCAGAGCCATTTTTTTATAGGTTTTTGGAGGGACTTGGTGGGGAGTTCACGCCAGTCACTGCTTCCCAGCTGCCATCTTGGCTCCGCCCCCCTCAATTTCTTTTTTCTAAAATGTTGTTATTTATTTTATTTTCTCTTCTGTCAATCTGCAATTTATATGTTTATAAATATTCATTCATTTCATTTAGATTGTCAGATTTATTGGCATACAGTTGGGCAAAATAGCTCCTAATTACTGTTTTAATTTCCTCTTCATTGGTGGTTAATTCACCTTTTTCATTTTTTATACTGGTAATTTAATTTTCTTTTTTTTTTAAATCAAATTAACCACAGGTTTATCTATTTTATTGTTTTTTCATAAAACCAGTGCAATGGCAAGCTGGGTGGAACATTTTTTCCTGTTTTTTTTTTTTTTTTTGGAGTGCTTCTCAGCACTAAGGCCTTTGTTTCAATCAAGAGTCTTTGATTGAATCAGGAGTCTTTGATGACCTGCTTAAGTCACAATAAAAAGTAGGTCACATGGATTTGAGTCATGTGGTTGTGATGCCTTCTGACCCTGAAGAAGTGTATATATACTCTGAGGTTAGCATTTTGCTTGGGGGTCACTCTTTGGAAAAGTGTTGGTATAGAGACTCTGGGTAGCCTTTAAGGAGGCTCCCCACCCTAGACTTTGAAAACCCAGATGTTGGTGCTTCTCTCTCTCTTTCTGGTAACTATGTGTGTATAGCTTTGGTCAGACAGCTAGAAGCCTGTCTGTTGATTTGTGTTATTTGCTCTGTTTATATTTTCTCTGTAAATTCTATTTGTATTTGCTCTGAAGTTCAGAGTGCTGACTTTTCCCCTGGACTAAATGAATGATATATGCATGTTTAATTAAAGCAAGATTGTAAACCCCTTAAAGCTGCTTTCCTTAGAAAAGCAGGTCAAAGATCCTGTGTTAGTAGCCCTCCTGTGTGCTGGTGTTATTGGCCTTACACAGCCACAGTAGCTGCAAGTAACATTGTTCTTACAAACAGATCTTAGTTTTATTTATTAGTTTAATAGTTTTTTTTTTTTTACTTGCAATTGTATTAATCTCTCCTTTGAATTTCAGAATTTCTAATTTGGTGTTTAATTTGGGATTTTTAATTCATTCTTTTTCTTTTTTAATTGCATGCCCAATACATTGATCTCTTCTTTCTCTTTTATTCATGTAAGCATTTAGAAATATAAAATTTTCCATAAGTACTGCTTTGGCTGTGTTGTGTCATTGTTATCATTCTCTTTGATAAAATTACGGATTGCTTCTATGATTTATTGTTTGACACACTCATACTTTAGTATTAGATTATTTTGTTCCTAATTAATTTTTAATCTATCCTTCCATGGCCCATTATTACATTTTATTTTTATTATATCATGACCTGAAAAGGAAGCATTTCATAACTCTGTCTTTCTATATTTGATTGTGAGGTTTTTATTCCCTAATACATGGTCAGTTTTTGTATAGGTGTCATGCACTGTAGAGAAAAAGGTATATTCCTTTCTACCTCCATTAAAGGAGATATAGCATATATAACATATTGTTTTATATAATCATATTATATATTATGAAATACGTTACACATTATTACATATGTAATTGTGAGACTTTTCTTATTTAAATTTTTTTTTGGATTTTCTCTTATTTAGATATTTTATTTATGGAAAGGGACAACATTAGTAATAGGTACATAAGAAATACTGAGAAAAAATAGTCCCTTGGAGAAACATAAACAGTTTGGAAAGTTTCCAATAAAAAATAACCTCTAGGTGAAAAAGCAAATACTTTAGGAAAAGGTGGTCCAAGTGCCTTGTTTCCCAGCAACTAATATACATATGACTATTAGAATTTACATGATAACTAGAAACTAATGAATATGAAGTGATTTCATATTGCCTATTTGACCTGTGTCTTACAGAAATGTGAATTTTGGTTTCACTACCTAATATAGAGGTGAGTTACTTCATACAAGGAGAGCCTGCTTTGAGGAAGGAAGACAAAAGAAAGTAAGGAAGGAGAAAAAGAGATTGAAAGAGAACTAAAACTGTCTCCTGCTACTTGAATAGTCAAATTCAGCCAAGTCCAGTTGAGTGACATCTCACAGAAATAATGGCTGAACTAAGAACTAAGAGAAAAACTTAAAACCTTCGTTGTTCTCCTAATGAGATGACTCAGATATGACAAGTTTTATATCTGCTACTAGAGGTTGAGTGCATTAGAAGAAATGTTTCATAGTAGAAGCAGAAGAAAGGAAAATCATTGCTAATGGGACCTGATTGGCAGAAGAATCTATTACTGCTTAACAAAGCTGGTTAGAGAAAGGAGAAATTTGTCTGGCCTCCCTTGTATTGCCACCTAGAGATTGAGACAATTCACACCTCAGAGACTAGCATAGATAGCAAATCTAAATAGTGTTATAAATCCCAGTTGTAGGGACTTTTACTAAAAAGAAAAAAACAAAAACAAAAACTTTATATTACCTTAGAGCTCATCCAAGAGGAGAGTCGAGCATCCCCAAAGAAGAGACCTAATACAAACAGTGGCTTTTTTGGGTAGACTATTGTAACAAAAATGCTACTTGCAGCTACTATGGCTGTGCAAGGCCAATAATACCAGCACACAGAAGGGCTGCTAGCACAAGTTCTTTGATCTGATTTTCTAAGGAAAGCAACTTTAAGGGGTCAACAATCTCACTTTAATTAAACATACATATATCATTCACTTAGTTCAGGGGGAAAAGTCAGCACCCTGAACTTTGGAGCAAATACAAACAGAAATTACAAGTAGAAATTATAAACAGAGCAAAACAGCACATATTAACAGACAGGCTTTTATCTGTCTGACCATAGACATTACATACATAGTTACCAGAGTGAGAAGCACCAACATCTGGGTTTTCAAAGCAGGGGTGGGGAGAGGGGGGTCCAATGGCTACGTAGAGTCTCATCTGGCCAAATCACCAACACTTTTCCAATGAGTGTGCTCCCAAAACAAAATGCCAACCTCAGATCATATATACACATCTCAGGGCCCTGGGCTTAGTACCTACTTAGCAAAAGGGTGTGGGGCCTGGGGCTTTCTTGTTTCTTAAGCAGGTCATCAAAGACTCTTGATTCAACCAAAGACTCCAATGAAACAAAGGCAAGACTCAATCAAAGGCACTCAATCAACTTAGTGCTGAGAAGCACTCCAAAACAAAAGACAACAAATGGTCCTACTTTACCTGCCAGATTCAAACAAAGGCAAGACTCATTAAAGGTACTTGATTGCCTTAGCATTCCAAAAATTAAAAAGTCCCACCCTGCTTAATGTTATAACTATTCCTAATGAAAACAGGGATATTAAAGCCTATAGCCCAGAGGAATGTGTTGCCTTGGAAAATCATTGGCAAATGTTTCACAATTAAGAATTAATAGTGTCATCTTGGCTGATTTGTTTAAATAGGATACCAAGCAGCAGGGCCTCAGAAAATGTAATTTTAAGTAGTAGGTATATACCTGCTCCACCCTAGCGTTATCCTAAAATCCTGAAATTGAGTTGAAGTATTCACCTCTGTCTAGGTAAAATTTCCAGACTTGCCAGAGTCAGTGAAAATTTGAGTGAGTAAGCCAACCCAAAGGTACAGAGTCTAGAGAAAAGACATGTTTTGTAATGGTTGAACTATATAATTCTATACAAACTATATACCAAATCGATAAATATAAGTTCATTTTGAGGGACAAGGCCCTCACAGCTAGAGAATTTGGGAAGGATTAATATAGAAGTTGGCATTTTAGCTTTCATTTGAAACTAATAAAAGATCCCAAGCGGTTGAGAAAATTTGGAAGTACATTGTAGTCCTGAAGGAAAGCCTGTAGTAGGCATAGGGACAAGAGATGGAGTCATATGTGGAGAACAGTGCAAGGACTAGTGCGACTGAAACATGTGTTAGTGAAGGCTAGTATTGTCTATAAGGCTGAGAAGGTAAGTTGAATCTGTATTCTAACAGCTTTGGATGCCAAATAGAGGAATACATATTTGATCCTAGAGATCACTGCAGTCACAGGACTTTATTTAGTGAGTGACAATAGTTGAACTTCAAGATGAAAGTATTTCAGTTTGTGTCTATGTCGATTTCACGTTAGTAGCATTGATAAGTCATCTACTTCTATGCAAAGAAGTTGTACGTATTTCACATAGCATCTCTTCAAAATAGAACTTGGACTCCTTGAAGGCCAGGACTATTTCAGTTTTATTTTCATAGCTCCAGTGCCCAGAATATTCCTCAAACATAATTGGGACTTCATTTACGTTTATTGAGAGATTAAAGAGGTTTGGTTGTTCTAACTGAATACCATGCTTGTTCTTCAATTTTATTCTATCTTTTAGCATTTTACTAATTTTGATCTTTTCTTTAAGATGTCAATAACTCGACTGTACCCAAATAACTGTTTTATTTCTATATCTCACAATTTACTGTTTGTTAAAATACTCTTTGTCTGTCTGTCTCTCAGACTCTCTCTCTCTCGCCATTCAGTGCATATGTCCAGATTTTAAATTATTTTCTCAGAGAATATACTCCTAAAACATTAGTATGAGTTGTCTTCAGGTCATTTGCTTCTCTATTTCCTTATTCTTGAGTCATATTTCCAAGTACGTTTTTCACCATCTTTCAATATTATCATCTTTTATTGAAGTTGCCAAGTATTAAAATACATGCTAATTTAATTTGGAGTGCTTATGAAGTTCTTCATAGAATGTTGCTACCTCTCAGTTTCTTGCAATAGATCTCGCTCCCTTATATTTCCAATTATTTTGACGTTGTGGGTTTTTTTTGGGGGGGGGGGAATTGCGCGTTTTGTTTTTTGGGGTTTTTTTTGGTAAATAATTATCATCCACACCGAAATGTGAGATGACCAAATATATCTTAAAATGGTGTTTCTTGTTTCCTTTGAATGCACCACAAAACTAATTCTTTCTGTTCCTTTATGCCTCTCCAAGGATAAGCTATTATTTGGGTATCCTATTAGCTGAAATTGCCTTCTCTCTTCTGGTTTAATTTGTAGCAAGAATGTCAAGATTGATATAATTCAGTTACTCCCACATGAAGACTATTCATTGGTTACCAGACAAAGATGTCATATGTAACAAACTCAATTTGTTGCTAGAACTGCACTAAAGATTGTCAAGTATGGTAAAATGTATTAGAGCATGTACTCTTCTTGTATACTCACTAACAATCTAGTCAGCTCCATTTCATGATGAAGCATCAGAGTAGATTTTTTTTTCTTTTGAGAGAGTGTGATTTGTACATAGCAGGGGTTTAATAAATGCTTGGTTATTGACTCATAGGGTCATAAATTAGGTGACATGCCAAGAATCACAGAGTAGTTGAATATCTGGGGTAACATATGAACTCAGGCCTTCTTTATTCCAAAGCTAACACACTATCCACTTTTAGCACTCTACCCTTCCATGCTGTTGAATTGAACTCATTTGAAATAAAGAAAAAAAGAGAAAGTGGTGAAATACAGATATTTTCTATTTACTTACTGGTTTTCTCAGATGGAAAAAATAGCTATAAGGTTTTATCTACTTGAATGGTCTGGCAGAAATGTGAACTGTTTTCCATAGTGCCATGTAGGTATTTTGTTTTTCACTGTATCACTGAATTTATTGAGCTGAGGCATTGTGAAATAATAGTTGCAATATGGAGGAGTTATCATTAGACTAAAGATGTTACTCTTTTCTCCTTAATGCCATTGATAATGACTTGTGTTTTATGTGTGGATATGTACATTTGTGTATATGTGTATATATATGTATATGAATGTTATATACATATGCATACATACATATAGCTACATGTAGATAACATCTATAGAATTATACAAAGTAATATCTACATATAACTTTAAAATATTAAGAAAATATCATTTAAAAATTATTCCCCACCTCTAACAAAAAAAAAAATACTTCCTTCCAATAGTACTTTCTAAGTCCAAGTCAATAACAATTTGTTGAAAGGGTTTTTTTTCTTTATTCTTTCAATATAATTCCTTGCAGTGTCTACTCCAATAGTAAGCTCTGTAAAAACAAGGCACTGCTATGCCCAGTGCTGCTAGCCATAATTGTATTTCCTTGTTTTTTTCTAGCTTAGAAGATAATTTCTTCCTTGTATTTTATGGCATAAGTGCCTTTGTTCTGATTTTTACAAGAAGACAAAGCATTTTTTTCCTTCTCACATCCACAGAAAGTCTTGCATGATCAATGCAAAATGACAGGGGAGAAATTTGATTTCTGCTTCTCATCCTAGTGAGAACCAACAGAAAGTAGCATTGACTTCTTTGATTAGAGAGTGTTTTAGATGTTGATTTACCAGCAGTTTCAAGTGACATATGAGATTTTTTTCTCCTTTTTCAGCCTTTCCTTACAACAAACTCACTAATCCTACTCTTGCTGAAGAATTATCCCACCAGGTTTTTTCTATTTATAAAGTACTCCATAGAAATAAACAACATTTTTTTTACTGTTTCTTTAATCCTAACTCCATAACTAACTACAATGTAATCTTGAACTAGACATCCTCCATAAACCTCAGTTTCACAGCAGGAACAAGGACTTTTTAACTCAACCTTGGGTTTTCATTCCAGCTCGAACCACTTAATTAGCAGTATGACCTTAGCAGTAAGGCTATTCACTTGACTTCTCTTAATTTTGCAGATTCGCTTATCTGTAAAATGGCAATCAGAAGCATTGTGGTAAAGTAAATGGGGCTGGGAGAAACAGAACTGGTATTAAGAGCTAATTTTAAAACCTATAAGATCTTATGTGATTTGGAGCAAATCACAGCCTTTCAGTGGCCTAGGTAACTTGCTAAGATTGTTATTTGCATTGGTGGTAGAAAGTTCTTCACACTGATAAAATCATAGATCTAGTAAAAAAACAAAAACATGACAAAACAACAAAAAAGCGGAATTATGGAGACCTATCTGATAGGGTAATTGTGAGAATCAAATGTGATAATGTACATAACTAACTGGCAAAATATCTTAACATAAGCAATGATTTTGGTGGTATGCTTAGAATGTCAGGGGTCACATGAATAGGAGCACCATTATCTGCACCCCCCCCTCTTGAAGTGTTGTTGAATCAAATGAAATATTAATTTAAAAAGAAAATTGAAAATTACAAATGGTTTCAATGGCTATAAAATCTTTTAGTAGTTCAGGGGATTCTTCATTTGAAAAAATGTTACATACTCTTCTTCTGTATCAACTTGAACCAGTCCTCTGAATATGCTATCTGGTTACCTATTTACCTATTGTCCTTCCTAACTGAAGTGGCCTGTTTCTCTCTCAGCTTTTTCATCCTGGAATCCTATCTGATCCTAGAAGACATTTTGAATCCTACCTTACATGGCCAACTTAGCTATAAGTGACACTTTTTGCAAACAATTATTTTCAGTAGCACTCACACTATATTGCCTTGGGCTGGTAGTTACCTGTTCACATGCATATACTTTATTTCCCTACATAGATTGCAAGTTCTTTGAGGGTGAAATTATTTGTCTTTTATTTAATTTTATTGTATCCCTAATAGAGATGATTAGTTAGATTTCAATAATTGGTAATTTGATTTTAATTTTAATTTTGGTTTTGGTTTTTGTATCACTCTGAAGATGCCAACAAGAGGGTTTAGGATGCCTTTTAAGTCTATACTATCAAAGTGGGCATCCCACATCGCGGAAGAACTGCTGCCTCTCTCCATGCTCTTTTCAGGTACCCATAACGTTCTTTGAGTTAGTACTTACTGGTGCAAGCTGTGAAAATCAATGCTACATCATAATTCACTGATGCATGACAGAAGCTGGCTTTACTTTTTCTGCATGGAGTCACATATATTCTCCACATGGCCAAACTGATGAACTAAGTTGAGAAACTGACCATTCCCCATGTAACTAATGTGGAGGTCACAGAAAATCCCCAATGCCTGATTTGTTTTCCCTCTACGTTTACTTCAGGAAAAAAAATACCAAACTCTTGTCTTGGTTTTAGGTCAAGACCTTTCAATGTGTCTCCTTTTAGACACAAATAACGTTCTCTTATATTGCTTCCTACTGAAAGTAAAATTGCTCTAATAGAATGATAGTACATCAACCAGAGCTAAAAATATTGAAGTTTGAGTTTTCCTGGAAAAAGCTTGTAAGTTTTATGCCTAATGTATCCATTTTAAAGCTCACAAAGCCTTCACCATTCTAATATCCAGAGCAGCGAGCTTCCTTTGTGTGTAAAAATGGGTATAACATTGTTCTAAAGATAGAATACATAAAGAATGATTAAGATTCCACCTTCAAATTTCCCACAGGGGCATGCTGGGCTACACATATTGTTTTGAGTATGGTTTAAAAGACTAGCACCACTAAAATTATTCATCATAAGACTTGGGGCATGATAATATAAATATTATTCACTGAGGATCAGCCTTTGAAGATATATTTAAATTCTGTTTTAAACCCTTAGCTGAGAAAATGTGAATGGAACTGATTTTATGTGATGGTCTTTCTAGGAATAAAATACTGAAATTAGATAAGGCATTTGAGGGTTTTGAGAATCTTATGAGATGAAGGCTGAGATCTCTGTACAAAGATGTCTTTAACTCAGATTGTTAGGTGACTGGACTCTTGCCCCCTCCCCCATTTTTTTCCTGTGTGTGTTTTCTTTTTTGACCCTGAAGGATGTTGGTGCTTTATTTCCAAAAATCAGGCCAAGGACTAAATAAGATTAGAGAGTTCTGTGAAATTCTTAAGAGTTTAATGTTTTTCTCTTTGTTAATTTGCTCCTTTTTGCTGAAACCATGTGTCATAGTGAATATTGTGTTGGACCCAGCATCAGAAAGTCCTAATTTTAAATCCTACGTGAAACATTTATTTGCTATGTCACCCTGGGCACCTCACTTAATAACTTTTCTGTGGCTTGGTTTCCTCATCAGAAAAATTAGAATAATAATAGGGATAAAGACTAGATTTGTGATTTCAATAACATAGGTAAATCTTTCAATGACAAATTTCTTCTAATGTAGGGGATGGCATTCCTAAGATATATAGTTTTACAAATTGCTCAGAACAGTAAGAGTTTAAGTGATTTGCCCAAGGTCATTCAGCCAGTATGTATCAGTAATATGACTTGAACCTAGCACTGTGCTTTCAATACATATTCATTCATTCATTCATTCATTCAATGAACATTTATTAAGCACTTACTATGTGCCAGGAATCCTGTTAAGTGCTGGGGGTACAAAAAGAGGCAAAAGACAGTGTTTACTCTCAAGTAACTTAAAATCTAGTGGGGTAGACAACAATAGAAACAAAAACAAGCCTTCTGTAGCATAAAAAAGAAACAACTGAAAGAGGGAAAGCACTGTAAGTAAGAGCAGTTAGGGAAGCTTTCCTGTAGAAGGTACGGTTTTAGTTGTGAATTAAAGGAATCTTGGGAGATTGATATTCAGAGAAAAGAAGGGAGAATGTTCCAGGCATGAGAGATAGTAAAAGAAAATGACTAAATCTGAGTGTTGGAGTGTCTTGTTGGTGGAACTTAAATATTTCTTTAATTGTATTGGATTCAAGCATTTCACTGATAAATGAGAAATGACATAGTATGGTGGATAAATCTCTCGATGTAGAGTCAGAGGACCTGCCTTTGCTATTTATAATCTCTGTGACTTCAAACGCTTTATTTAACTTCTTTGGGATTCAGTTTCCTCATGGCTAAAATGAAGGAGGTTGATTAGAACATTTTTAAGGTCACTTCCAGCTCCAACTCTGTGAAGTTAATGTTAAATAAGACTGAGCCAAGGACAGAGTCCATTGATCAATGATTTCTCTGTATCTGTTTGATGAACTATGGGCTCATATTTCATGCTCATTGTCACTCCTTATAAAGAAAGGGTTAAAATGAGAAGATTCAATATAAATGAACTCAACGGTTATTCACTTCTCAAGCTATTTAGAATAATTTAGGGGAAATGTCCTAATATACCAATTGAATATTAATACATTTTAATGTTAATCGAAATTTAATGGTTGTACCTCTAATACTTAACAATAGGTATTGCATAGTTTTCCCTCTTTAAATTAAATTTGATTAAATTGTATGTTTTAAGTTTGTTTCTAGTCATGCTAAAACTATGTGAAATGTTGATATATGAATGAGCAAAAAGAATGATTTTGATTTTTAAGCAGAAAAAGATTTTTCTTTTTCAAAGCCTCTATTTTGACCTTCAAGAAACTAAAAATGAAAACAACAGATTGCTTATTGGAAAATACTAGATAATGCTAAAAAATTGCTGTGGTAAATTGATGCTGACATTAAGAGGACTAGACTGTATAACCAAAATACCATTACCCCATGGAGTTCATTACTCTGAAAGCTGTTTTTCATTCTATTCTCTGAGCCACACTTGTTGACTTTGCTCTCTGGGGTCATTGGGCTGTCAATTTCTAGCCTCATTTTGATAAAGAGATAGAAAACCTTCCTCTTCAGTCTCTCCATGGGGGATGGCAAAGACAATTCAACCCCATTACCACTCATGTGCTGTCACAGAACATGCATCATTCATAGTTATCAGGCTTATATAAAAACACATTTTCTTCATCTTCTAGGCAACATACACCTATTTATGTATACCACACCAGTTTCTGTGCATGTAGGAATCCCATTAATTCCCCTAAAATATAACATGTTCTATTTAATAATTGATCTGAAAATAATATTTAAGAAAAATTAGGCAACTCTATACCAAGTTGTTACTAAAACCTGAAGGTTCTTATTTTAATAAATGTATCAGAAATTACCAAATGTACTAAAAATACCAAAAAAGTGTTTTTCTAAGTAAACACTGCCTAGGCTTTGACACATAATCCCATGAGGTTCTTGCTATTCAAAAATAATTTCAGAACTTTATAACTTTCTTCAAAGTGAAATAGAGCTGGAAAAGATAGCTTCTATTATAGAAAATTGGGAGAGACTGAAGAATTTTGAGCCAGTAAATGACAAGGGACCTCTTCAGACATCTCCAGATGACAGGATTACATGTACTTTGTCCTATTTTGACATGGTTTAATGTCTTGTGTTGTCTCTATATTTTGAAAATGTTTCATTCCATATAGTTTGGAGACTGTATGCATTTGGAATGAGGATATTGATTTAAAATGCTCCCTATTTTAATGAGTAGATATTATGTCTAGACAGTTGTGGGCAATAGTTCTGGCAATAATCATAATCACTTCAACAGTTATTTGCCAAATTCTCAAGGACATTTAGAAGTTTGTATTTTTAGTACATTGATTTTTTTTCTGTTAGTCTATAAGGAACGATGTTATTGTGTTTGTTCTTCATTTTTGAAGACCATGACATTAGAAAAATGACGACATGACTTGCAGTGGCCTTTGATTTGAGTGAGGGAGGGCTATGCAAGGTAACCAAAAAAAGAACAACGAGCTGCTAGTAGATTCGAGAGTTTGCAACTTGCAATGATATGTTGCAGTTTCCATTTCATTACATAGACTATTTCAAGTTTTGCTTTTAAGTTTGTGCTCTTCAAACATAATCTTTGTGTAATATTTTGTGGCAGTAACCTCATCTAGAATCATGACCATATATATTCCATTTATTTAAGTAATTTCACATGATTGAGTTATCTGTTTGATGGTTATTGTATACTCCTGTTTTAGCTTATGTGGATGATGTCCATGAACTGCCTTTTGACTTCTTCTAACATCTTACCTGCTTCATAGGTTAAAGACATAATAAGCCACTTTGACAGATCCAGTGATGTATATTTATTGTTTTATGAAGTGTAATCCATTGATTATAGAACTATCATTGCCTCTAAGAATATCAATCTCTTACCCCTCCTTTTCAAAATTTATTTTTTCTTAGTTACATGTAAAAACATTTTAACATTCATTTTGAATTTTGAATTTTATATTCTCTCTCCCTCCCTAACCTTCCTCTCTCTTTGAGAAAGCAAGCAATTTCATATAGATTATACATGTGCAATCATACAAAACATTTCCATATTAACCATGTTGCAAAAGAAAACAGAAAAAGAAAAGTATGTTTTGACCTCCATCCAGACAACATTAGTTCTTCCTCCGGAGGTGGCGAGCATTTTTCATCTTAAGTCCTTTAGAATCATCTTGGGTCATTATATTGCTTAGAATAGCTAAGTCCTTCACAGTTGATCATCTTACAATGTTGATGTTACTGTGTAGGATGTTTTGCTCCCTTCACTTTGTATGAATGTTCTGCTTCTCCTCACTTCACTTTACATCAGCTTACATAAGTCTTCTCAGGGTTTTTTTGTTACTGTTCTTGTTTTCCTGGAAGGATCCTTCTAATCATTTCGTATAGCATGGTAGTAGTCCATCATAGTATGACACAATTTGTTTAGCCATTCTTCAACTGATGGGCACCCCTTCCATTTCCAATTCTATGCTGCTGCAAAAAGAGCTGCCATTTATCTATCTATCTATCTATCTATCTATCTATCTATCTATCTATCTATCTATCTATCTATCTATCTGTACATGTAGGTCTTTTCTCTTTTTCTTTGCTCTCTTTGGGATACAGAGCTAGTACTGGTATTACTGCCTCAAGAGTATGCACAGTTTAATAGCTTTTTTAAAAATTCTGCTCTAGAATGGTTGGATCAGTTGACAACTCTACCAACAGTGTATTAGTGTCCTGGTTTTTCAATCTAATATTGCCATCCCCTCCAACATTTATTTTCATTTTCTGTCATATTAGCCAATCTCATAGGTGAGAGATGGTACCTCAGTGTTGTTTTAATTTCTCTAATCAATAGTGACTTAAAACATTTTTTCATATGAATATAGATAGCTTGGATTTCTTCTTCTGAAAACTGCCTGTTTGTATCCTTTGACCATTTATCAATTAGGGAATGACTCATATTTTTATAAATTTGACACAGTTCTCTATATACTTTAGAAATAAGGTCTTTATCAGGAAAACTGGCTGTAAAACTTTCCCCCAGTTTCCTGTCTTCCTTTTAGTCTTCACTACATTGCTTTTGTTTGCACAAAAATTTCTTAATTCCATATAATCAAAATAATCTATTTTATGTTCCATAATGCCCTCTATCTCTTGTTTGTTCATAAATTCTTCCCTTATCCACAGATCTGACAGATAAACTATTCCTTGCTCTACTAATTTGTTTATAATACCATTTTTTATGCCTAAATCACATACCCATTTTGACTCTACATTGGTATGTGGTGTAAGGTATTTTTTAGTAAGCACAGGGTTATTTTGATGATTAGTGCTTTGTAATACAGTTTGAGATCTGGTAGGCCATTTTCCTTCACATTTTTTATTAATTTCTTATTATTTTTTGCTTTTTCCCTCTCAAATAAATTTTATTTTTTTCTAGCTCTACAAAATAATTCTTTGGTCATTTGATTTCTGTAGTATTGAATAAGAAATTATATACACACATACACATATATGTATATATGTATTTTCCATGTTTTTAATTAGAGCTGTTTTTGTTTTTGCTTTATCTGACATCATGATTACCACTCTTTTTTTTTCTTCAGCTGCAGCATAATAGATTCTGCTTTATTTTTCCCTTTATTTTTACTCTGTGTATGTCTCTCTATTTCAAGTGTGTTTCTTATAAACAACATATTGTAGGATTCTGGTTTTTAATCCATTCTGCTTTCAGCTTCTGTTTTATGGGTGAGTTCATACCATTCACATTCACAGTTATTATTACTGTGTATTTCACTCCATCCTATTTACCTCCATCTTTATCATTTTCTCTCTTTTTAATGTTTTTTTTTTCCCTCGAAAGTATGTCTTGTTTTTGAACAATGCTTCCCTCAATACGTTCTCTTTTCTATCACACCCCCTTTTTCTTATTCATTTCCTTTTCTACTTCCCTGTAGGGTAAGATAGGTTTCTATGCCTAACTGAACGTGTATGCTATTCCCTTTTGGGGCCAATTCCAATGAAAGTAAAGTTCAAGCATTCCCCATCACTCCCCTCCTCCATTTTCCCTCCCAACATAGAAGCTCTTTCTTTTTGTGTCTCTTTTATGTGAGATATTGTAGATCACTTCAGTTTTTATTTTACCCTGTGATTCTAGGATTTCAGATCAATTTTCCTTGATAATTTGTTGAAATATGATGTGTAGGTTCTTCCCCCCCCACCTCTGTTTGCAAGTGGTCCATTTATTCTTAAATAATCTCTCCTTGATCTGTTTTCCAACTCAATTATTTTTTCCCAAGGAGATATTTTCATATTTTTCCATTTTTCATTTAAAAATTTTGTTCTGCCTCATGGATTTATTAGCTTCCACTTGTCCAATTTTAATTTTTAAGGAATTATTTTCTTTAGTGAGCTTTTGTACCTCCTTTTCCACTTGCCAATTCTAGTTTTTATGAAGTTTGTTGCTTCAGTGAATTTTTGTACCTCTTTTTCCATTTGTTTAATTTGGCTTTTTAAGGAGCTCTTCTCTTCAGTGGATTTCTGTGCCTTTTTTTTTTTTACTACTTGGTCAATTCTGTTTTTAAGGTGTTGTTTTTCTTCAGTAATTTTTTGTTCCTATTTTACGAAGCTGTTGAGTCTGTTCTCAAAATTTTCTTATAGTACTCTGCTTTCTTTGCCCATTTTTCCCCTTTAACCTCTCTCATATAGTTTTTAAAATCCTTTTTGAGCTCTCCCAGCAACTTTTTTGTTTTTGGGGGGAGAGGAACTTGTTTCCAATTCACATTTTTCTTAGAGGTTTTGCATGTAGCTATTTTGACTTTGAGGTCTTTTTCTGAGTATGTGTCTTAATCTTCCCTGTCACCGTAGTAACTTTCAATGTCCAGGCTTTTTTTTCCTATTTGCTCATTTTCCTAGGCTTTTTCTTAACTTTTAAATTTATGTTAAAGTTGGATTCTGCTCTCTGGGTGGATGGAACACTGTCCCAACATTCAGGTTTTTCATGGTGCTGTTTTCATAGCTAGTTCTGGGAGTTTGTAAGTTTTTGGCTCTTCCAAGGTGGCATGATACAAAGAGAGGTTTGGTCACTGCTCTTCTGGCCTGCGCTCTGGTCTATGAGTGAGTATAACCACTCTTTTCCACCCTGAAACTGTTCCCAGGGCTCCTACTGCTGCAGCCACTCCTCTTAGCCCCAGAACTTTGACCTGGAACTTTGTAGGGGCAATACCACAGGGCCCTGCACCCAGTGCCAGCAAAAGGTCTCCTGTAATCTCCTTATCACCAGTTTTAAGACCACTTTACCATCTGCAAGCTGAGAGCTCCTGAAGCTGCTGATGCACCCACCTTCAAAGAATGTTGCTGGATTATATGGGTGCAGTCTGAGCTGGACTATGTTCCAGCCTTGATCACCACCCTGGTAAGACAGACCTTTCCTGTTGACCTCACAAGTTGTCTTTGTATAAAAATTTGTTTCATTCCAAACTTCTGTTGTTTCTGCTACATTATAATTTAGTTTGAAGCATTATGGTAAAGTTGTTTGGGGTAGAATTTGGTAGAGTTCAATGAGTTCCTGTCTTTACTCTGCCATTTCCCTTTCATCCTTTTTGGTAAGTAACTGTTCATTTTTCTATAGCTCCCTCATGGTGACAGTTCCAATGTTTTATTTACATTGTTCATATTTATATTTGGGTATCTTCTAGATTCATTTTCATAGCTTTTCCTAGGTCAGGGTACATGTTGTTTGGTCTTGCATGGGCATTAATTACTATAAATGTGTTCTTCACATTAAGATTTGACTTCAGGCTATCAGTCAGTATTTTGACATGTGCATTCTCAGCTATTTTCTTGATACTCTTGTAGTTATATTTTGCCTAAATGAGACAAGGATATTTGTAAATATTGCCTTCATTGATTTGAAATCAATGTTCCAGCTCAGAACATTATTTGTTGGTACACATTAAGTAATTCAAATGAGTCCAAATGACATTTTGATAAAATTGGAGAAATCATACGCACAATGAGGTATGTGTTTAAGGTGTTTCTCAATAAAAATATATTATTTTGAAATATCTATGTACACCAAGTGATTAACAGGAAGCTTTGGTATTAACTACTCTTTTACTTGAAAGACATACTTAATACTATTCAGCAGTGACGTTTATGGATCTAAGCCCACAGAGCCACAGAAGACTCTCCTTAAAAGATGCAAAATTTTATATCTATTGCTTTTGACAGAAGTATCCCACAAAGTACAGTTATCCCTTTCACATCAGGACTTTCCCCATCATAGTTTTGATATATCACAAGTCAGCATAAAAATTAAGTGGGAATTTTTGGGGAGTTTTGCAGAAGCCACAGATGACACATGAAAGGCAGCATAAGATAGAGAAAAAGTTTAGAAACTCAGAAATGCATGAAATACATGTATAGCATTATATAATATCAACTCAAATTTTACAATAAGGTACTGGAAACACTGTATAGAAAAAAAGAAAACATTCAGACTTCTCTCGTGTGAAGGGAGGACCAAATTTAGGGGGGATTTTCCAGATAATAGGGGCACCATGCTCCTAACTCCTTCAATGTGGAAGGGATAACTGTAAATGAATCATTAAATTACATTAGAAAACACAGAGATCCCTTTCACCATCCAAACCCTAAACTCACACTTCACCTTAGGTGTACCCAGTAAAAGCAACTTCATTAACCTGAATTTAAAGGTATAGTTATTATGGTCCCAGGCTAATTTCCCTATAATCAAATTGATCCTGCCAGGCACATGAAAGAAAATCAGTATAACTGGTGTATGAGGGAGGTTGGGGGACAGATTAGCAGATGCGTTGGAATCCTAAAATATGGCTATACAAAGTATAATAGGATCACAGTTTTCAGACTGGAAGAGACTTCAGAGACAAATCAGCTCAATCTTTTTTCATATACATATATATATATATATATATATATATATATATATATATATATATATATATATATATATGTGAAGCAAGTAAAGACAAGGATACTGTTGTGACTTACCCAAAGTATTTAAACCAGAGTCCTGTAGTCCAAAGCCAATGCCTTTTCTATTATACTCCAATATACTTGTTCTAAAGGGAAAGCTTTAGAAATTTCGATGTCTGAGGAAAAGGAGACTCAGGACCCAGAGGGGGTCAGTTCTCTGCTTATGGACATTAGTCTAGGCAGGGATTTGACCAACCCTCAATCCTAATACTAGAAGACTGAGTAAGTCTAGTCTCAAGGGTCCATAGAGCCATAGACAAGGAAAAGCTAAAAAGAGAAACCAAAAGTAAATTATTGGGAATATCAGGAAAAGAGACCCCCCCCCAACAAAATCTACAGAAGAAAGATTGTGTATAGACCTGGTTCTCAAGAAGATAAACAAACAGTGAGAATAATGAAGAAATAAAACAAGTCTGTCCTTTCTCATTATTATGTGATAGAACTCTAGAAATGCTAGTAATAGAAATGACAAGAGAATGAAATTAGACATGGGTTTCGGCCTTAATTTGATTTTCAGAAGACATAGTGACAGTTTCTCTAGAAAACTCCCATGTAATTGGGAAAGAGAATATTTAAGAGTATTATTTCATATGTAGCAGCAGCAATAGTAGTAGTAGTAGTAGTAGTAGTAGTAGTAGTAGTAGTAGTAGTAGTAGTAGTAGTAGTAGTAGCAGTAGCATTTAGCTTATTTGTTATTATTTAGTATTTAGTAGCAGTTGTACTTAGCTAGACTTGTGATTTCATTTGTGAAAGAACCCCCATGTGAAGAAGAAATTCAATCGATGGAAAAATGTACTTTTTCTGCAACTTAAAATAAATATAAGGATTTTGGTGCTCCAATCACATCTTGTCATTTAATTACTCCCTAAATGTTTAATTATTAACTTAACCCCATATAAATGCAAGTTAACATAGTAATGATCATGTTCTTTCCCTAGAATGTAGGCTTTCTTTAAGACAATGGAAAGCCTGCCATAACTAGTTGCAATGTTATAGGTATGACTCTGCTACCAGAGACATTGGCACCAAGATGCCCCAGGGCCACAGACTGAGCATAGGACACAATGGAAAGACTTATGCTCTTCCAATTTCTGGCATATTTGAAAGGGATTCCTTCAAAGAAGCCATAGGCTGAGAGGAGAAGGAAGAAGCAGCACAGCTCCTCAATTCCATGTTGTCCTAGTTGCCAGGATAGTAGAGTAGGCAGCAGAGTAATGGCCAGTAGCAAGTACTCTTCTGATGCTTAGCAATAGGGTACATCAGAGGCCAAGAAATGAGAGCAAAGATAGGGGAGACTAAATAAAAGCAGACATAGGAAGACTCAGGCAGGTGAAAAGACCTGTGAAGATCATGATGAAAAAAACATTCATGAGTCTGATGAAACACATAGAGTCCAGTCCATAGCTCTTTTTAATTTTTTTTATCCTCTTCCCTAAAGCACTTTCCAAGCAGAACTCAAAGCTTGTTTACTTGTCTGACTACTTCACTTATTATTACCCTGAGAATGCCTGCGCTATTTGAGAATACTATTAAACCACAGCTTCATTACTTTTTGATTTTGTCCAAGAAAATCCAGTAGAGGCAGGATAGGAAAGCTTTCAATTTTGGAGATGAAGGTTTGGAATTACACAGAGAGATATGACAGAAGGAAACCAGATTTTCTTTTGTTGGAGAAAATCATGAAACCAGGCTGATTAGATCAACTACAAATTTATGTTGCATAATCTCAAATGGGGCCTCATTGCTACAAGGCAATCTTTTTACATCTCCCTAATTGATTCACTGTCCTACTCACCACAGCATCTTTTCCAATTCTTTTTTATCCTTCCTTATACCTTTCATAGTTCCCTCTTTTCCCCACCCTCTCAGTTGAGAACCTTCTGTCATATTTTAAATGAGGTCATTCACCAAGAGCTTCCTTTCCACCCTTTTCCACCTCCCCTCCACCACCTCAACTAGTATTTCCCGCATGCCTTCTCATACCAGCTTCACCTTTACCTCTGTCTCACACAATGATATGGCCCTTCCTATGGCTGATGCAAACTTCTCCCTAGGTATAAGCCATCCAATTCCATTTTATTTTCTCCAGCAGCTTATATCTTCTGTCATTCCCAGTCTCTCCCTTACCTTCAATCTTTCTTTGTCTACTGGCTGTTTCTCTATTTGTTGCAAATTTATTCATGTCTCTCCAGTTCTCTTTATTTTATTATATTATATATTACAGTTCCCAAATCTCTTCCTCCTTCTACCCTTTTTCCCATCCATTGAGAAGGAAAATAATATGATTCCCATTATATGCAAAATATATTTCTACATTAACTAAAATCCAAAAAAAGGGCAAGGAAAATAAAGGGAGAAATATGCTTCAAAATATACTTTGAATCCATTAGCTTTCTATCTGGAGGTGGAACATAGGTTTCTTTCTAAGACTTTTAAATCTCTTATCCCTCTTCCCCAAAATCAGACTAAATCAAATGGAAAGTTATATTTGAGCTATTTAATATAACTAAATAATTTACCACTAATTTTGCTCTTTTGAATTATGAATATGTGAGGCATGTCTGTATTTTCTTTATGGTGATTTGTTACCATCCCAAGCAACATTCTTGCTTTATTGAGCACCCAACCAATGCCAATTATGTTATCTTTCTCTATTACTGCCAGGAAGAAGGACTCAGTTTGGATTACTGTGAACTGGACTTGTGATCAAAGTAAATATATTCCAGTGCCTCCCCATTCAGGAGTTTTCTGATATTTAAACATGAAGTTCTTAATAAAATCTCTACATCTACTTGATCACCAAAACCAAGTTTATTGTTCTAATGCCAAATATATATAAAAATTCAACAAACACCTTTATTACTATATCTTCCTTAAGTGAGGTGCCACAAAATCAAAAGGCATATTTTGACCCTTGATACATTTAATGTTAAGGAATCATTATTGCAATACTTTCTAAAGGAATACTTTTTGAGGGAAAGGATTTCTTTCATTCACTGTTGGGTGACTAATGCCGAAAGGTACAATATATTGATGTGTTGTCTGATCTTTCATTGATTAAAGTCATTTTTGTGCTAAGAGTGAAAGAGAGAGAAATGTAGCTGAGTCTATGATAAACAGGCACACAATAGTTTATGTAAAGATATCACTGAAAACAACCTGGGCTTGCAGCAGATTGACAGCTTGACCAAATGGCATGATGGCCTTTGGCATGGCTATGCACATCTACTTTCTAAGAAAAACAACAATAGATACATTGATAGCACATATCATAATAACCAGAAACAATTTCATAGTTCATAGAACTATATGGTACTAATCAGATTATCATAATACTACATTATGTGAAATTTTTTTTTTCTTGGAAATCCTTATCCTGCATAAAAGTTAGTCAAGGCAAATATATAAACCATTCATCAGTACAGGGGACCTTTAGGCAAAATTATCAAAAATTGAAAGAATAAAGGACTATTTATAATAAAACATTTTAAAAACACATTTTGTTTATCGTAATGGTAGGGTTTTCTTGGAGGTGGGGAGGGCAAGGGGTTCTAATTTTTTTTCTACCAATATAGAGCTGTACCTTTTCAACAATTTTAGTCTTGAAGAATTCAGGAGGGTGGTGGGGGAGGTGACACTAAGAGGTCAAATGATTTGTCCACAGCCATATAGTCTATATGTGTCAAAGTGGGTCTTGAGATCAGGTTTTCTTAACTCCAAGGATGCCTCATGATTCGGCACATACTCTACTATCTTTCAAAATAAAAATGCATGTAAATTTTTTGTGCAGTATTGCCAAGAATACATAAAACTAAGGATCACTTCTTTGTTAATGTTTAACCTGGTATCATTCTGAGTTAGTATAGGTGGTTTTCTTTTCTTTTTCTCTTTTTATCATTAATTTTTTTTAAATTTGAGGTCTAAATTCTTTCCTTCTCTCCTGTCCCTCCCCCATCCATTGAGAAGGCAAACAATATGATATCAATTAAATACGTGAAGTCATAGCATAGTTTTTTTTTTTTAATCTTTTATGGGCTTTCCCCTATGTATCAAATGGTAGTACTTTAAGATTAAAACAGAATCTTGAAGGTTTTAAGGAATCTGAGACGTTATCTAGTCTAGCACTTACCAAAAGTATTTATCTCATTGACAATATTCCTTACTACTACTCATACAACTTCAACTTGAATTCCTCCAAGTGTCAGAGAATTTAATACTTTATGAGGTAGTGCATTTCCACTTAAAGCTCCTTGTATTGAGCTGGTCTTCCTTCCTGTAAACTCTGCCCATTGGAATGATTTTGTTTTCCTTTTTGAGCTAAAAAGTATGACCTTTTTGGATGTGGCAACTCAAAAATATTTGAAGAATGCTACTAAATATCATCTCTTATCTTCTCCAGGATAAATAAAAGAAGTTCTTTTAATCGATCTGCATGTTCCACATTGATCCTGTAGCTCACCTCCAGGTCTCCAGTTTGAAGATATTCTTTTCCCCCTTGGCCTACATACCAACATCCTACCCATCAGAAGCTTAAACTCTATGAACTGAGAGCTACCTTGGACTGTTATAGATGAGCTTTCTCCTTATCTTTATTGTACAAAGCTTTCACTTCACTTTTTGGCCAACAGTTCCAACCTATTCTGCTTCTACTTTTACCCCACTTTTTTCTTCTTTATCTACATCTCCCCCTCTGTATCACATTAGGAACTACTACCAGTATTCTTAGAGGTGAGAATTTACCTAATCTTGACCACAACCAAGCATCCTCCTCTCTTCCAAGCTAATAGTCATGCTACTTACCCTCTGGCCTTCATCCCATCCTCTTCTCTAGCTAGAAATTTGGACTCTTGAGCTCTGCCCAAGAGCTACCTAGACTCTGATTTCCATTTCCTAGCTACCAATTCCAAATCATACCATTATGGGACAACTCTACCCTTCCCTTCCAGATACCCTTTATGTATTGTCATCTCCTACCAAAATGTAAGCTCCAGGGGAAACATGATTATCTTGTTTGCTTATATTTTCATCTCCAGAACTTAGCACAGTGCTTGGCACATAATAAGAGCTCTATCTATCTGTCTGCCTATCTAGGTATCTGTTTGTCTGTCTATCTCTCTCTGTTAACAACTATCTGTCTGCGTATAATTTATATATCTATCCATCATTTGTTAGTCATCATGTATCTATATGTTTATCATCTATCTATCACCTTTCCATCTGTTTATCTATCTATCTATCTATCTATCTATCTATCTATCTATCTATTATCTATCTATCTATCTATCTGAAAAGGTTGCAAGTCCTCTTGCTACCTTAACATGGACCAACTTGAATTTTTCAATGTCCCTCCAAAAATATGTTTCTCAAAACAGAATATAATAATACATATTTGGTCTAAACAGGACAAAATTCACTGAAACTTTCACCTCCTTCATTCTTGCTACTGTATCTCAATAAATAAAACGTAAATTGGTGTTAGCTTTTTTTGACTCACACCTTCACAGTTTGTTGTAATTGTGGTATAATAATGAGCAAAGGATTTAGAATCACAAATCCTGTGTATAAAAGTTAGCCTTATCAATTATTGACACTACAGGCAAAAAGGTCATAACTCATAACTTTTCTGAGCCTGTTCTCTCCTCTCTAAAATGTGGATAGTAATGTCTGTCCTGCCTATATTACGGGGTTTTTTGAGGATTAAACATATAATTTGAGAACACTTTTCCAAAGTTAATATTATATTAACATGAGTTATTTTATAATATAAAGAAAATATACAATTATTATAATAAAGCAAAGTGAGTATAAAGTAATGAACCAGAATGGCAACTATTATCATTTGTTAATCATGTTGTTGTTGTCATTACCAATAATAATAATTCTCTTCAGCTAAAAGTAAGTACAATTAAATTGATTTGAACTAGTCAGTTAAATCCAAAGAGGATTTATTAATGGTTTGATGTTATTTTAGAAGGAAGCGCCAGAGGCAGCTAGGTGGCTCAGGGGATGGAGTCAGGAAGACCTAAGTCCAAATCTGATCCCAGACACTTAATGTTGTGTGACCCCAGATAAGTCACTTAACTTCTGTTTGACTCAATTTCTTCATCTGGAAAATGGGGATAATAATAGTACCTACCTCCCAGGATTGCTGTGAGGATCAAGCGGATTATTCGTAAAGCTCTCAGCACAGTGCCTAGCACAAAGTAAACATTTTAATTGTTAACTATTATTATTATTAGTGATGTGCCTCAGGGATCAGTAATTATTCATGTTGTTAAACTTTTTTTTAAATCACTGACGAGGTCAAAGGTATGGAGACATACATACATGCCTTTAGAGTATTGTGTTAGGGGAATGCAAATGGAACATTATTACCAGACTATAGAATATATCAAGAACAGTAAGGTTTAAGAAGAATGGAAAGACAGGGAAATGTCAGGTTATAAAGAACTTTTAATGCTAGCCAAGAGACTTTATATTTGATTTTGGAAGTAATAACGAGCCACTCGAATTCTGTGAGTAGGGAGTATATATACATGCATTATACCTATGCTACAGAAAATCAACTTGGCAGCTAAATGGAGAATGGGTTGGAGTAGGAAGAAGCCAGTCAGAAGGCTGTTGATACAGTCCAAAAGGGAGCTGATGAGGAGGGTGGTGTATGAACTAGAGTTGGGGAACTATAAATAGAAGGAGGGAATGTATATGAGAGATGTCTTTAAGGTAGAGAGCACATGATCTGACAACTGACTAGATTATGTGGGGTAAGGGAAAGTGAGAAGTTGAGGGAGAAACTGAGGTTGCAGACATATCTGACAACTGGGGAAATGCTCATGCCTTCTAGAGCAATAGTGCCATTCCAAACAGAGGTGTTGGAGGGAAAGATGATCAGATATATTTTGATTGTGATAAGTTTGATGTGCCTATAGTACATCTAGTTTGTGATGTCTAAGAGGCAGTTGTAGATGAGAGACTAGAAGTCTGTAGAGAAATTAGTGCTGAATAAATAATTCTGAGTCATTTTCATAAGATGATAATTGAATTCATGTGATGATTAGATCATCAAATGAGATAAAATAGAATAAAAAGTAAAGGGAGGGCAGGACAAGGTCTTAAGAGAAACTCAAGGTTAATGCGCATGACATGGATGAAGAAACAGCAAAGGAAGGATCAGACAGAGAAGAGATTAGACAGGAGAAGAACCAGTAAAAAACATTACCATGAAAACTTAAAGAGAAGACACTATACAAAACAAGATTATGATTGGCAGTGCCAAATGTTACAGAGAGGTCAAGAAGAACCAAGATTGAGAAAAGGTCATTTGATTTGACAAAATTAAGACATACTTGGTAACTTTGGAAAGGGTAATTTCATTGGAATGATGTGGTCAGAAACCAGATTGCAGAGAATTTAGAACAGAATGAAACAAAAGGGAGTGGAGATGCTGATTGTAGATGGCATTCTCTAGGCCTTTAGCCAAGAAGGGGGCCATGGAGACACGGAACTGCAGCTATTTGGGATGATAAGATAATGGGAGGGGGTTCTCTATGCTTCTTTATGTTCAGAGAGACATGATAATATTAGAAAGCTTGAAAGCAGCAGAGAAGTAACCTGTAGGTAGGGAGAAATTGACAGAAAGAAAGAGAGAGAGAGAGAGAGAGAGAGAGAGAGAGAGAGAGAGAGAGAGAGAGAGAGAGAGAGAGAGAACAGAGATAACAGTGGAGTCAAAAAGCTGGAAAAGTTTGAAGGAGATGGATTAAAGGATTAAAAAGGAGGGATTTGTCTTGGCAAGGAGCAGGGCTATTGCTTCATCTGAGATCAGAGTGAAGGAGGATATAATCAAATCAATAAGGCACTTATTATGTGCCAGGTACTGTGCTAAGCACAGAGGAGACAAATACAATGCCTCCCCCCACCAATAAAATACAATAGTTCTTGCCATCAAGAAGTTAAAATTCTAAAGACAAAAAGTGGTTTTAAACTTAAATAAATTAAATAGAAATATTACATATAAGATTAGATTATATTACATTAATTTTTAGTGGATCTGCAGCACCATATTATATATATATATATATATATATATATATATATATATATATATATATATATATATAAATACACATAGTCTATTCAGCATTATGTGAATAGTGTTGGGGCTTGGCAAGACATAATCAACATAGGACAAGGAGCCAATTGGAAGATGATATATTGTCAAGTTTTACCAAAAGTTAGATATAAAGAAGAGAGGAGAGTGTTGTTAGTGAAGTGGTGATGCTCTGGGAGGAAACTGAGAGGTAGAGGGAACTGAATTCATGATGTAGACCAAAAGCACAGTTAGGTGTTACAAAGCAAAGGGAAATATGGAATAATAACAGATTATTATCAGATAAAGGAATTTTGGAGTTCACAAACATGGACATTAAACACTTGTGGGTGATGCCAAGGTCAAGGATATGATCATTTCATTGTGTATGTGAGATGAACGGGGGAGGAATAGGACTTGAGTAACTGAAGAACAGAGACATAAGGATATTTGCCAAGCTATCATTATATACGCTCAAGCCTACTAGCATGAGGTCAGGAAATAGAAAGGAAACATTACATACAAAGCAATGAACTCACTGAAGAAAGAAAATGTCCTGAGTATCTACAGCTAATAGTCACCAGGATTTAGATTGCTAAATTTGGATAGCATGAACCTCTAGGAGGAGTGTTTACTTAGTAAAGATGTTGCAGGGAGGAGCATAGTTCAACTCCACCAACCAATGAATGAATCTGGATGTGACAATGACAAAATGCATAGCCAGCAACAGATACAAAGGCAAGGGGAAAAAATGTTGTTGGGAGAAAACCATGTCTCAGTAAGGGCTAAAAGTGGAAGGAGTGAGAAAAACAGTAAGGTTTAAAATGAAAGGAAGATTGCTAATTATCTGTCAGCCATTGAAAAGTGAATGGAAAGGATGTAGAGCCAAGATAGTGGAGTAGAGGAAGCACTGCATCTGGCTCTCCCAACATTCCCTTCTAAACAATACTAAAATATTTAGATTCTAGAGCAGCACCACCTACCAGAGTTTGGGATGAGACATTTTTCTAAGCCAAGACAACTGAGGAGGTGAGGAGGGGTCTGAGCCACCGGGGTAGCAGTTGTCCCAGAATACACATAGTGATGACAGCAGCAGCAGCATCTTCAAAAGCTCTGAGCCCAGAGACTGTAAGGGAACAGGAAAACTGGTGATAAAGAGATTATAGGGGACCCTTTTGCTAGCTCTGGTTGCAAGACTGGTTGCTGTTTGGCGACTCTATCACCTATTCCTACTTCTAACTTGCAGTTCCTGGTCAGAGAGGAGTACAACAGCTTGCAGTAGCAAAGTAGAAGATACCCTGAGGAACAATGGTGCTTAAGTCAAAAAGGGATCAGAGGCCCTTCCTGGGTAAGGACCAGAGGCAGACCAGGTGAGCAGGGACTATACCTTTCTCTGGCTCATACAACCTTGGAAGCACAGAAAATCTCCAAAACCCCAGAACTAGCTCTGAAAACAGCAACACAAAAAAGTCTGAAACTTGGAAAATTATCCCCCTATCACTGTACCACAGATGACTCCAACTTTAATATAAAGTTCAAAGTCAAGACATAGGCTGGAAGAACCTGACCATAAAACCTACTATGGTTACAGAAAAGATCAAGACAAACAACAATGAAGTTGTTACTTGCAGCTACTGTGGAGGAATAAGGCCAATAACCCCAGCACAAAGGAGGGATGCTAGCACAAGTTCTTTAATCTGCTTTTCTAAAGGAAAGAAACTTTAAGGAGTTAACAATCTTATTTTAATTAAACATACATATATCATTCACTTAGTTCAGGGGGAAAAGTCATCACCCTGAACTTCAGAGCAAATACAAACAGAAGTTACAAACAGAGCAAATAACATGAATAAACAGACAGGCTTCTAACTGTCTGACCATAGCAATACATACATAGTAAAGAGAGAAAGAGAGAGAGAGAGAGAGAGAGAGAGAGAGAGAGAGAGAGAGAGAGAAGCACCAATATCTGGGTTTTCAAAGCTGAGGGGCTCCTTAACAATGGCTACCCAGAGTCTCATCTGGCTAAATCAGACCAGCACTCTTCCAGTGAGTGAGACCCAAAGCAAATGCTAACCTCAGAGTATATATACTGTTTCTAATCAAGGACTCTTGATTCAATCAAAGACTCTTGATTCAAACAAAGGCAAGATTCAATCAAAAGCACTTGATGGCCTTAGTTCTGAGAAGCACTCCAAGAGAAAAAAAAAACAGTAAAAAGTCTCACTTTGCTTGCCATTACACAAACTAAGAAAATAAATTATAGAAACAATCAATAATTTCAGTAAAGAGAATGACAATCATTTGTGGAAATTTGTGGAATGTAGTCAAAGCAATATTTGGGAAATATATATATATACACACACATATGTACATGTGTGTATATATATATACATATATATACACACACATACATAAAAACATGTACATTAATAAAAGAGAGAAAGAGTGGATGCAACTAAAAATACCTAGAAAAAAAAACAAATTAAAAATGCCCAATTAAACTTCAAAATAAAAATTCTGAAAACCAAATGAGATATTAAAAAAATTAAAAAGTAATTGTATTAATAAATAAAACTAGGAGTGGGTTTTATTTAAAAAAAACAATAAAATAGGTAACCATTAATTAATTTGATTTAAAAAAAGAAAACCAAATTACCATTATCAAAAATGGAAAGGGTGAATTCACCACCAGTAAAGATGAAAATAAAGCAATTATCAAGAGCTATTTTGCCCAATTATACATCAAATAAACCTAATAATTTAAGTATAATTATCAAATATTTACAAAAAATGCTCATATTAACAGAAGAGGAAATAGATTACTTAAATAAGTCTATCTTAGAAAAAGAAATTGAAGAAGACAACAATGACCTCCCTAAGAATAAATCCCCAGGACCAGATGGCATTTTACCAAACATTTAAGGAACAATTAATCTTAATACTATATAAACTATTTGGAAAAAAAATAGGTAAAGAAGTCCTACCAAATTCCTTTTATGACACAAACATGGTTTTGATACCTAAACCAGGCACAGAAAAAACAGAAAGTAAACTATAGAACAATTTCCTCAATGAATATTGAAGTAAAAAGTTTAAATAAAACCCTATCAGGGAAATTACAATAATATGTCACAAAGATCATATACTATGACCAGGTGGGATTGATACCAGGAATGTAAGGCCAGTTCATTATTAGGAAGACTATCAGCATAATTGACTATATCAATATGAAAAGCAACAAAAATCATATAATTATATCAATAGATACAGAAAAAGCCTTTGACAGAATACAACACCCATTCCTATTTAAAACATTAGAAAGCATAGGAACTAATGGTGCTATTATTAAAATAATAACTAGCATTTATTTAAAACCAAAGACAATCATTATCTGTAACAGCAATAAACTTAAAGACTTTCTAATAAGATCAGGAGAGAAGGAAGGATGCCCATTATCTCCACTATTATTCGATATTGTACTAGAAATGCTAGTTGTAGCAATAAGACAAGAAAAAGAAATTGAAGGAATAAAAATAGATGAGGAAATGAAAATATCACTCTTTGCAGGTAATATGATGCTGTACTTAGAAAATCCTAGAAAATTAACTAAAAAACTAACTGAAACATTAACTAAAAAACTGAAACTGAAACAATTAACAACTTTAGCAAAGTTGCAGGTTATAAAATAAGCCCACATAAATCATTAGCATTTCTATACACTACCAAGAAAACCCACCAGGAAGAGATATAAAGAGAAACACCATTAAAAACACTGTGGACAATATGAAATGCATGGGAGTCTATCTGTCAAGATAAATCCAGAGATTATATGAATGCAGTTACAAGAAACTTTTCACACAAATAAAGACAGATCTAAACAACTGGAAAAATATCAATTGCTCATGGGTAAGCCAAGATAATATAATAAAAATGACAGTTCTACCTAAATTAATTTACTTATTCAATGCCATAACGATCAAAGTTAGAAAAATAATAACAAAATTCATCTGGAAGAATACAAGATCAAGTATATCAAGGGAATCAATAAAAAAAAAATATGAACAAAGATGACCTAGTATCACTAGATTTCAAACTATATTGCAAAGTTGGAATTATCAAAACAATTTGGCATTAGCTAAGAAAGAGTGATAGATAAATGGAATGGATTAGGTACAAAATATATAGTAGACCATAGTAATCAAATGTTTGATAAACCCAAAAATCTAAGCTTCTGGGGGTAAGAACTAAATATATGACAAAAATTGTTAGGCAAATTAGAAAGATTTTTTTGTTTTTTGTTTTTGCAAAAAAATAGGCACAGATCACTATCTCACACCATATGCCAAGATAAGGTCAAAATGGGTACATAATTTAAAGAGTGATATCATAAGTAAAATAGGGGATCATGGAAAAATGTATCTGTCAAATCCATGGATAAGGGAAGCATTTATGACCAAAGGAGAGATAGAGATTACAGGAAGTAAAATGGATAACTTTGATCACTGTGTATATATGTGTATTATATATATATATATTATATATATATATGTATATATATGTATGTATGTATATCACATATACATACATATATATTTATATTGCACAAACAGAATTGATGCAATCAAAATTAGAATAGGAAAGTATGAAAAAAATTATAGCAGTTTCTCTGATAAAGGCTTCATTTCTCAAATATATAGGGAACTGAGCCAAATTTATAAAAATAAGAGCCATTCCCCAGTTGATAAATGGTCAAAGGATTTGAATGACCATTTTTCAGAAGGAGAAATCAAAGCTATGAATAGTCCCACAAAAAATGCTCTAAATCACATTAGAGAAATGCAAATTTAAAAAACTTTGAGCTACCACCTCACACTTACCAGATTGACTAACATGACAAGAAAGGAAAATGATAAATGCTGAGGGGGGTAATGTGGAAAAATTGAGACTAATGCCTGGGTGGTGGACTTGTGAATTGGTCCCCAAAACCTACAAAATTGTGTTTACCCTTTGACCCAGCAATACCACTCCAGAGAGAAAGACCTTTGTGTCCAAAAATATTTATGGTAGGTCTTTTTATGGTATCAAAAAATTGAAAATTGAGGAGATGCCCATCAACTGGTGAATGAATTAGTTTGGGTATAAGTTTATTTTTTTCCATTTAATTTTTATTTTTTCCCTCAATTACATGCAAACAAAAAATTTTAATGTTCATTTTTAAATGTTGCATTCCATATTTTTTTATCTCTCCTCATCTCCCTTCTTGAGAAGACAAACAATTTGATATAGATTATAAACATGCAATCATGCAAAACATTTCCATATAAGCCATGTTGCAAAAAGAAACAGACAAAAGAGACCCCAAAAATAATAAAGTAAAAAAGGTATGCTTAAATTTTCTGCTATAAGATTATGAGGGAATACTATTTATAATAAATGATCATCAGGATGGTTTCAGAAAAAAACCAAGAAAACTTATATGAACTCATGAAAAATGAATTGAACAGATCCAGGAGAACATTGTAGACACTAACAGTGACACAGTAAAGGTGGTTAACTGTGAAAGAGTTAGCTACTGTGACCAAGACAATGATCAAGACAAGACAATTCCAAAAGATCCATGATGAAAAAGAAAACTAATGAAATCTGAATGCAGAGAATGGAGAGGAAGAAAAGAGAGATAGAATTTGGATCAAGATTTTTAAAAAATGAATGTTAAAAAATTACATGTTATTTGGAAATATTTAATGAAAGAAATAAAGTATGTTTAAAAATTAAGAAACAAAAAAAGCCTAAGAGGGAAGAATATATAAACATATTCCATTGGGTATAAAAATCCATTTTACCCAAAAGAGAAATAGAAGGGAAAGGGATAAGAGAAGAGGGATGATAAAAGGGAGGGCAGATTAAGGGCAGCAGTGGTCAAAAGCAAAACAGACTTTTGAGGAAGGACAGAGTAAAAAGAGAGAGAGAAGGATAAACATAAGAAAATAGAATGGAAGAAAATGAACAGTTAGTATTATAACAGTGAATCTGAATGGGATAAACTTACCCATAAAATGGAAGGAGATAGCAGAATGGATTTGAAACCCAAATCCAACAATATGTTTTTTAAAAGAAACCCACTTGAAACAGAAAGACAGTTAAAATAACAGACTGTAGCAGAATCTATTATGCTCAGCTGGAGGAAAAAAAAAAAAACAGTGTTAGCAATCATGCTCACTGACAAAGCAAAAGCAAAATAGACCTAATTAAAAGAGATAAGCAGGGAAACTACATCTTGCTAAAGGGCATCATAGACAATGAGGCAATATCAGTACTAAACATATATGCACCAAATGGCTGAGCATAGAAATTATTAAAGGAAAAGTTCCAAGAGTTGCAGTTGGAGATTTATAGTAAAACTATACTAGTTGGAGGCTTCAGCTTTTCTCTCTCAGATCTAAATAAATTTAACCATAAAACAGAAAAGCGGTGGGAAATGTCTGTGATACCTTGGATCTTCTTTGACTGACTTCTCCATCATAACCCCACAACAGTTACAATCCTACTTCAGGCATTCATCACCTCTTGCCTATATTACTACAAAAAGCCTCCTGATGGATTAGTCTGCTTCATGTCTCTCCAGTCCAAATCATCTTTCACTTAGGTGTCAAAGCGATTTTGCTGGGAGTACAGTCAGTAACATAGCTTAACTCTCCCAACATTTTCCTCTAAACAACTTCAAAATAACCTCTCAAGTCATATTTTGGAGTAGCACAGCCAAAAAAAGGTGAAAGTGAGACATTTTGCCAGCCTAAGACAGTTTAAAAGATTGGTAGAAGAGCAACAGAACCACCAGCTGGCCTAGGAGGTGGCCATGACAGTTAAAGTAGCAGTGGCAGCAACAGCACCAGCTTTGGGAGTTCTCATCCCAGAGGTGGAAAGAGGCTGGGCAAATAGTCGGAAAGAGATTACAAGGGCCCTTTTGCTGGCACTGTATGCAGCTGGAAGAGATTAGCAATTCTATGGTCCAGAAACAATTCTGGGTCACTGTTCCAGGGTAGACGAGAGCCTTAGTGCTTGTGGTTGTAGTAGTGCAATGGTCCTAATCACAGTTCCAGGACAAGAGGAGCACAAGTGCTTGTGGATAAAAGGAAGACTAGTACTTAAAGCTTTCAGGAAAGGAGAGCCCTGTGGCTGCAGAAGAGAAGATGTCTTTGCTGGGTAAAGACCAGAGAACCTCCCGGGAGAGCAGTGACCACAACTCTTTCTAGAACATGCCACCTTGGAAGCATCAAAATTTTGCAGAGCCCCCAGAACTAGCTCTGAAAAAAGTAGCACAAAAAAGCCTGAAGCTTAGGAAGTGACTGCTCAACCCAAAGTGAGTATAGCCCAATGTTAACATTAAGTTCAAAGTCAAGGACTGGATAATGAGCAAACAACAGCAAAAAGAACTTGACCATAAAAAGCTATTATAGTGGCAAGGAAGAACAAGACACAATTTCTGAAGAAGACAACTATATGAAAATAGTTACAAGTAAAACATCAAAAAAAACTAATTAGACCCAAGCACCACAAAAATTCCTGGAAGAGTAAAAGAAAGAGATAAGAGTGGTAGAGGAAAAATAGAGAAAATAAATGAGAGTGACATGAGAAATTTATTAAAAAGAGAATTAATAACTTGGTAAAATATACATAAAAATACTGAAGAAAATAGAATAGGCCAAATGGAAAAGAAGGTACAAGAACTCACTGAAGAAGACCCTGAGACATTAAGATAGTATAAAACAAAGTCAAAAAATGAAAAAATTAGAATAAAATATAAAATATCTCACCAGAAAAACAGCCAACCTGGAAAGTAAAAAGAGGAGACATAACTTAAGAATTATTGTACTACCTGAAAGTCATAAGGAAAGAGCCTAGATATTGTATTTCAAGAAATTATCAAGGAAAACCAACCCGATATTTTAGACCCAGAGAGCAAAATAGAAATTGAAAGACTCTATCAATCACCTCCTTAAAAAGACCCTAAAATGGGAACTCCCAGGAATATTATAACCAAATTCCAGAATTCTGAGGTCAAGGAGAAAGTTTTGTAAGTATCTAGAAAGAATTAAAATATCATGGAACCACAGACAGGGTCACACAATATTTAGCAGCTTCTACACTGAAGGATTGGAGGCCTTGGAATATGATATTTTAGAAGGCCAAGGAGCTAGGATTAAGATAAATGATCACCTACCCAACAAAACTGAATATTACCCTGGAGGAGGTGGGGTTATATATAATGAAATAAAGGACTTTCAAGCATTCCTGATGAAAAGATCAGAGCTGAGTGCAACATTTGCCATTCAAACACAAAACTCAAGAGAAGCATAAAAAGTTAAGCACAAAAGAGTAAGGGACTCAATAGTGTTAAACTGTTTATATTCATATAATTCCTATGAATTTTATCATTAAAGTCAGTTAGAAGGAGTCTATTTGGACATAGGGCATGAGAGTGAGTCAATTATATTGAAATGACCTCAAAAACCAATGAAAAGCTGAGAAAGAAGGATGTATTCAAAGAAGGGGATGGGATAGGTAGAATGGGGAATATATTCTCACCAAAAAGAAGCACATAACGAAGAACTTTTAAAGTAGAAAATAAGGGGCAGGAGGTAGTGTGAAATTCTTGACCCCTAATTTCATTGGAATTGGTTCAAAGAGAAAAGAGTATTGGTTCAAAGATGGAAGACACACTCAGTTGGGTATATAAATCTACTTCCCCCAAAAGGAAAATAGGAGGGCAAAGGAATAAGAGATGGGGGTAGGGATGATAAAAGAGAGGACAGAATAAAAGAGGCAGTGAGGAGAAACAAAACACACTCTTGAGGAGGTGCAGGATAAAAAGAAAGAGAAGGATAGACAGAAGAAAATAGGATAGAGGGAAATACACAGTAATTATAACTAAATGTGAATGCAACTTGGATGAGCTCACCCACAAAATAGAAGCAGATAGCAGAATGGATTAGAAATCAGAATCAAACAATATACTGTTAATAAGAGACACACTTGAAATAGAAAGATACATAGTTCAAATAAAAGGCTAAAGTATGAATTATTATGCTTTGGCTGAATTTAACTGAAAAGGCAGGGGAAGCAATCATGATCTTAGACAAAGCAAAAACGAAAATTGACCTAACTAAAAGAGATGATTAGAAGAACTATGTCTTTCTAAAAGGTACCATAGACAATGAAATAATATAAAAATGTTTACAGCAAGCTTCTCTAATAAAGACTTACTTTCTTAAATATATAGGCAACTAAGTTAAATTTACAAGAGACATTCCTCAATTGATAAATTGTCAAAGGATATGAACAGGCAATTTTCAGAAGTAACTTTAATGTCTATAATTATATGAAAAAAGTGCTCTAAATCTCTATTGATTAGAGAAATGAACATTAAAACAACTCTGAGCTACCATTTCACACCTATGAGAGATGACAAATGGTTGAAGGGATGAGGGAAAATAAATATATTAATATACTATTGGTGGAATTGTGAACTGGTCCAACCATTCAGGAGAACAATTTGGAACTATGCCCAAAGGGCTCTCAAACTGTGCATACCTTTGACCCAGAAATACCACTACTAGTTCTGTATCCCAAATAGATCAAGAAAAAAGGAAAATGGCCAATATATAAAAATATTTATAACAGCTCTTTTTATGGTGGCAAAAAATTGGAAATTGAGGGGATGCCCATCAAGTGGGGAATGACTGAATATGTTTTGGCATATGATGGTATGCAATACTATTGTGCTGTAAGAAATGACAAGGAGGGGGGCGGAGCCAAGATGGCAGCCGGGAAGCAGTGACTGGCGTGAGCTCCCCACCAAGTTCCTCCAAAAACCTATAAAACAATGGCTCTGAACCAATTTTAGAGCTGCAGAACCCACAAAGTGGCAGAGGGAAGCAGGG
>CM053626.1:267786311-267835157 GCA_028646595.1 Phalanger gymnotis
CAGACCTTACCCCGAGACCATCCAGGCTGTCCTGGGCTGGAGCCCTGCTTCCCTCTGCCACTTTGTGGGTTCTGCAGTTCTAGAATTGGTTCAGAGCCATTTTTTATAGGTTTTTGGAGGGACTTGGTGGGGAGCTCGCTACACCAGTTACTGCTTTCCAGTTGCCATCTTGGCTCCGCCCCCCTTTCTGTCTTTACATTGACCATCCAAATGCAGACATTGTATTTTCTCCTCACTTCTATCAATCTGCCTTCAAAGTTCATTTCAAGCCATTCCTGATTTAAACTTCTAGTGTCACTCTTCTCTATCCATCAAGCATTTATTTTGTATTTCTTTTGTACATACTTATATATGCACATGCTGTTTTCTCCAACAAAAGCTTCTTGAAAGCAGGGTTTTTCCTTCCTCCCTCCCTCTCTTTTTCTTTCTTTCTTTCCTTGTTTCTTTCTCTTTCTTTCATTTTTCCTTCCTTTCTTTCTTTTCTCCTTTCTTTTCTTCCTTCCTTCCTTTCTTTTCTTCTTTCTTTTCTTCCTTCCTTTCTCTTCCTGCCTTCCTTCTTTCCTGCCTTCCTTCTTTCCTGCCTTCCTTCCTTCTTTCCTTCCTTCCCTCCTTTCTTCCTTCCTTCCTTCTTTCCTTCCCTCCCTCCCTCCTTCCTTCCTTCCTTCCTTCCTTCTTTCCTTCCTTCCTTCCTTCCTTCCTTCCTTCCTTCCTTCCTTCCTTCCTTCCTTCCTTCCTTCCTTCCTTCCTTCCTTCCTTCTTCCTTTCTTCCTGCTTATGGCTGGATTGATTAATAGGTTAAATATCTCTGAAATTTATCTTAAGGCATGGTTTCTGGATCTCCACATAGAAACGTAAAGATTGTCAACATTCAAATGTAATATGGCCTCCAGAACTGGACAGAATGTTCCAGATGTGGTCTTCCCAGGTTAGGATAAAAGGAGACTATGCACCTTTAACATGAATACTATGTTTCTAAGCGTCTGTGCTAAAATCTCATTAGCATTTTTAGTTGCTTCAGCACATAATGATTCACTTTGGAGTCATCAAAGTTCTTAGGTCACCCTTGCTATTTTCTTTCTTGTCTTTTTTAAATATTACATCTTTGTTACTCAAAACGTCTTTCTCTTGAGCACAGAAAGTAGTATGCCTAAAGTTTTAATATAATCTACAACAAGATTCAGATGAGATTACTAAGAAAATAATCTTTAAAAAACAAGCATCTATTTGTCTCCAACTAAATACTGACCAAAATAAATCCAAGGACTTAAGATTTTTATTTTTCCAGTTTATCTTTCACCTCTGAGCCATCTCTCACTGAACCATGAAGGAAGAAAGTTCTTGTTCAAATTATTTAATATTTGGACCTAGCTCATATCATTTGAAAGAATCTAACAATATGAGCATGGGATGTCATTTCTTAGTAGCATTGTTTTATTTCCTTAAGTTCTAACATAAGCTATTAACAATTCTTTTTAATTTATTTTATTATCAGTAAAGAGGGATGACTATGATATATTTTATTATTCTTCAATTTAGTCTTAAAGGAAGGAAGGAGAAAAGGACAGGAACCACACATTCATGATGTGCCTACTATGTGCCAAGCACTGTGATAAGTATTTCATTTGATCCTCACAATAACCCTGGAAGATAGATGATGCTATTATCCCCATTTAACATCTGAAGAAAAAGAGGCAGGCCAAGGTTAAGTGACTTGCCCAGAGTCACACAACTAGTAAATGTCTGAGGCTGGATTTGAACTCAGTCAAACTCTTGACTCTAGGCTCAATGCTCTATCTACTCTACTATTTAGCTTCCTCTAAAGGTACTTATTATGATGATAATGTTTATTATTTTTAAACGATATTAGGATTAAAACCTCTATATATTATGAAAAAAGATACAATCAATTTATACTCTCTAGAACCACAGAACATTTCCTACTTTTTTAATTTTTTGAAATCCCTGATATCCCAAATATTCTAAAGGCTTTCTACCTGCTAAAGTCTCCACTGATGTCAGATGTTCATATTTAATGATTTGTTGTCCAGAATAAAATTTTCCATTTGTTTTAACTACACTTTTACTTTTGATTTATTTTCACTCAGTAAGAAAGTTTTTTGGCTCTTAAAGTGAAAGTAGATTGCCTTTCACACTGGTTGTTTGAAAAAAGAATATATTAAGAAATAAGCAATAAAAGATACCTACAACCCCCCTCCTTTTTTCAACTTGTTAACAACTTCTCAATGAAATAATATTGATGTTAAGTATTTTCTTCACTTAAAACATATAACCCAACTACACATCTGGAGGAGAACTGAAATAATTGGTTAGCAAGAACTTCAGTTCCTGCCTTGGAAAGTTTTCTTTAAAAGTTTACAGGGTATCATGGGATTGAAATTCATCTTGAGAATTTCTCCAGAGAATTGCTACATGAAATTCTGCCTTAAGCAGAATATTTTCAAATGACAGTTTTTATGAAAGAAGATAACTGGAAACTGACTGTGGAAAAACTTTTTTTCTTTTCTTTTTCTTTTTGATTCATTTTTCCCTCTAAAAGAAAAAGAAACTACTTATGTTAAATCATAATACTTTAATAATTTTAGCTGTTACCATGGCATATTCATAGTGATATAGTCGTTATAATGATCTCTTTAACAAAGCCATTAGTACATCATTTCTAAAAAAGTAGGAAATGAAATCCTTTCTGGGAAGAATGATATTATGTTTATGAAAATTTTAAAAGCAAAAGTAGCTATTATTTTCTTCACTGAAGAAAATATGAAATTATTTATTTGAAGATAATAGATCAAAAGAGGAACCTATCAATAAACAACAGTCATTGAGTAAGCACTTACAGATAGATCAGTTATTCCTATCCTAACATCCTATAGAAAATACTAACAATAATAGATTGTAATCTGGTCCTACCTCACTGCTTGAAATTGGATTAGTCACTTAAAATCACAGCATAAGTTTATCAGAGCATGCATGTATCTTTATTATCTTCTGGAATAGATGAAACAGAATTTGATTACTTCATTAGATATCAAGAAATATTGGAACAAAATAAAAGAATTAAAAAGAAAAGAAAATGTAAGCTATCTGATATAACAACAACAAACTGACCTGGAAAACATGTCAAGGAAAAGTAACTTAGTAAAATTTGACTCCCTAACTCCCCCTAACAAAATAGCCCACATGACATTTTGAGAAAAAATAAAAAAACGGGCTAGAGCTATTAAAAGCAGGGGGCAGAGTCAAGACAGAATGAGTCCACCAATCACTTCCTGAAAGAAATACCAAAGAGAAAAATCCCAGAACTTCATAGGAAAAATTCAGTGCTCTCACATCAAAGAAAAAATACTGTAAGAGTAGAAAAAGAAGCAGTATAATTATCAGGGGACCACAGTCAGAATTACATAAGACTCGGCAGCTGCTATGTAAATGAGAGATCTTGAAATATAATATTTCAAAAGACAAATGATATAGTGAACAAGAAAAATAACTTACTCTGAAATACTGACTATGAACCAATAAGAAAAAGAAAAGAAACTTTAATAGAAGAGAATAATTTAAGCATTTCTGATGAAGAGAATAGAGTTAGAAGTTTGAAATATAAACACAGCCATTAAATGAAATGCAGCAAGGTAAATTTATCTGAGCAATTGGATACGGCTGTATAATAATGTTAGGAGAGATGATATTCATGATGATATAGTAATGGAGACTCAGAAGGAGGGGCAAATAGGAGAATCAGGAGAGAGTAGCAGTATGAGAAGTAAGAGAGGAGTGCATACCCGGAAGGAAAAGGTGGGCACATCCACTTCAAAGGCAGCAGAAAAATTAAGAAGGATGAAGGTTAAAAAAAGACCAAAAGATTAAGAAATTAATAGATCATTGATAACTGTGAAAAGAGCAATTTAAGTTGAATAACTATGTCAAATGTTAGACTGCAGAAGGTTGAGAAGAGAGGAGACAGAGATAATACATAAACATCTTTTGCTAGGAATTTGAGAATGGTAGAGTATCAGTAGGATGATAGCTTGAGTTTAGTGATTTTATTGTTTTATTTTTAAGTTTGGGAGAGACTTGTGCAGGTGTGAAGTCAATGGGGAAGCAAACAAGAAGACAGGACAAGGTTAAAGATTGGGGGTAAGGCAAGGAGGAAACAGGAATAGTACTTTTAGCCTCAAACTATATTAGAAAGCAGCAGTCAACAAAGCCATCTGGCATTGGTTTAAAAAGTACCAAACTAGATCAAAAGGGGGAAAAGAGTTATATCAGACACAGTTTGAAAAAGGAGATCCAGAAACAATGGAACTTGGTACCCCAGAATTTTATAAACCAGAAAAAAAATATTTAGGAAATAACTTCTCCAATAAACTCTTCTAGGACAATCAGAAAACATTCCGTCAGAAATTAGACTTAGACCTATATCATAAAACATATTCCACAATTAAATTCTAAATGGATATGTAACATTAATCGTTTTTATGCAATAACATTTTGAAGAGAAGTTTATCTTAATCCTTTCATAGCTATGGGTATGAGATATATTCTTAAAGGAATAACAGATAGAGCCAATTACAAAAATGAAATATGCAACTTTGATAACATGAAAAAGAAAAGCTTGTGAACAAAGAAAATTAATGCATTGAGGATAAAAAAAGAGGTCAACTGGGAAAGTATCTTTGTATAAAATTTATCAGATAACAGTTGGTATGCAAGATATATAAACAACTAAATATACAAATGAATATATACACATATGTGTACGTATATGGATAGATGTGCATATACATACATGCTAAAAGGATATAACTTAATAAGTTTTGGATTTGCCACCATCAGTTCATGCACTTATACAGTTAGAGCATTCCTTAATTTGATAGTGTTAGAAAAAATGTATGTGTTTTTCTTTTGAATGTTATATGGTATACATTTATATATAGTAAACACAATTATATAAATATGTACCTCTATAATACTACATTACATGAATGTAAGTATAGTATATCATTATATTATATTCATTAATTTCATTTTAATAATTATACATAGATATTTTTACATATATATATATTTATATATAAAAACAAAATACATGCTTACATACACATTTAAAAAGCAAAAGCTATTCCCCATTAGACAAGTGGTCAAAGGATATTAACTCCATGTGAAAGAATGCTGTAATTTGTTAATAATAAGAGAAATAAAAGTTAAATCAGCCTTGAGGCTGCACCTCACAGCAAATTAGGAAAGATGACAAAAGACAAAAATAGTCATTGTTGGAAAGAATATAGGCACACTAATGCATTTTTTGGAGCTGCAAATTAGTGTAACCATTTTGGAAAACATTATAGAAGTATTCAAATAAAGTGACTAATGTGTCCATACCCTTTGACTCAGTGATTACAATATTAGATATATACAGCAAGAGATAACTGATAAGAACAATGTCCCCACATACACCAAAATAGTCAGACTTTTTATGGTAGCAAAGGACTGGAAACCAACTAGTTCATAATTTTGGGAAAGGCAAAACACACTCTGTTATTTGAACATAATGTGATATTCGTGTGCTGCAAGAAATACAATGAAGGTAGAGAAACATGTATATAGACTTACAGGATCTTATGCAGAGTTAAGTAAAGCCAAGAAAACAATGTGTACAACAACTACAAACAATGAGAATGAAAAGAACAACCATAACAGATTCAAAAGTCAATGTTTCAAAAAGACAAAGAATAAATGTGGGCCACATGAGAAGTCCACTTAGGAAACATGACATATATGTTCGGGAATTTTTGATATATTGATCAGTCTTCCTCTTTTTCTTTTGTTCCTTCCTATTTTCTTTCTAGCTTTTCTCTTTAAAATATTATTTATTATATAGGATCCCTCTCTGCAGGGGCAAGGGATAGGGACAGTAGGAGAAATTCTAATGATATTAAAAATAAAGATCAATAAAATTATTTTGATTAAAAAAGTGTTTTATCTCTGGATGGAACATTTTGCGATATGCGATAGTAGAATCCAAAGTTGTTCCATAGGCAAAATCCTCACAATTCAAATAAACAATATGCTAATAAAGAAAAATTGAAAACTGAGTCATATGTAATTGCTAATAAAGATAGGTTTTATGATTAAAAGAGTGGAAATTATACAACATATCATTGTAGGTTTAGTATCTAATGGAAAACTAAAAATATTCAATTATGAGAATTATACACTAGAAGCTCACTATAGTTGGGGAACCTGCAGCCTCAAGGCCACATATGGCCTTCCAGGTCCTCAAGAACAGCCCTTTGACTGAATCTAAACTTTACAAAACAAATCCCCCCTCAATAAAAAGGATTCATTTGGGAAGTTTGGATTCAGTCAAAGGGCTGCATTTGAGGACCTAGACGGAGGGCCTGAGGTTGCAGGATGACAAATCCCTATTTTAAAAATACAAATGCCAACATACTTAGAAAATACAAAAACTAAACTGTATTTTAACCATAACATTTTCACGGACATAACTGTTAACGCATTATTGCCTAGATACATATTGATATGCAAAAAGGAGCCATATTTTAAAAGATTTCATGATACTAAATTCTAGTAATCTCCAAATGATATGGAATGAAAAGCTGTTGACATATACAGTCCTGGAAGAAGAAATTAAAATCTTACAGGGAGAGGAAACAGCATGTATCACCCTTGCTGATCTGGACATTAGTGCATGTATCTCAATATACTTCAAGAGAATCTGTGGAATATAAGCTTATATACCCAAAGTACATGTGATAGACATTCTGTTAAGTCCTTGAAGTATAAAGAAAGGCCAAAAAAAAAAAAAGAACAACAGTTTCTATTCTCAAAGAGCTCATCGTCTAATTGGTGAGGCAACATGCAAATAACTAAGTACAAACAAGATGCATATAGGTTAAATACAGAGTAGGTGCAAAAGGCAGTAAGTAAGATTAAAGAGGACTGAGATAGGCTTTTTGCAAAATGCTGGACTTTTACTGAGACTTGAAGGAAACCGGGTAGGAGGCAGAGATAAACAGAGTGAACATTCTAGGTATGAGAGACAACCAATGAAAATGCTCTGATTTAGGAGATCAGAGTGATAGGTGGAAGGAACAGCAAGGAATACACTGTCACTGGGGGCATGTATTTAGAAGAACATAAGGCACAAAAAGACTGGAAGGGTACAAGGAGGGTGGCTTATGAAAGGCTTTGAAAACCAAAGGATTTCACATTTGATCTTGGAGGTAATAAGGAGCCTGTAATTGATAGGGAGGTAATATGACCTGCATTCTAGGAAAATAAATTTGACAGCATAGATTGGAATGGTGAAAGACTGGAGGTTAGAGACCAACTAGCTGTTTGAAATCTACTTATATTTTTATGTGAATAACATGAATACTATGAATAACAGTGACTTTGAATTAATGTAAGGATTCATATAGCATTGTCATCAAATATTGACTGCAATAATGTATCAGACACAGTCAGGGGCAGACAAATGCTATATTCTTTTGCCCACTATACACACATATATTTATGTTTCAAGTGTACGGTCATACATATATTTGCCTCCAGCAATAGTTCATGAATGAATTAAAATGTCATGTTGAAAACAATTGGAATTGATTAAGATAAAAGGCCTTCCGCAATGTACACAGATTTCTCTCTTTAACAAGCATCAGATTGGTTATACTCTGGTTCAGAATTGAATGCTCTCTGATAAGGAAGAATTGTAATTTCTCATATGTGAAACTTACATGAATAGAGAAGTTAAATGTCATATTCATTTTTTAAAAGGTAAATAAACTGGTTTCCTTCATCTTGAACTTCATTTGATACTATGATGGCTATGTATTTATAATGAAAATAAGTAAGTATCCTCATAACACCTGCAGAAATCTTACCCCTCCTTAAAGTTAATGCTACAATTCATATTATGTTAGAAATTAATAGATTGAAAATATTTATTTAACTTTAGATACATATGTTATAAAGGCACCAATAATTTTATGAAGATGGACATTATTATTTACCTAAAAGGAATTCTGAAGCAGAAGTTCTCTTCTGAGTAGTGTATTAAACACTCACTTGCAGAAAAATAATAGGCAAACAAGGTCACTATAATTTCTTCAAAATTTGTAAGTTTTACCTAAAGTATTCAATCTAACTTCAATGAAGTTCAAGATTTTGAAAGTGCTTTACCAAATCAGACATGCAACTGATATTCTACCTTTTTTTCCTTCCAGTTAATTAAGAAAGCAGAGAGAAATAGAATTTCAGTTTCAAATATACTATACATAGATCAGGAATGCTGTTTACTGAAAGAACAAATTGCTTATTAGAGTAGCTTTTAGAGATTTAAGAGTATGCTGCTGAATATTTAACAATTGGCTCTCTGGGACAAAACGTACAAAGGACACACTTTTAACTTTAATCTGCATTAATAGCATTTTTCTCCATTGTATTAACTAGCGTAGACAATCAACAAAACAATAAATCAATCCTGATTGGTAGCAATTGTGATTTCTGAGGTTCAAATTCTAAAACTAAAAATTTTACAATAGGCTGGTGCTAGCCACTCTTTAGATGAATAACTAAACTATGTTGTATTTTTCCCTTTGAATTTGTAAGAAAAGCATAAAAATCCCCCACGAAGGTTTCCCTAAATTTCAAAGTGGTAGTTGCAATTGACAAAGGTTGCCACTATTTCCTCAGGGTTAATGGACTCAGAATAGCTATTTGGCAGAGATTCTGTTTCTTAGTATGCTTTCTCTCACAAATTAACTAGTCAATTCTATCCACATAATAGTTAATATGGTTATCATGACATATGAAAATGGGTATCGTTTTGAAAGGAGCAAAACAAAGGAGAAGACCTTAAATCCCAATGAAATGTGAGCTGTTTTTGTAGTTGCTGGTTTCATTATCATTATCTGAATATAAACAAACATTAAAATGAAGTCAAATGCTATGTGATTATAACAGACATTGACCCCAGAGAAGAGATGAGGAAACGTACCTCTCTTCTTGCCCTGGAGAGGTTAGGGATTTGGAGTACTTAATATTGCATATATTCTGAGACATGGTCATTGTGTTGGCTGGTTCAACTTTTTTTGGTCACAGATGGAGAGGCTTACTAGGCTCGTTGGTAGTTGGGGCTGGGAGAGTAGAAATGACTGTGATGTAAAAATAAAGGTCATTAACAAAATGTTGAAATAAAATAAATGTCAAATAATTTTTCAATTTTTGTGTCCTTCATTAAAGTTGATAAATACTATTTGAATGCCTCATGCACATATGATGAGAAGAATGAAGAATGAAACTTTCTCTGATGATTTTTGTTTTGGAAGAACTCAAAGGGAATTTGAAAATAAAACTTATTTTCAATATGGTACATAGCTTCAGTAAAGAAATAACTAGGAAAGGGAAATGGAGAAGAAAGTGGAAAAAGGAAAGAATGAAAGTGAAGAATAGAGGAAATATAATAAATAAACACATAAGTAAACAAACACATATGGCTTGCATCCCAATGTTATATTTTTGTATCCATATTAATATCTATCTAGAGAATTTTCTAATGCCTCAATTTGGAACATCTGGGCACTTCACTTAGTAATCAAAAACACGATTTTGCAACCCTTAACTCTAAGTATGATCAAATGAGAACACATTTAGCTGAATCATATATGTACATGTGCACACTTATGTAAATGTATATACATATACACAACACACAGGCATGCATATGTGTGCATATCATATATATGTACATGTATGTGTATATGTATACACATACACACCCATATATGTCTAGACAAATGATTTAGACTCATGGATTTATGTTGAAAAAATTGGCCTCCTTTTTTGCTTAGCCACATGCAGAAAAATTACTATTTTGAATATTCTGTTGGATTAAAAATAATCTTCAAAATTAACAGCATATATGCATTCATTCTAGCAAGAAAGTTGACAATTACATTCACTATCTTCCTCAGTAATGGTTTTCTTTTCAATCCACAAAAGCAATCTGTCATACTTATACTGTGTATTACAAAATCATTAATATTATCATTCATAATGTATTCATGCCATTTTTTACATGACTAATTATTTATTTTAAATATCGGATAGTTTAACTATGATGTGCATACAGGCACTATTTTACTTTGTCTTTAAGAAAAATCAGATCATTGCTTTCAAACTTCTATGTAATCATAATTGCATTTTAACACAAATTCTTGTGAAATATGAATTAAGTATGATGGGTTTTTTTAGAATTTTTATGACTTAGTTGCTTGTCTAGTTTTAAAAATAATGTTATTCTAACAAGGTTTAACACAATCTCTAGACTTGAAACAAAGAAAAGCCCCCACTGATGCAAACGGTGATATTCTGTATTTTATAATAGGAAGAAGCTGCACAGGGTATCCAAGTTGGGTAAGGGGATTGCTGATATCATAGCAACTTATCTGCTGAAGGAAAAGGCCTGCAAGTTAGTCTTATTAAGGAAGAAACAAGGTCTTTCATAGCTTATGATATTAAAAAGCCCAAATGAGATAATTAACATTAAAGGGATATCTCAAAGCTTATGTAGCCATCAAATGCTAAAAGGTGGAATAATTCTGATTTTCAATATAAAAAGTAATAGTATTAGTAATTTCAAACTAGTCAAGAGATAATAGTATTATTTATAAATTTAAAAATAGCCAAGCTATTTTAAGCATACTCTAAATTATTATTTAATTTAATGAACATTTATTAAGTATTTCTTTTGTAATGCATTATGCTAGACACTGGTGATAATTAAGATGGAATAAGGGATTGTAGCTGTGAAGGAATTTATGCTTCAGCATTAGGATTAAGACAAAAATACAAATAATTCTAATATAGTTCTTGATATGGTAAAGGCTTAGAAGAAATTCAAATTGAGTAGCATGAGAGATTCTAAGAGGAGGAGATCACTTAAATCTTGGGGACAGGGGTCAGGGGGGAGGGATCAGAGAAGAATGCATTCCTCAGGATGCAGAGTAAGCAATAAAAGGAAGTTTATATTCTGGACCTGATTCTGCCCAATAAAATGGAACTTGTTTCCCAAGTCAAAAGAACTGACCCTCTGAGAGAAAATGCAACATGAGAATTTGTGATGGATAGAGAATAAAAAGCTTAGCATAGAATGAAATATACTCTGAATTTGGGGAGGACAGAATTCAAATGGTTTAGGAGAATAATAAGACCCCATGGCATAAATTCCAGAAGGAAATTTGCCTGGTTAAATGGAGGAACCCAAATTATGTTAATGGCTGATGTCAAGTTTGATGATATATTCACTAGATGTGAATGATGAAGACTCTATATTTAGCAATGATCTATTAAAAAACAATTTAGCAATGACTGGATGAACATTTTTAAGCTTGATGTGATTTTATCATTGCCTTTATATACATATATTTATTTAGTGAATCTCCTGTGTAAAGTTCAGGCTCTTACTTATAAGGAAAATGAAGAGAGGAGATAGAAAGAAAGGCACTAGGAACTGGTTAACACTGAGATGATACCTCACATGGAGAATACAGATAAAAATGGGAATGTGGATATGGATGGAGATAGTGGATAGCAGACTGGAGAAAAATACAAAAACAAAAAACTTTAATACCATAAGAATCTCACAGTTCTAGAAACAGTCTTGATGTATGGACAATTCCAGACTCCTTTGGATTTTACTCCCAATACCCCCTCTTACCAGAAAAATATATAAAAAATAAACAAATAGAGTGGTAGCGACAACATTCTTCAAGCCCATGACAACTTAGGAGGTCAGAAAGAATGATCTGTGACATGAAGGTAAAGGCCTTCCAGAAGCACACATGCATAAAACAGTGGAAATAGCTGGTGATGACAGAAACAACAACAGCTTCAGCAGTTCTCAAGCCAGAGAGGTGGAAAGTAATCATTAAGTGATTACAAGGAATTCCTGTGCTGGACCAGCTGCTCTTTGATATCTCCATTTCCTATACCCACTTCTGGATCAAAGTCCAAGAAAGGAAAGCAGAACTTTCAGTCAAGAAAGAGCCCTGAGGGGCATTATCACTTTTGGTCATAAGGGATCAGGCACTCTGAGGGACAGTATCACTTCTGGTGCCAAGGCAGCAGGGGTTCTGAGGAGCAGTATCTATTGCAATTCCAAGGGATTGCAATGAAGAACCATCACCAGGTAAGGACCAGGGTGCAGTCCAGGAGAGCAGTGACCACACCTCTCCTCAGATCACCCCATCTTGGAAGCAGTGAAAACTTCCAAACCCTCAGAACTAACTCTAAAAACAGCCATGCAATAAAAGCCTGAAGCTTTGACATTGCCCTATGCTAGAAACAGAGCCAAATTTAAAAGAAAGTTCAAATTGAAGAAGTAGTGTGAAAAAGTGAGCAAACAACCAAAAAAAAGTCTGACAAAAAAGCTACTATGGTGATGGGGAAGATCAACATACAAACTCAACAGAAGACAATGAAGTCAAAAGAGCTGCAAGCAAAGCCTCATTGAAAAAGGTGAATAGGACACCAGCCTCAAAAGAATTCCTAGAAGAGCTAAAACAGGAGTTTCAAAATAAAATAAGAGTGGAAAAGGGAGAATAAAGTAAAGAAACAAAGGCAAAGGAATAAAGTTATGAAAAGACAATTAACAGCTTGGTAAAAGAAGTACAAAAATATTGAAGAAAATGATACCTTAAAAACAGAATTGGCCAAATGGGAAAAAGAGGTAAAAGGCTCATTGAGGAAAAGAATTCCTTTAAAATTAGAATTGGTCAAGTGGAAGCTAAGAAATCATAAAATGGAGTCAAAAGAATGAAAAAAAAAAGAAGGAAATGTAAAATACCTCATCAGAAGAGAAACCCAACTAAACTGGAAAATAGATTGAGGAGAAATAACTTAAGAATTATTGGACTACTGAAAGCCACAATCAAATAGATAGATTAGGCACAATACTTCAAGAAACTGTCAAGGGCATTTGCCCCAATATCCTAGAACCATAGGGTAAAATAGAAATTAAAGAATCCATTGATCATCATCTGAAAGATTCAAAAATGAAAACTCCCAGGAATATTATAGCCAAATTCCAGAGCTCTAAGGTCAAAGAGAAAATATTTCAAGCTGCAAGAAAAAAAAAACTATTGAAATACCATGGAGCCACAGTCAGGATCACATAAGATTTAGCTGCCAACATATTAAAGAACTAGAGAGCTTGGAAATTATATGCTGAAAGGCAAAAGAATTGGGATTACAACCAAGAATAATCTACCCCAAAAAACTGAGCATACATAATCTTTCAAGGGAAAAATGGATATTTAATAAAACAGAGGACTTTTAAACATTCCTGTTGAAAAGACCAGAGGTGAATAGAAAACATAAATTTCAAATGAAAGACTAAAGAGAAGTATAAAAAGCAAACATGAAAGAGAAATTATAAGAGACTCAATAAGGTTAAATTGCATACCTTTTTATATGGAAAGATGATGTATATATATATATATATTCATATATATATATCATAAGAACTTTATCATTATTAGGGTAGTTAGATTCTACTTAGAAAGAGGGCATGGAAATGAGTTGATTACCTTGGGATGATATATAAAAATGGATAGAATACAATGTAGGATTAGAAAGTGAGGAGGGAGAAGATGGAATGGAGAAGAAGAATGGAGGAAATTAGTTGCATAAGAGTCATACAAAGAAAAGCTTTTAGGAAGGGAAAATTATATCTTAAAGGGTAAAATGGGGTGAAGGGAGACAATGCTTAAACTTTACTCATATCTAAATTGGTTAAAAGGTATATATGCACACCTGCATACATACTTATATAAAATATACATACATAGTCAATTGGTAGGGGCAGCTAGGTGGTGAAATGGGTAGAGTGCCAGGCCTGAAAGGGAATACAAAGAAAGACAAAAACAAAATTCAGTTTCTGTTCTCAAGATGCTCATAGTCTAACAGGGGAGACAATGTAGAAACAACAATGTACAAAGAAGATTTAATAAATATATACAAACACAAAATAAATTGGGAGTAGTCTCAGAGGGCAAGCACTAGCATTAAGGAATATCAAGAAAGGCTTTTTGTAGAAGGTGGGATTCGAGGTGAGACTTGAAGGAAGCCAGTGAATCCTGGAGGTGGAAGATGGGAGCCAATAAAAACATTTAAGGTCAAGAGTTCAGGGTTACAGTTTGCTCCATTGGAGGAAATATCCATATCTATGAGATTACAAATCTATTAAAGCACTGAAGTATACATAAATATAAACCTCTTTATTTTCATTTAAAAATCAAATATGCAAATATAAGATGGGGGAGAAATAGATGACAATTGATGTAATAAACACAGAATTTTTTAGTGAACTCCATGTTCAGAATGAGTCATTAAATTTAGATCCCATCACTAAGTGTCTAGACTGAATAAAGTAATTATTCTAATATATTCTGTGGTGAGCTTTAGGCATTTCACTTTAAGACAAATAATGATAAGATGGAATATATCAAGGAATTTGACCAGGATGGTGAGAAAATGTTTTGCCTAGAAGAGAGGCTATTTTCATTTTTTTGAGGGAATGGGAAGGAGGTAGTGGGGGTATGAGATATATTTTAATATATTTGAAAGGATGGCTTATAAAAAGAAAAATACATTTGTTCTACAAAGGATAAAACAAGAGACATGTAGGGAAATTATACATTAGTAGAGCTCACTTTAACATAAGGAAAAACAAATTCTAAAAAAAAATCTCATGGTCAAAAGTCTATATGGGTCATTTCAAACAGTAATTAATGGATTCACTAACAATGTGTCTTTAAGCAGGGATGAGATGTACATTAGTAGGAGAATTAGTAAAGATAGTTCTTTCCAATGATAATATTTTGATATTCTGGGACTTGAAGGCAGAGGAAAAAAAATGTAGCAGGTGGAATTTTGGTAGGAAACCATTCCAGGCCTGGACAATAGCATAGACAAAGGCATGGAATAGGAAGAAACAAGATGAGACTGGGGAACAACCAGCATTTCAGTATGATTGGAATATAGAGTGCTTAAGGAAAGTGGCATGCATTAAAGAAAAACAGATCAGAACTAGTTTTTGGAGAAACTTGAATGCTTAGATAAGAGCTTTTATTCTATTTAGTAAGTGAGAAGCCACTTAAGCCTCTGTAGCAACAGAGTGGCATGAGCTTATCTGTTCATTTGAAAGATTAGTAATTTTCTAATGACAATGTATTGACCGATGTGATAAGCTATAATAAAACTATATCCCTTGTATTAGAGTGCTTAAGATACTTGGCATAATAGTTAAGGAAGCTAAAATTCTTGAAACACAAATATTTCCATCATGACTGTATTATCTAAATGTCAGATCCAGGAAAAAAAATAATTTCCATTGAACACTTGAAATTAATCACAAATACATTTTGCCACTTCTATTTTGCATTTAAAACAAAAAAAAAACAAGAATAACGACATTGAATCTGTGTTTTCTTATGTGAGAAAATACCACAATCTTAGTTTTTCCCTCCTATCATCTTTCCAGAAAGGATATTTTTTATTCCATATACCATTGAACAAAAATAAGCTTATTTGAAACTAAAGTAACACATCACATAGCACATGGAAGGTCAGATAAGAATTCAACCCTAGTATGTGGGAATATTTATAAAGATGCTATTTTCTAAAATCTTACCTGAAAAGGCAAAGTGATATATACCTGAAGGAAAAGCAAAAGCAACAGTTGAAAGATCTTTCATGGCATCTGTCAATCATTAATGTAAACTCATCATGCTGAAGTTAAAAAAAAAAAAAGAGCATCTCTTTCATACTGATTGTAGGTGACACTGTGCAAGGTATAGGAAAGAGAATTGGGTTCCTGGAGTTCTCATCTACAGAAACTAAGCTTTTCTTATCTCCACTTAATGCTCAACAGAATTCTCCCCTGTTTTTTAATAGAAAAAGTACTTAAAGATAACTGGAACTAAAGTCTCTATTTATATAGGACATGAGTACTTAAAAGTACTGGCTGGTTTTAAGGATCTTGAAACTCTTCCCAGTTTCTTATAACAAGAACTCTGGATTTTAAGATTATGGAGACTAATAAATAGTCAATATAAAATATAATTCCCCCCCTAGTCCAAATAAATGCTCAATTTAAAGCTATAAAGGTTTTAACCAGCTTGAGTTAACTGTCTAAATATTAAAGGATTTGGAAATATATTTTGACAAAATGACAATCCTTTCCCTTCCACCCCTCATTAATTGATGGCACTATTGTAAAAGGGGTATTATTTCAAGATTTTATACTAGTTGAAAATGTAGGTTCATAAGCTAAAGTTTTCTTTTTATAAAGCAAGACCATTTATAGTAAACATTCCACATGCTTAGTATGACTAACTTGCAGCTCCATAGGCTTCGTCATTAAAGGTCATGGACATTTGTTTCCAGTAGGCTTATTATGGATATATTTATTCAAAAGGGTGACAAAAATTGTATTACATAATGTAGCTTGATACTTCCAGTTTTAAAAAAACCACAGTACTATTTTTGGATTGAGCTTAAAATATATATGTATATTTTTCAGTTTGAAAATGATTATTTTCTTAGATGATACATTTTCTTCTTATATTTGGTTATCTCTTCCCATTTTGGGGATTATGAAAACAGTTAAAAGCACAGAGAAAAAGAATCAGTCCTTACTTGTTTTCCTCATTCATACCAGGGACGTTAAAAATAAGGATAGGTATATGGAATGCACCAATAATTTCATTCATTATAGGTTATTCCTGGAGGAAATACTTTTGACTAGCCAAGGTTGGCAACTTAGTACAGTATATAATTTTAGCATATTACCTAAGGCAGGGCTTCTTAAACTTTTTCTACTTGTGATATCTTCAATGCTTCTAAAACTGTGGGTTGTGACACCAACCCACAGTTTAAGAAGCACTGACCTAAGGCATTGAGATGTTAAGTGACTGGACCAGGGTCACAAAGTTTGTGTCATAGATGAAATTTTAATCCAGGTCTTCCTGACTTTATGGCCAGCTCTCTATTCATGCTGTATCTTGGGGATGGAGGAGTTGGAGAGGGCAGCGGGAGAAGAAATCACGAAATAAAAACAAATGCAAATTTTCAGTTAGAACGCTCTATAATCAATAAATAATTGATATTTTTATTCCTGGTTTTATCACTAGCTCATCATATAACCCTAGGCAAACCAATGAGTATTAATATCCAGGGATGAGAAAATAAACATCAAATGGCAAAGTCATGCCATGTTATATAGCTCAAAAGAAAAAGCAAGGAAACTTTTTGTAATGCCCTACTTCATGTAGCAAAGTAAATGAATCAAAATCACCACTACCAAAAATCTGAGGAATGGTTTATTTTATAAAGAATGAAATCAAACACCTGACTTGACAAGATAAACCCATCTAGACCAAAAAAGTGAGACAGGAAGGTAAAGTTCTACAATCATTAATCATAATAACAATACACTTAAGGTTTGTTAAGTATTGTATAAATATTATCTCAACCCTGAGAGATATTCTATTATAATTCCTATTTTACAGATGAAGAAACTGAGGAAATCAGAGTTTAAGTGGCCAGGGTCTCATAGCTAGTAAGTGACTGGGTTTGAAATCAGATATTCCTGACTCCAGATTGAGTGCTCTATCCATTGCACCACCTAGCTGCTTATGGATGGGAAGGAGAAATGCTGACCTTTATCCTACTATTCCAAATATTTTTTTCTAGACCTAGGGCTACAGGTACAAAGAATAAAACTACATTTAACTAAGGAGCTTAGGGGAGATAAGCCCTTCCATATAGTGTGTATTCGTCTATGTCAATATGTATGTATGTGTTATGTATGTAGAGAAGGCAACAAGCAATTACATAGCACCTATTATATGCCAGGCACTGTGCCAAGTGCTTTACAAATATCATCTCTTGTGATCCTTCACAACGCTATGAAGTAGGTCTTGTTATTACACCCATTTTACAGTAGAAGAAACTGAGGCAAACAGAGGTTGAATGACATGCTCAGGCTCTCATAGTAAAAGTCTGAGAGCAGATTTGAACTCAAGTTGTCCTGATTCATGGTCTAGCACCATATTCACTGTGCCATCTAGTTGCCTCCATATATATTTGTGTGTACACATATATATATATGTACAAATACATACATATGCTTATATTTGTAACATAAATACAAAATGAGGATATACAGAGGTGTACTAAATAGTTTGAGGTTCTTCTGGAAGAACAAAAAGTCAAGAATATCAAGGGAATCGATTAAAAAAAAGTGAAGGAAAGCAACAGCACAACCATATCTTGAACTTTATCACAAAGCGGTAATCATCAAAACAATCTGGTACTGGCTAAGAAAAAGAGAAGTAGATCAGTACAATAGCTGGAGTACACAAGACACAGTAGTATATGACCGTAGTAATCTAGTGTCTGAAAAATCCAAAGCTCCAAGATTTGGGGACAAGAAATGACTATTTGACAAAAATTACTGATAAACTAGAAAACAATTTGGCAGAAACCGGGTATAGACCAACACCTCACGCCATATACAAAGATAAAGTAAAAATATATACATGATGTAGATATATAGGGTGTTATTATAAGCAAATTAGGGGAGCATGGAATACTTTACCTGTCAGATTTATGGATAAGGGAAGAATTTGTGACCAAAGAAAAGACAGAAAACATAACAGGATATAAAATGGATAATTTTGACTGTATCAAATTAAAAAGGCTTTTTTTTCCACAAACAAAACCATTCCAGCCAAAATTAGAAGGGAAGCAGAAAACTGGGGTTAAACACAATACAGCAAGCTTCTCTGATAAAGGCTTCATTTCTCAAATATGTAGAGAATAGAGTAAATTTATATAATGAATGATTTCCCAATTGACAAATGGTGAAGAAATCAAAACTATCTGTAGCAATCTAAAAAAATGCACTAAACCACTATTGATTAGACAATTATGATTTAAAACAACTCTGAGTTTCCACCTCACACTTCTCAGATTGATTAATATGACAGAAAAGGAAAATGGCAAATGTTGAAGGGAATGTGGGAAGACTGGGACACTAATACTCTGCTGGTGGAATACTAAACTGATCCAACCATTCCGGAGAGCAATTTGAAACTATGTCCAAAGGGTATAAAACCATGCAAACACTTTGACTCAGCAATACCACTACTAGGACGGTACCCTAAAGAGATCAAAGATAAAGGAAAAGATCCTATGTGTACAAAAATATTTATAGCAGCTCCATTTATGTTAGCAAATTATTAGAATTTGAGGGGATGCCTATCAATCAGGGAATGGCCACACAAGTTATAGTATATGATTTTGATAGAATATTGCTGTGCTATAAAACATGATGAGCAGAATGCTTTCAGAAAAACTTAGGAAGACTTATATGAACTGATACGAAATGAAATGAGTGCAGCTAGGAGAATATTATACACAGTAAAAGCAATATTGTATGATGATCGAATGTGATTTTAATGTATATTGCTCTTCTCAGAATACAATGATCCAAAACATTTCAGAAGTACTTATGATGAAAAGTGCTATCCACCCCCGCAGAAAGAACTGATGGCATATGAATGCAGATTAAAGCATCCTTTTTAAAGTTTTGCTTATTATTCTTGATTTTTGGTCATTTTTCCTTTTGCAACATGGCTAAAACAGAAATGTTTTGTATGGCTACATATGTATAATCTATATCTAATTATTTGCCTTTTCAAGGAAAGGTTAGGAGATGAAGGGAATTTGCAATGCAAAACCTAAAAATAATATTAAACATTTTTGTTCACATGTAATTAAGAAAAAATACAATAAAATGCTAAAAAATAGTTTGAGGGAGGGCACTAGCAGTTGGTAAGATAAAGAAAGACTTGATGCAGAAAAGATGCTTGAGCTGCATCTTAAAGAGAGGGATTCAATGAGGGAGAGATAGTGTAAGAGTGCCTTTAAGGCATGTGAGATGGCCAGCGCAAAGGCACTGAATTGGTTGAAGAAGTGTAATAATGTACAAGAGAATTAATGTCCAATGCAATTGAAAAGATAATTTGAGGGCAGATTGTACAGGACTTTACAAACCAAACAGAGAAGTTTATGCCTTATCCTAGAGGCAATAGGAAGTGCAGATTGAGTAGATTGAGTAGAGGACTGACATGGTTAGGTCTGTGCTTAAGGAAAATCACTTTAGTAGCAGTGTGTAGGATAGACTGGACTGGTGAGAAATTTAAGAAAGAAACAAATTAGAAGTCTATTGCAGTAACTTAGGTGTCAGATTATCAGGTTCCGAATTAAGGTAGTAGGTATAGGAGATAAGAGGTGCAGTTGGGTAAGTACAATGCTACAAAAATAGAAATTAACATTTGGCCACTGGTTGGCTATGTGAGATAAAGGAGAATGAGGAGTCCAGGATAATGCTGAGTTTATAATCCTAAGGGACTAGAAGGTTGATAGTCCTTTCAACAGATATAAGGAAGTTTGAAATAAGAGACAAATTTTGAGGGAAAGAAGTTCGATTTGGGTTATATTTAATTTAGATGTTATTAGGACATCCATTTTAAAATGTCCAATGAGCAACTGTTGATGAGGGATTGAAGTTCAGGGAAGAGACTAGGACTGAATATAGTCGGATACAGTTGAAGATGTAGACACAGACACAGTCAATACACACAGCCAATAGAGAGAGATAGAGATATGGATACAGTTAGGTTTGATTTAGTTATAGAAGAAAAAGAGATAGATAGCTAGGTAGCACAATGGATAAGATGCTGAACTTGGAGTAAGGAAGACATGAATTCAGATCCACTTCAGACACTTACTAGCTATCTGATCATAAGCAAGTACTTTGAAATTTCTCAGACTTTTTCTTTGTCTTCAGCATGGGCGTACATACTATTAGCACCCACGTCCCAGAGTTCTTGTGAGGGCTAAATAGTATACTGGTTGCAAAGTACTTTGCAAACCAAAAGTGCAGTATAAATGCTATTTATTACTATTAATATTATTACATGTAGATGTAGATATAGGTATAGATACAATAGATAATATATACAGATAGAGGAGAAGTTCTAGGACAGTCTTAGGGAAAATCCACAGTAAGAAGATATGCTATAGATGGTGAGTCAGCAAAACAAACTGAGAAAGTAATGGTCAGTCTGGTAAGAAGAGAGCTAGAAGAGGGAGCAATGTCACAAAAAATAAATAAAATGAGGAGAGATGATCTTCTCCACCGTGTTCTTTTTTGTATCCCCAGCATTTATCACAGTGCCAGCATATGCACATAGTGTTTTGCAAATGTTTGTTAACTGCCTGAAATAGAGCAGAAAGTTTAAAAAGGATGAGAACTGAGGAAAGATCTTCACATTTGGTGATTAGACGAACAATGGTAACTTTTTAGAGATGAGTTTCAGTTTAATTCAGAAGCCAGATGGCAAAGGTTGAGGAACAAGCAAGAAGACAGGAACTGAATTACTAAAGAGATTTTTCAAGGAGCTTGGTGAGAAAACCAAGAGAAATGTAGGCTTGAGGGGTTAGAATAGTCTTGGGATCTATATCTATCTATCTATCTATCTATCTATCTATCTATCTATCTATCTATCTATCTATCTATCTGTCTGTCTGTCTGTCTGTCTGTCTGTCTGTCTGTCTGTCTGTCTGTCTATCTATCGATCTACTTGCTTGTTTACTTATTTACCTATTCATTTATCTTTAGGATGGGGGAGATTTGGGCATGTTTGGAGGAACTAGGGAAACAGTAGATAAGGAGAAGTAGAAGATTCTAGAAAAAGATGAATGAGGGTGCAATCTGCTGGAGAGGGCTGGAGGGGATGGATTCAAGTACACATAAGTAGGATTGGCTTAGCAAGAAGGGCCACCTCCTGGGGGTAAAGGAGAGAGGCAGGAGACTGTGGGAAAGTAAGAAAGAAGGGGAAATGATATTGAGGGGTTTTGAGTTGAAGAGGATGGGAAAAGAGGGAGCTCATATTTAATTTCCTAAATTTCCTCTTTAAAATAACAAGCAAGATTCTCAGCTAAGAGAAGAGATGCAGAACTGTGAGCAGCTTGAAAAAGGAAGAGAAGAGAAGGTCTGGAATAGCTTTTGTTGGCAATAAGATAGTAAATCTAAAAGGAAGAAATAAGAGTACTGTCTTGCTGTCAGTGCCCAACTGAGGTTGGATAATATGAAATTTTAATGTACTCAGCACAGTTTTGAGACTTCTTCCAACTGTGGTTACCCTCTCTGAGTAGGAAGGGTGATTGAGAGAAAGAGAGGAGAGACAGAAAAGAAGAATGTTAAGGAAAGAAACATGATGGATACCTAAGGGGCAGAAAAATAATAAAGAGCCAGGAAAAGAGGGAAAAAAACCAGTGGTCAGGGACATATGAGATCAGAAAAAGTTGTGGTATCACAGAAACCAAAGGACAGTAGGAGAGGGGTTTACAGTTACAGTACACTAACAAATTTCTCTCTCTCTCTCTCTCTCTCTCTCTCTCTCTCTCTCTCTCTCTCTCTCTGTGTGTGTGTGTGTGTGTGTGTCTCTTTCTCTGTGTCTCTCTCCCTTTTTTTCTCACACACACACACACACACATGCACACACAGAGTTGCATCCTTTTTATTTCAAAACATTGGTCATATATACCAGATGCAGAATTTTTTCCTTTTCCTCTTGCCTTCTCTCGCCTTCCATTCTGAAAAATGGGTCCATTAACCTCCAGAAACCTCCATCTGACATTTGGTACACATATTTTTATGACTTTAAACACTGCCTCCTATAATCTAGGTTCCTTCAATTTTAGGTTTCTATGGAATTAACAGAGGGTTAGCAGAATCCATCATCTAAATTAGAAAGAAAACTACTAAATAGCTGTATAATTCATTTTGGGAACGAATAGGAGTATGTGGAATGGGATAAACATATTGCTCAAACTTTTTTTTCCAATTATATTTTGGTTTCATAGACATATAACAATTTCACACATAGAATGCTTTTACCCCCAGGACAGGAGAAATCACAATGTTATATATTTAACTCGGTTTATGAAAGATCCAATCATAAATGGGGAAATATTTAGCTTTACTAAACTGTAAAACATATTTTCTATTTCTGGAAAAGTGAGCTGACCAATGACACAGTTCTACCATCTTCCTAGACATTAAACAATACTTAGTGGAAAAAAGGGAGTCTGTCAGAGGAATTGGGCCATCACACTGTATGGGTTATTTTGTGTTATGCTCAACAGCTTTCTTGTTCTAGATACATAAGAAAGTTAAATGAAATGAGGAAAATGAATAAATGAAAATATGTATCAATTCTCAATAATAAAGTGTTCATGACACTAATGTAAACAGTTAAAAGCAAGTAAAAATTTGTGTTATGAAGCATTCAGTGCCACATAAATGGAAGAATATTTTTGAGAATATGAACTCATTGCAGAAAGATACATATTTTATATATATATATATATATACACATACATATACACATATGTCCATGTAAAACATTTCACTCTAGACATTTATTTAAAGAGATTCCCCCAAAGCCAATCATTATAGAATTCTCTAAGAAACACTCCTTAGACTAAGTGATGATATATCCTGAGGACTTTTATAAAGCACTTCAAGGTTTGAAAAGAAAACTTATTAAAGGCTGTTTTTTTTAAAAATTTATCAACTTGATCCCCCAAACAGCCCTATAAGGTAGCTTTATGTCCATTTACAGATGAGAAAAGTAAGGTTCAGAGAGGCCAGTACTTTAGGTAATTCTCTAGGAACATAGGTATTACCATGTATTTACAGACAGAAATTTCTCATCAGGAATTCCCTATATCAGTGAAATAACAGGTTCAGTCCCTATCCCAAATTCTCTGAATACCTTAATTATTTTTCATCATAAAGTGTGGTCTATAAATCATGTTTCTTTCATCCTGTACTACAGAACAATTATTATATTTTTAACCTCTGTGTAGGACTTCTCTTTAGTACTATTTTGCCTGATAATCCACATTTCATAATATAAGAATTATCAAAAGAATGTATTAACTTCTATTTAGAATGTATGCATATGAGTGTATATTATGTAGACTTGTGATTTCATTGGTATAGAAAATTTCCAGTGCAGATCACCATCTTTTCTTTAACTTCTACCCTTGTTGAGCTGTCGAGTACGCTGGGAGGTTAAGAGACTCGCTCAGAGTCAATCAGTATATATCAGATTCAGGAACCGAATCCAGGTTTTCTTGACTTTAGGGTAGACTTATTATCTAAAATTCTGTGTTGCCCCTTTGTTAGGAATTAGTCAATAATAAGACTCCCATCCACCACTGAACTTCAGTCAGAATAGAACTTGGAAAACTAGCAAGAATGATTCATTTGGCTCATTGTTTATTGTTTTTAGCAGATTTTTGCTTCCGTGATTCAAAGGAGTGACTGATCCTTTCACTGGTTCTCAAATCTGGCATGCAGAGAGTGTGATGTTGCCAAAGAGACTCAGGGTTATTTTAAGTAGAAAGCTAAAAAGAAAATCTAAGGAAGAAGCTAATTATATGTTACTTGAATGGAAGGAGGTAATAGGGAATGCTTAAAGATGTTCTTCATGTCTCTCTTTTCACTTCTTTTCCAGAAAGCAGACTGGCTGGTAACATCCATTTTATTACTCTCTTCTTAGAGGTCAGAGGATCACCTGGAAAAAGTGTTCCTCTTTGCTGCTTTTTTATTTAACTCTTCTCTGGCATATTCATTGGAGGCCTGACCATGCTTAGAACAGGTAGTGATCAATATTCAATTTTCTGTCTCTTCTTAGGGATGCTCTTGTGCCTATTTTAAAATTTCCAATAAAGATTATAACTTTTGGTTCATTAAACCAGGCTGCTCAAGGCAGCCCGAGGCAACACGAACCCAAGAGTGGCAAGAACAGCTGTATACCACTCCATCCTCCAATCCCAAATGTGATTCTGCTTCCAGCCTGGCTAGCATAACAATAATCTGTAAGAGCAACCTGTGTGGAAAAGGGGCCTGACATTCCTGTTACCACCAAGACTAACTGTCAATAATGGGCAGGTAAGCTCAAGAGCTTAGAATAGTAGCATCTACCCCAACTCTCAACCCCCACCTCCATAGACCACCCACCCTGCTTTTAGTCCACAAGCGGTAGTCATCATGCAGGAAGCAACCTTTGTGAGCAAGAGACCTGGCAAATGCCTTTGTTGCTGCTGAATGCCCTCACCCCTACAATATCCATAAATACTAAAGAACCCAGCCAAAAATATTCTCAATCACAAAGTCTTTGGTATCATAAAATGCTTCAAATAATAGACATGGTTTTGTTAATAGAAATTAAACTAAAGATTCATTCCTATATGCTTCGCTACTGAACTCAAAGAAATGTTGTGCCTTTCCATCAAATTTATAGATGGAGACTATATATATATATATATGTTAACCTAAATGAGATAAAATCTGGAAAGCATTAAGTACAGTGCCTGGTACATTGTTATTGTTCAGTCATGTCTGACTCTTTGTGACAAGTCCATGGGGTTTTCTTGGCAAAACCTTGCCTTTTCCTTCTTTATTGTGTCCCCATTTTGCAGATGAAGAATTGAGGCAAACAGAGGGTAAGTGATTTGCCCAGGGTTATATAGCTAGTAAGGATCTGAGGCTGGATTTGAATTCAGATCTTCCCAACTCTAGGCCAGTGCTCTACCCACTATACCACCACATAGCTGCTGGGCATGTAGCAGGTGCTTAACAAATGTTAGTTTTCTCCTGCCCCTATTAGATATAACCTCATTTAGAACAAAATCTGCTTTACCTCTCATTTATATCTTGAACACTTAAAGAGTGGTTTTCATAAAGAACTTAATTTTTTTTGTTTATTAACATAATGAAGCCATCTTAAAAATATATTTACTATTTTTTTCCTGAGCTATTTATTTTCTTGAAAGTCCATTTATTTGTCAATGCTTTTCAAATATTATTCCTCTTCCCTAAAAGAAAAGCATGCCCACTCAGCAGTGTTTTGTGAGGCACATGTCCTCATCTCTTCTCCTTCAAAATTTTGAGAAATAGAAAGTAGGCAAGAGGCAATGAGGGCCTGAACAAAGGCAGCAGCTGTATGGGTAAAGAGAAGGAATTGGCTATAAAAATGCTACAGGATAGAAACAGAAAAATTTGACAACTAATTGGATAGATTGGGTGAGAGAATGAGGAGTTGAGGATGATGTTGAGTTTAGAAAACTAAGAGGATGAGGGAAATCGTGGTCCCTTTGATAGAAATAAGAAAGTTTGGTGATGGGAAGGATTTAGGGAAAAATAAACAAAACATCTTTAACATTTTCTAAATGAATCATGAAAAATGATGAACAGAATACAGGCATGGACACTCTAGGAGACCAAGAACACTATCAGAGATTCCCTTCTAGGTTGAAGTCAATCTACTAATTTTATCTGATGTTAAGAAATTTTGGACCTGTTATGTAACCTAGTCCACAACTCTTTATCTCAATCACAAGGATATTATTAAAGATTGCAAAAAAACCTTGCTAAAATCAAAACACATTGTTTATTACATCCTAATGATTAATTTCTTAATGGTATTGAAAAAAAGAAATCAGCTTAGATGTGCAAGCCTGATTGATTGTGAACTCATGTAGGATCTTAGTGATAGCTGCTTCCTTTACACAAATCATCCTCTTAAGGATATATTTCAGAATTTTCTCTGAAATTAAAGTCAGTCTTATAGGCCTATAAAATAAAGAATCTGCCATGTTCCTCTTTTTGAAAACAGGATATTATTTGTCCATCAACATCAGTCCTGTAGCATCATTCTTTCTTGTTATTTCAGTTCAGATGTCACTGGCTAGCCATAGTTTGGATGAGGTGTTTGAGTCTTTGTCCCATCTTGTGTATTGTAATCCCCAGCTTGAAAGCTACTGGGACAAGACGTTGCCTCATTTTTTAAGCCTTGATCTTGTATTAGGACCTGGACCAGAAGTTCCACTCATGGCCTCAATATGACAGCCTAGAATGGGGTCAAGCACTGGCTTAGGCCTATCTTCAGGCATAGCCCAGATTGGGAGATCAGGCTAGCTTCAGCCCCTCTCCTTCCTTCCTCTACGCATGCATACTTATATGTCTGTGGTGTGAGAACCATCTGCAACTTTGAACCAGATCCTGGTGTAGGATTAGACTGCTAGAATAACTCATTGTTTCATTTCATTTTCTTGAACTTTTGTTTCATTTGTCCCTCTTCTTCATGGTTCCTTAGGTATAACTCAGCAGAGATGAACTTGGATGAAACCTTTCCCATTACCCACACTTAATGGAAGAATACAGGATAGAAGGCATGAAGAAGCATTAGAATCTGAGGTGACCAGGAAACGCTTCATGTAGAAGGTGATTCATGACCTAAGCACTGAATGAAGCTAAGGATTTTAAAAGATAGAGGCAAAGAGAAAGTGCTTCCCACACAAGAATAGCTTGAGTCATGGCATGGAGACTGGAGGTGGAATATAGTCTTTCCAGACAGTAATAACATGTTCCTCCCTTTCATACTCCCTACATCAGAGCCAAACTGAACAACTTTCAAGTCCCCATACCAGATATGTCTTCTGCTTCTGTATCTTTTCACAGTCCATCCCCCATGCCTGGAATCCTCTTCTTCCTCACCTCCATCTCCTGAAATCCCTGAAACAGCCTTTTGTATGAGAGTTTTCATGATCCCCTCTCACCGAGTTGTTAGTATTCTCTAATGACCCACCATGAAATAAGTTTAGATACACTTAGATGTGTCTAATTTGTATCCCCTCCCCCATAGCATATATGCCCTTTGAGGGTAGGGCCACTTTATTTTTGCCTTTCTAGTGCCCATATTTAGCACAATATTTTGCACACAGTAAGCACTTTTAAAAATGCTTGTTGAATAGAATTGAAAACTTCCCACATATCTTGTTGGAAGATTTTACATGTAATTATTGAAAAAGGAAAAAGTTCTCCTTGTGCTTTATGGTACTTTAGGGCACTGAATACTTATTTTCCCATCATCATTATTATTTTTAATTCTGTAGTACATAGTAATGTTGAGTTTTAAAGTGGTCCTCCTGAGTATATGTGCCTGACTAAAACCATTGATGATTTGAAAATATAAACATCAATTAGGAAACAGTTAGGCTCACTCACTACACTAATACTAGTGGCAAAAAGATATGTTACTATAATGTACCTCAGGAGAGAAAAATTCTGCAGTTCAACTGTGGTTAAACAAAATATGAGACATCAAATACATCAAGCCATGAATCACACAGTCCCAGTACCCTTCGGAGCGATTGTTTGACAGGCAATTTAATGTTCCCCCCAAAAGAAAAATGACAAGGGCTGACAGCAACCAGTAAATTAAGGTGAAAAGGGGACTCAAGAGGTGGTGACTACTAATTATTCTTTAAAACCAAACTCCAATGCAGTCACATAATGCAGTTTAGAAAGATGATTTCCTATATGCTCCTCCATAAAACAATTCATTTTTAATAGGATCAGGACCTTCCTCAAACTGAAATTACTGCCTCTCATTTCTAATAAGGATTTTTAAAAATGTGAATAGCATTGTCCTTTGCCAATTTAGATCTTCACCATACCAGGAAAGCTGCACAATGTGAGGAATTCAACAGCCAATTTGCCATTTGGGGTAATAAATATTCTTCCTTCATCCAGATAAATGCACAATTTTAGGAAGGAAAAATAATTGAAACAATCTTCCAAGCCACCAATCAGTCAAAATCCCCTGGTTTTTCATCATGTGGATGAGGTTTCACTGGTGAAAAGGACCTGCTCTCACACATATTTCTATACAATAGCTCATTTTTTAAAATTAGGAGTCCTGAGAATCCTCATAATACTGTGAACTACAACAGAGCGAACTCAGCCTGGAAATAGGAATCATTTTTCCATAACTGTCATTATGATTTTTAATACTATTTAAAATGTTTATGCTATGTTATTGGGATAAATGTGCAAAATATATTAAGCACAAGAGCATTGCTCTCTACAAGCTTTCATCCATCCACCCATGCATCCATCCATTCATCCATCCATCCATCCATCCATCCATTTAGCAAGTATTTATTAAGCAATAACCACAACTAGGTGCCATGGGAGATAGGAAGGTAATACATACATATAATATTTGATTATATGCTCCTTGAGGGCAAGGATTATATCATTTTATTTTCTTTGGGGCTGTAGTGCATGGCAGATTGTAGACACTTAATATATTATTTTTTTATTGATTGATTGCCTTTTTCCTCAGAGCTTTCTATCTAGTCAGGGGATAAGACACAAATACAGACAGCTAGAATAGTTTTTTGCAGCATAAATACATTAGTATGTTGCAAAGCAGAATGCTTCATCAGGTCCTGTGTAAAATTTGTTACTAACCTAACAGTTGGGCTTGGGAGTGGGAAGGAAGGGATCATTAATGATTTCATGGTGGAAACAGCAAATGGATTGGGGTTTAAAGAATACATAGGACTTTAATTGTTAAGAAAGCAGGAGAAAGATATTTCAGGAACAAGCTGCTATGAAAAAGAAGTCCAAATTATATTTCAAGGGGGCCAAGCAGAGTATAGTTTGGATGATAAGTGGAATGAAAGCAAATGGTCTTGACCTGGCCATTTGTATGTATGGTTTATTGCTAAGTCAAAAAGTGATTGCAGTAATTTTAATATAGTGTATGTTTTCATGACTAGTGATCTATATTTCAAATACTACTCTGGGACTCTTTTATATTTAATATTAGTTTGATAATTGGTTTTTTCTTTCATTTAAAATTTGTTAAAATTTAATGTTGCCATTTTTATACCAGATCTGTGCTGCCTAATGTCAACAGCCATCATGCTAAGCATTAGAAATACAAAGAAAAGCAAAAATAATCTCTACCCTAAATGAGTTTGTAATTGAATTGGGGAGACAACATAATTAATAAGAGATGATCTAAGAGGGAAGGTGCTAACATTAAGGGGAACTGGGAAAGGTATCATGATGGGATATCAGCTGCAACCTGAAAGAAAGTAGGGAAACTAGGAGGCAAGGACAAAGAGGAAGAGGATTGGAACACCAGAGAAAATGCAGAGTTAGGAGATGATGCCAATGATTATGCTGCTGCTGCTGCTGCTGTTATTAATATAGCATTTACTATGTGCCAGGTACTATGTTTAAGCACTTTACCATTATTATCTCATATAATTCCCACAACCCTAGGAGGTAGGTGCTATTTTTATATTTACTTTACAGATGAAGAAATTGAAACAAACTTGCCCAGGGTCACAGACCCAGTAAATGTTTGAGGCCACATTTGAATTCAGGTCTTTCTGACTACAGGCCTGGTACACTATCCACTGTGCCATCTAGCTGTCCCTGTGCAGATAGAGTTAAATATTAAGAATCAGTTAAAATCAATGGTTTCTTTCTCATCAAATAATTCAGCATTTCGGGCACAAAATAGAGGAAATAAAAGTAGTTAATAACCTTTCACCATGAACATGACCTAAGATGATATAATTATTAATAGAATTAACAGATTTTAATGGAGAAAGCCCCTAGAGTACATACATTGGAAGCCTGGTTACTGTTGCTATAGCTCTGTAGCAAATCAGAAGTATATGAGTGTATACGATGTATTTGTGTAGTTTGGGAGTTTAAGAGGAGATGGCGGCTCTCATTCATGTAGAGGTTCATGCTCATCTAGAGACAGATATGAATGATGGTCATTTGACCAAGAGTGAACTTAAGGAGTAATGCATTACTATCTGCACACTAAGATTCCCTAGAAATCCTTGAATAATTCAGGCCTAAAAAAAAATCACAACTGGCTTGATTTTGGTCAAAAGTAGTGGTTTAATTCAATCCAATAAATATTTATTAAGTATTTTCTGTATAGAGTGTCCCCAAAGTCATAATGTGGCTTAAAGCTTTAACAACTTAAACATTTAACCTCTCAGTGTCCTTACAATTATGCATTATAAATGAGTTGCTGCATTCCCAAGGAGTTTCCATAATTAGAGTTCCAGTGAAGGGAACTCAGAGGTCCTTATTTTTCTCTCAAAATACATGCTCTGCTAGGAGATGAGAGAGAGTTGAAATTTAGAAGAGGCATGGTCTTCAACATCATGGAGCATGCTGGAACCACATAAATTGAAGACTGTGTGGTACTCAGAATACAAGGACAGACTCCCAGCTATTGAAAGGATTTATGTACATAGATGTTTAATAAATATAGTACATGTTGATTTTTTGTTGTTCAATTGTTTCAGTTGTGTCTGACTCTTTGTGACTCCATTTGGGGTTTTCTTGGCAAAGATATTAGAGTGGTTTGCCATTTTACAGATGAAGAAACTGAGGCAGACAAGGTTAAGTTGCTTGCTCAGAGTCAAATACCTACTAAGTGTTGTATTGGTAATTAAGGCAGAACATTTTTTTACTGTTTTCTCTTTTAGAAATTCTAAAGTAATCAGATGCCTTTGATTAAGCCTTACTAGGTACAAAGCCCCAGGCCCACACCCTTTTGCTAGATGTCCTAAGCCCTAGGCTCACACCCTTTGGCTGATTAAGTGTGAATCCTTCAGGCCCTGAACAGGGTATAAAAACCCAAAGGTTAGCATTTTGTCTAGGGCTCTCACTTCTGGAGGAGTGTTGATATCAAGACTCTGGGTAGAGTCTTTGTTAAGAGCACCCTCATCTTATAAACCCAGGTGTTGATGCTTTCCTGGTAACTATCAATTGTGATTTGAATCAGACAAGGTCTGTCAATGTTTGTAATTTGTTTGTATTTGCTCCGAAGGTCAGGTTGCTGGCTTTTCCTCCTGAACTAAATGAGTTATATTTATATGTGTGATAAAAGGGAGATTGTTAACCCCTTACAGTTACTTTCCTTGGTAAAGCAGATCAAAGAACCTGTGCTGGCAGCTTTTTTTTGCTGGTCTTGTTGGGTCTTACGCCCCTATAACAGCTGCTAGCAGATTGTTAGTACAAGTGTCTGAGGCCAAATTTGAACTCGTGACTCCAGGTCTGGCACTCTATCTACTGTATCACCTGGCTGCACATTGTATTGATTAGTTATCTTTTTAATTGCAGATATTAAAATATTTTCATATTTTGAAGATTAAAAACTCTAAACAGAAACTATTAGCATTTCATATTATACAAATTGTTTCTAAATATGTGTTTATATCCCAAGATAAAATGAGAAATCTTTCTGTTTTATCAAATATTTAACAACTTAATATACTAAAAATAGTGTGCACATTTGAGTGATAGAAACTTAAAATTTGAAATACTCTATGCTCGTTAATTTTCCCCATCAGTTTATTTAACATAACACTATTTGTTTTTAATGAGTTATGCAATGGTTCACTTCATATGTGAGTTTATCATTAGCCTATGTTAATGGCATTTTCATCAAAAGCTTTGCTATTAGGAAATTAAATTACGACTTAATTAATACATGTATAAAAGGCTTCAAGCAAATATGATTAGATGTAATTATTTGGAGTATCATATTTACAGAATAACACTGAAGGTAAGTTAACTTTCTTGAAAGCAGCTTTATTTTATATTTTGGTTTTTCAAGGGGGGCTTAATGATTGAGGTTCTCTAAGGAATCTATATTGGGAAACAGATCCAGGCATGGTCAGAAAGAGAAGTTCAGATATTTAATCAGCTTTGGTTCATTGAGTCACATTTGGCCTTGCCAATGTTACACCTGGCCCATGTGTCTTTCTTTATTATTTAATAGACAGAAGAGGATATATATGGATCATGAAAATTAGTCTTACTTATGTATGTATGATGAATGGCTAACACAATTATCTCCTTTAGAAAAAAATAATTTTAAATGTATTGCTTCACAATAACCTGACAGATTATACTGATTCTTAGACCTTCTAGAGCTTGTCCTACTAAGTGCCATAGAGGCAAGACAGGAAAACTTAAGAATTCTCTTCCTGAAATAGCATGGTTAAGGATCAGAAGTCCTAAAAGGAAAACTAATACACTCTTAACAAAGTAAGAAACCCTACAGTGCAATAATCCTTGACTTTTTCTAAATAAGGACATAAATACAATCTTAACTTCCATATATGCTGACACTTTTGCTTACTTAAAGGAAAGAGCAGCTTAAGCAAAATACCTTTGAGTGCAAGTTAACTAATGGAAGTAGAAAAGTCTAAATGAACCTAACTTCACCATTCTCCAAATACTAACAAAAATTAACATAGAAAACACAATACTGACAAAACAGTCTTTGCAGACGTATCACATAAATTTTAAACTCTATTTCTAACGTGCTCCAAAGCATGTTTCTTGTTATAGATTAAGTAGGAAGATAAATTTCTCAAAGTCATATTTATATTTTGGAAAAAGAGCATAATCACTTCTAAAATGGAGGGTTTTTTCGTTTATAATCTATGTACCATATTTAAATTATTTGTATTAATTTATCCTTGGCAAATGGTAGAGTGTCATGGTATTCTACTGCTAAAAAGAGGCAAATACACATAGGACACTCCTTGTAAAGAAGAAAGAAGATGGAATGTGTTACATAGCAGAAATACTGCTAAACTAGAAGTTAGAAAATCTTGGTTCTAGAATCAAAGTAACCGGGCTCTAGCCAATTACTAACTGTGTGGCTTTGAGCAAATGCCTTGTCTTTTTTGGGTGCCAGTCATTTCATGTTAATATTGAACAGATTGGACTAAAGGATGCCTGAGATCTTCCTTGCCACAAACATATAATCTCTCTAGTATCATTCATCCAAAGCCAATACAAGAAGATAAATAGATAAATAGCTTATTTAGGATGGGGTGACCTCCACTTCCAAGTTTAATTATTTGGAAAGGAGAGAGACAGAGAGAGAGAGAGACAGACAGACAGACAGACAGACAGACAGACAGACAGACAGACAGAAACAGAGACAGAGACAGAGACAGAGAGACAGAGAGGAGAGGAGAGAGAGATTGCACTTGGGTATATGTTTATATTGCAAATTCCATACGCAGAAGTTGAGATGTTTTCTGGTGTTTAGGAAAGTCCTTGGAATGGAATGGGGCAGAATATTACTAAACTTTTTTTGTTGCCATGTTTTTCATTTGTAAATGAGGTTTCAGGATAATCTGGAACCATTTTTCTTCACTGCAATCAAATATTTAAATCCTATTACCTTTGGAAATTGTTATCTATCATTCATGAGTCATAAAAACAAATTCCCCAAAGTCTCACAGTTCCAGTAACTTTCCCATTTGTATCTATCATCTTGACAAACTTTTGGTTAAACCAAATATAATTCGTAAGTAATAATTTCATTAAACCAAGTATAATGTTCAATGGTGATTTAAAAAAATAATAATTCGGGATTAACAACTAGTTGGATTATCGCACTTTTCTTTCCTTGAAAAAGCTGTTTGAGGCTAGTGTTTTTTCTAAAGAAGTTTGTTACTGTTTCCTACCTCTACTCTTCCATTTACAATTAAAATTACAGTAGTGGTAGCCTGAGTATCAATCTTGGTTATAAAAAAAACAAACAGCTTTCATAATCCCAAATGTATGCCTAGAATACTTTCCATATTTTATGTTTCTTAATATAGATTTCATGTGTCGAACATCTTGCGGTGCCCTCTTCCAGAAAATTTTTAAACCTTTAAGTATACAAATTAAAGGTTGGGTTTAATTTTTTGAGTACATTTAGGGCAAAAATAAAATCATTTAGCCATTTTAGAGTTATAAAGTGAGGATCCGAATTAGAAACAATTATTTCAAATGGAAGATAATAATCCTCCTGGTCATTGTCATGCTGAGAGACATTGCATTTTGAATGATGAGGTTCGTCATTTTCTCCTTAAGTTTGAAGTCTTTGATGATACTAAAGCAGATATTTTTTTCTCTATGTAAAAGAGGTATAGCTGATGGCCCATTTGCACATTTTGCAGGCAATATTTGGCCACTGTGTGCTACCTTTCCAAGGTAATCCCTCTATATTTGTTAAGCCAAAATTACAGTCTGAGTGCTCTTTCTGTCCTTTGCAAAGCAAAGGAACTACAAAGGACATGTATAACAGGGACCATGTATCTAGCCAATTAGTAATCTAATATAAGTGATTTAGTACAAGTAGGCAGGAACTCCTGGTATAGTGGATAGAATGCATGTAACTTCTCTGGGCCTTAGTTTTCTCATACATAAAAGGAGAGATAGTATGATAAAAAAGAAAGCTGCATCTACAAGCAGAAGCCCTGGGTTTGAATCCTGGTTCTTCTGCTTACTACTTTTGAAACCATAGACAAATCACTCCTCTAGGCCTCAGTTTCCCCATCCATAAAACGAAGGATTATACTAGACCAGGGCTGTCCAAAATATGACTCGCAGGCTACATGCGGCCCACAGTGCAATTTTATGCGGCCCACCTGTGGGTTTTGATTTTCACGAGTGAAAAAATAAAATAATAATTTCCATGGAATGCATATTAGATGTTTTAATTCCATCACTAATAAATAATCTCATTGATGTTAATTTTCTTTGGTATTTTTAAGCAGTATTACAGATGGAACATATAGCATGGAATTTTCAATCAATCCATGGGACGCGTTCTGTCTATAGGATGCAGACTAGTCAGTGTGCACCTACCTTTATACTGTTGTGTTGTTGCTTTGTAGTTTTGTGTTTGCTTTCATGCTTCATGCCTTCACCTGTCATATTGACGACATGTGTTCGCCGACTTTCTATTAGTGTACTGTATTTTTTATTCCAGGCATGGCCCTCAATTATTTTATTTTAATGAGGCCAGAAGATAACCTAATATTGGACAGCCCTATACTAGACAATCTCTAAGGCAATGGTGTATTGGCAAATGTTTAGCAACCAGCTATCTGGAGAGAGAAGGAAAAAAACGCTCATAACATTTAGAAGTTTAATCGCATTACTGCCATTCTCTCCCTCTCTGTCTTAAGTCTGGACATTAATCAAAACAAATTATACCCTGACATAGAGTTTGCAGATTTCCTAGGTATAAAATGCTCACACTGAACATTTAACAATCAGCTCTCATGAATCAGTTTGAGCTGGTTTTAGTATATCCCTTCTGAATTCTCTTTGTGCTCTAAATCTATGATCCTAGGATCCTAGGATCCAAAGCCCTTTCCACTTCCTTCTAAATGAAGTATCCAAGACTTGAATACATTTAATAAGCAGAGTGTATGTACTTTTTTATCTAGAGGAGGGACATTTTGAATCTGGTATTTAAAATTTAGCTCACCATATACACATTAAAAATTATTCAGAAAATTGACAACCTTTTGAGTTATAGAATTTAAGTAACATGTACTAATATCTAAAAAGTGGAAAATATGATTCAGAATCAGTGATAGTGCTAACCTAATGATGCCCAGCTATTTAGAGTTTCACCGCATTATTGACCCTGGGTGAACATTTGCCAGGCTGCCCTTCCATACAAGAAGTTAGAACAAGCCAACTACTAAATTCTTGCTGCCCTCTCTGTTTAACTCTCCTAAACAAAACCACATTATATTAATGTCTCATGTTTATATCAAGATTCACATGTTACTCAATTACAATGTTTGACAGAGAAGTTCATTTTGCATTTTTGAGCCTGGCATCAAAAATGCATATAGAAAATAAAAGTATTCACACATGGCAAAATATGTATTAAACAGTAGTTGTTATTTAAAAAGCCCTTGAGGTAAAGAGGCATAGGTATATACATTTTAATGTAGGAAAAAGGAAAGAATATGCCCTATACTCTGGTACCTACAGAATAGAGGCATAGACAACTACTAGGGAAAGACAGACTAAGGAGTGTCATGACATGGCAGGGCACTAGACAGATGGGATTAGGAGGTAGGTGTAAACTAGAAGCCATTTTGCTTAGGGCTGTGACAAAGAGACATAATTTCTGCATAATTAACTATCAATTGTATTAACTATGGCTAGCAGATTAATTAATAAAATGCTGGTCATTTGGCTTTCTTTTGTAAACCAAAGATAAATCATGGAGGCAACTAAATGCTTATGTTCCCTTGGAAGAATGGGTGTTCCCAACAGGTGGAAATCAACCTTGATTGGTTAACAATTAATGAGAGAATGAATATTATAATGAGAGGTGGGCCTGTTCTAATAAGGACCTGGGTACTTGACTGATCATATCACTCATGGTCAAAGAGAGATTCATCTCAAGCCAGGCCACTCCCATCTACAGCAACCTACACGGAAAGATCTATCTTCCATCCAGTCAATGAACAATAAATAACGGTGTGGTAAGAATTCTACCTAGGTAACATGATCTGGGTTTAGTGAATTCTTTAGGCAGTGTCAGAAATGCCCTTGAGAGGCTGAACTTTGGATGAGGAATTAGAAAGGAAAAAAAAATCCTGGAACCTCCAATATTAAGTGGTTATTAATATAAGAGAGAAATAACCTTTTCTCTAAGGCCTAGGAGTCAAGGAAAAACAAAGCAAAATAAAACAACAATAGTCACAACAAAAACAAAAATCTCAGTTACTTCACAGTTTTACCTGTATGTTTACTTCTTTAAGAAGCTTGAATACTTCAAATAAGTAAGGATTCTTAACAAGTCCATCTCCACTGGTTCAACTTAACAATCCAGCGGGGCAGGGGAATTTCCATAGGATATGTTGTTTTGTATACAGTTAGAAGAATTAAACATTGTGTGTGTGTGTGTGTGTGTGTGTGTGTGTGTGTGTGTGTGTGTATGAAAATTAATCCCACTACACTTATACATGTTTACTTGCTTATTCCTTTAAGGATTTACATCTTAAAATTGGCAACATCATGAGAAATTTATTAGAATAAGCTATAGCCATTCCCACTTTATATGGGGAAAACTTTTTATATGAATATACTGATTGAAATATTTCTTCAAAATTGGATACTAAAACTTTTTTAAGAAGACAATTTAAGTTTTCCTTTTTCTCTTCTTATGTTCTACACAACAGGAATGATTATTCCAAGGGTTCTTAGAATTGTAAGGAAGGAAAAAAAATCAGAATTTTACTTTTAAAATGTATTGTAGCAGAATAAAATTTATTTTTATAAATTTTATAATTAAGTAATTAGTACATAATTTAATGGTCTTAGTATTTGAGTTTACCAAACAACTGCTAAAGGTACATAGTTACATGACTAATAGGAAGGCAGAACTAAAATAAAGATTGAATTGTTGAGGCAATACCTTGATTGAGCTTTTTAAAGCATTGACATTTAGCAGAATTTAACGATTTACGAATCTCTCCATTTTATACAGAACATTGCTTTTCTTTTAATTTTGTAACCCTGACTTCAGGCCTAGAGCATATGAATAATGCTTGCCTCTGTGAAAGGCAGAATTGGAGGGACAGGAGAGTCATTTTTCTTCCTTCCTACTTCTAGAGAAGACACATGAGTCCCTGGCCCTCTTTAGGGATAAAACCAGAAAGAAAGGGAAAAGATATTAGAAGGTATGCATGGAGAGGAAAAAATTGGTACTCAGCAGGTCCCAAATTCCCACTTGCCTCCCCAGGGGAATTTCTCCATGTGAGATCAGGGGCTCTTGGTTGGGCTGTTATCTCATTCTCAGTGACAGAATTCATTCAACTCCATGTATTAAATGGCATGTTCTAATCTGTATAACTCCTGCAATTTATGTTTGCTCTCTGCTTGTATAAATGGGTCTACTGACTATTTACTATTACTGTAGTGGCCTTCTGTGTAACTAGCATTTGGTGGGAAGGTTCAAGTCTTCGAACATAAGCTTAGCGATATATGAAATAGTGACCTTGAAAGTGGTTTCAACATAATAAAAAAAAACTATTTACCATAGAATATCTTTAAGTTGTGAGATAAATATATTTCTCCTCTCTGAGGAGAGAAGAGCAGTCATTCTGGTGACCCCCTTTTCTGACTACCCTCCAGGTAGAAATAAATGTTTCCCTTGAAGAAGGGTGGACAAGTTGCCTGAGATGCCTATAAAATTCTCACCAGGAGCTGCATGTAGACAGTATGGTATGGATATAACCTCCAGGAGCCATGTATATACCCTACAATTTAGCAATAAAGAGCTATTTTAGATGGAATAAATGTCTTTTAAAATTATTTTACCCGAAGATTAGGATCATCAAATTTAACTACTCAATTTTAAGGCAAAAGCAAAACACTAACTAATCAAAATGAATTTTATTTTTGCATTCTAAATTAATGCCTGAAAAGATATTAGAAAACTTCTTAAAGTAATATAGTTAAGTAGTGATAGTAGAAGGAGAGCCAATAGCATGCAATGAAAACACATCACTCTAATACTGATAGCTTCTTGGTGTTCACTGCAACTAGGTACAGAACCTTTTGGGGACAGGGAGATATCTGGGGGTAGGGAGAGAATTGGGCAAAGATGCTTATAATTCATCAGCAATGCTATATTTCCAATGTAAACAGAGAAACAAACTTTAGTTGTTTGTTTGTTTTGTAGATGGATGAGGCAAGATTTAATAATATCTAGTCTAATTCTCTGATTCACTCATCAGTCTGGGACTTAGCCAGAGTAACTCTTGACATGCCTATATATTATTCCCATCATCTGCAGAATACTAAAGGAACATTATTTACCTTTTTCATATACTTATGTGCATAGCTTCTAACTTAACCCTACTTCACTTACATTTTTTAATGTCTTCACTCAGAGAAAGGATCAGTCCGACCTTTTTGCTTAAGATAGAACTCATTGTAAAGGCAATTAATATGTAAGGATTTCTTCAGGAATGTCTTCTCTAATTTAAGTGATTTGTGCTTGATTTTAAAGGTTCTCCCCACTTCATACTCTCCCTAGTACTATAAATTTAATATATATTCACTACCCCAATTCCATATATGTTCCTTGAAATTTAACTATACTGTTTATTTGGGAATTACCACAGGACACAGGCAAAGTCATAGACATTAGGACATATATATGGTTGGCACTTTGATGAATATGTTATTTATATTTCATAGAAATGGCTAAATCTTGTTCAACATTCTAAATTAAAAAGGAAAAAGCATTCAAATTATTGTGAAGATTCATTTTAGTATATGAAGGGTTCTATTGCTGTTAATATAAAATAGAGCTGTTCAGTTTAAAACAATGCCATCCACAATACTAATTATGAACACAAAGGAAGTACCAATGTCAGACAAATGGGATATATAGCGGCAAAGTTTCTTATCGCCAATCCCAGTTGACTTTTTATTTTCTAATAAATTAAAAGCTATTCCTTTGTATTTATGTCTTAGTTACAATATAAGTGTTAGTCAAGTATTTTAGAGGCAGCAGCTTAAATTTGACTTGATAATTTTTTCCCTCCTGAGAGGTGCTGAAAATCCCCGGATTTCCAAGCAATCAATCTTTTCTTATTTTATGGAACTTAAAAAGAACTTCTGTTGACTTTGTGCTTCTCTTTGCTTACACAGTTTAAAGATTTAGAATTTTACAAACAAAAAGTAAAAAACAAAATAAATTCTATCTTACCACTGAAGTGTCACCCCTTTGGTTATTTTATTTAACTTCTCATCTTCAAATCAGTGTCATGAAAATGAAAAGCCTGAAAATAATTTCTATTATAATTTTTATCTACAATTTTATACACACATGTATATACATATACACCCATACTTTACTGAAAGCTACACACTAATTTATTAGGTGAAGTTAATTGTTCTTTTGCCACTTAGTACTGTTTTTTCCCTCTCTTCTCTCATCTTCCAATATGAGGAATCAGATTTCACAAAGACAAGGATTTAAATCTTACCTCTAATACATACCAGCTTTGGCACCATATGCTGGTCATTTCATTTCCTGAGTCTCAGTCATTTCATTAGTAAAATGAGGGAAAAAGTGCCCACCTTATAGGACCATTATAAGGTTCAAATGAGATCTCATCCATAAAGTGCTTGGAAAACTTTAAAGCTCCATGTAAAAGTGAGTTGTTATTAGTCCATTAAATCACAAAATTCTCAAGTTAAAAGCCATTTTGGACACCAATTAGACCAATGTGTTCATTTTACTAGTGAGAAAACTGAGGCCCAGCCTGATCCAATGACTTATTTAATATTAGTGAGCTAGTGGCAGGGTCAGGACTAAGATACAGATTTCTCAAGTTGCAGTTCAGTTCCTCTACAACTGCATCAATCCTTTTTCTTCTCCTGTCATCCTGGGAACCTGAATGGCAATCCTTTATCTAGACTTAAACCAGTGGAGTGTTTCTTCTCAAATTTGAACATTTCAAATTCTGGTTCTTCCATTTCCTTCCCATATGACCTTAAACTGCTGAGAGTCAGTTTCCCATTCTATAAGAACAGATCTTTGGATTAGATTATCTTTAAGGTTCCTTTCAACTCTACCTCTGTGATCTAGATATCTATAAATGTATCATATTATGACCTTGTTGTTGAGGTGAATAAAGGATTGCCTCTTCCTTTTAGACTAGTGTGAAGGACATGGCAAAGATGGAAATAGAGGACACCAGTGGTGTCAAATTTTAAAAAAAGAACATAGATTCCCCACATACTGACTTAGAAAAACACAAATTAACATTGTCTACATAGTAGTATATTTTTATTTATTTTGTTAAACATTTCCCAATTACATTTTATTGTGGTTTGGAAATTTCCCATCTCTTCAGTAGAAGATGCTAAGAATTTTAGCTATCTATAGACACTAATTTAACTGTTGTCACTTTAAGTGTGAGGGAAATCTCTGTCCAAAACCCCACAAGTTGAAATACATAAGAACTGTGTAGTATAATTATATTCTCATTATCGATTCAAAATGTAAGCAAGTTGTAGCTAATGGAAGTTTATATACTCAGCAATTGGGGTGGGAGGTCACAAATATTATCCAGAAAAAGGCAACTGAGAAGATATCAATAACTACTAAGTCACATGTCTACTTTACTATCTCTATAAATACTTTCTGAGAATCATCTACATTTATATAAAGGGAATCCTTAATGGATATATGAGATAGGATCAGAAAGTCTTCTATAAACTGTTTTTATAACCAATGATACTTTCATAGTCAAATACGTGCTGAAAGGTACAGAGACTATAAATATATAAACATGAAATGTACTGAGAATATAATAAATGATTCTTTATTATGTATAGATTATCAAAGTGATCCATAAATATTCATACAGTGGAGATTCAGCAATGGTTTTAACACCGATGGGCAAGTGGTTAAAAAAAAGTACTCTCAGTTGCAGAGGGAGGGTAAAGGACATAGGTAAGTCACCCCAACATACAATTCAGTTACTGATAAAGAGGCTGTGTTTCATTTTCCCCCAGTTATACCCCTTCCGTCAGGCCACTTGGTAGCTTCCCATTGGAACTCATTATTCTTTTAAAATTTAATTTAATTTAAATTTTAATTGTGTATTTAATAGTGTGGAGTAATAGATAGCTCTTGGTATCAGGAAGACCTGGGCTCAAGTCTTGCCTCTGACACATGCTGATTATGAGACCCTAAGAAGTCACTAAAACTCTGAGAGTCCTAGGCAAATTTTTATGACTTCAAATAGCAGAGAAGGTGGCAGTACACATTGATGGATGGGGCTTCTTCATTAGGGATTTCTCTTTATCAGTGAATTAATGGGTATGGTCCCTAATAATCATCAACAAATAATTTTATTTGAAGATAAGAAGAGAAACTAAAAAAACTTTTTTGTATATATTTTTTTTTCTTTTTTAAGTGAAATATATGTGCAGCATATATGGTGTAGCCACTCTCTCAATATCCTAATTAAACTGGCATGCCAGTCATCCACAACTCAGCTCCTCTATCTCCTCAGGGTTTTAGAAGTAGCCCTGAGGGGTTAAGAGAAACTTTCTACCCCTAAAGTATGGTTCCTCCCATAATAATCAGTTGATATTAATTAGTTAGACAACCTTAATTAACTTTTTAAAGAGGAGTATTTTTCTAAGTTGGAACAACCAAACAAAATATCCCTCTAAACTTTTATGACACAATGTTTGCTGATATGTACAGAGTCCAGGGGAAAATGAGCTTAAGTCTTAAGAGCACATGTAGCAAAAAGGTAAAATCACAGCTCCTGGCTGAACTTTTTGTTTGTTTGTTTGTTTCTGGTTTTACTGCTGTTGTTTCTGGAATATTCAATGAGTTCCCCTTACATAATGTGCAGGGGTTTTTTTTTTTTTTGCCACTTTCTCTTCTGAGGAAACTGCTAGGACACTGGTTTTAAAAAACATTGATAAAGAGTACAAATCAGCTGTTCCTACAGTTAGTGTACAATGTTCTTCTCTGGCTAAGATGAAGGTGGAAAGACGAGGAAAAGGAAATGAACTGAGGCTAAGGCTAAGATGCTCTTCTGTCATCCTAGGAATTCTTTCTTAGGATCTTGGCTGTCATCTCACAGTCTCAGAAAGACTATCATATTTAACTTTTCTAAAACTGTACTTAATTTTTTACTACTTTCTTTTCATGTCTTTTAGATTTTTCAAGGCTGAAAAAAGCACAGTAATGTTCTAAATGGTTATCGTTTGTTGTTTTATATTTTCCTTTAGATATGCATTTGCTATACCACTTTGTGCATATATATCTGGTATAGCACACATTTAATTCTCTATAATGCCTTTCAGCATCTTTCATTTTCTTTGTTTATCTCTTTTAACTATGTGTATTTTTTACTATTGATACAAGATTGATAATTACCACTCTTTTAGATTCACCTGAGGCATAATTGGTTCTATTTTATCCCTTCTTCCTGTGTTCAATTTTTTTTAGATTCAAGAATATGATCTCTCTATTAAGAAACATATTGTTATATTCTGTTTTCTAGCATTCTCCATTCTATCTTCTTCCTGTATTTTATGGGTAAGTTCACCCCATTTGCATTTGTAGTTATGATTATTTTGTGCTTTTATCCTTCGTAGTCTAAGCCTTCAGTGATCCTAACTGTAGTTCCATGGCACTGCTCTTTCTTCCTGTCTATTTATAATATTTGTTTTCTGGCATGAAAACATTTAGCTTCTGAAATTTCTAGGTATGTACAGTTGATGGTTTCTTTCTGAGCAAACTGGTTAATTTTTCTGATAGCACATTTACCTTTAGCTTTATTAGTTCTAGACCAGAGGTTCTTAATCTGGGATCCATGGAAAATTATTAGAATGTAAATTTGGATGGGAAAATAGATCTTTATTTCCATATAATTGGCTTTCTTTATAATCTTATGTATCCAATTTTATACACTTAAAAATATTACTGAGAGGGTATCCATAGGGATCATCAGACTGCTAGGCAAGCCATAACACACACACACACACACACATACACACACACACACACACACACACACACACACACACACACACACAGAGTTAAGAACTCCAAGAAAGTCTTAAATAATTGACTGAAATACAATGATCAGCTTTTTTGTTTTGTTTTGTTTTTTTTTGGTTTAGTCAGGATTTTTAGAGAGTCTTAAATTGTGTCTCTCCCTGTTCTCTGTCAGTCAACATTATGGTAGATAAGGAATGTATCTTAAGAATCATTTAATCTAAATTTTAATTTTATAAAGGTTGAAACAAATAGGGGAAGTGATTTCACTGAGGTCACAGAGGAAGGCTTATTCGACTCTTACTGAAATGGAGGCGCCAAGTCTCATAAATTCATGGACTATTACACTGGAAGGGAAGTTAGATTGCAACTTATCCTAATTCCTAACTTTGAAGAAAAGGAACTGGAGAACCAAGAATAGTATTAAAGGTATAATAGTGATAACAACAGTAACATTTATATAGCACTTTAAGGTTCACAAAACACTTTGCAAATATCTCATTTTATTCTCATAGTGACACTGAGCGGTAGAAGCTATTGTTATCTGCATTCTACAAATGACGAAAACTGAGGCCGACTGAGGTGAAGTAACTTGTCTAGGGTCACGTAAGTGTCTAAGGCTAGATTTAAACTCAACTCTTCATGACTTAAGACCTGGCAACTTCCCAATTTCTCCTATTCAATACTCTTCCAACTCCATTGTCAAAATTCTGGCCTTCCAAAAAAAAAAAGTATGACATACTTTTAAGTTTAATCTTTATTACTAACATTTTCTTAAGTCTAGATAATCATCAAAACAATAAATCAAGTCCGTGTTTAGGTTTGCTGATTTCTAAGGTGTAAATTCTCATATTGAAATTTTGAATAATCAATTACACTGAGCCAAGTTTTCCAGCACACTCAGTTTGGGGTTATAGTGTCACTAATCTTTCGGTTGCAGAGGTTCCTGGTTTTATGACTCAGAAGAAGTAGATAAACAGAGATGGGTGGGGTTCAGTCTTTCCAGGCAAACCCATGCTCCAAATTTAAGTCTCTCTCTTCTCCCCTTGCCCCACATATACACTTCAACTAGAGGGAAAACTGAAGTAGGTGTTGTAGGGTGAGAGGCAGTGAGAAAGGAGAAAAGCTTCTAGGGGGTGAAATGCTCTTAGGAAATAGGAGTGCCAGAGGCTTCTACAAGAATTTACAGCCCTGAGGTTCTTCAGTCCCCTATTCTATTGGGGGACAATTGAGCTCAGAGTTTCTAGGCCTGGTACAGCATTTCTCCTATCAAAGAATATCCCAGCCTCTTACAGAAGGTAGATCCTTGGTTTACCCCATTTCCCACACCTTAGTCAGTATGCCACAATTTTAATCTGATCATCCTGCCCAATCTGTGGGTCCCAAGTCTGGGGAAATTTGAGAAACTAGGGAAGGCAGCTTTAAAAATTTAATATTTTATTTTTTCCAAATTACATGCGAAAACAAATTTAAACTATTTTTTAAATTTTGAGTTCCAAATTCTCTGTCTCCCTCTCTCCTCTCCCTCCCATCCACCTTGGGAAGGCCAACAAGTTGATATTGGTTATACATGTGCAGTCATGCAAAACATATTTCCATATTAGTCATGAGGAGAAAAAAAAACAAATAACAACAACAACAACAAAAAAGAAAGTTAAAAAAAATGATGCTTCTATCTGCATTCAGACTTTACCCGTTCTTTCTCTGGAGGTGGATGGCATTTTTCATCTTGCATCTTTTGGAATTGCCTTGGATCATTTTATTGCTGAGAATAGCTTGTCATTCACAGTTGATCATTGTTCAATAATGTTACTGTCAATGTTCTCCCGATTCTATACATTTCTCTTTATATCAGTTCATGTAAGCCTTTACAGGATTTTTCTGAGAGTATCCTGCTTGTCATTTCTTATAGTACAATAGGATTCTATCATAATCATATACCACAACTTGTTCAGCCATTCTCCAATTGATAGGCATCTCCAAAATTTCTAATTTTTTACTACCATTAAAAGAGCTGGAAGTCAAATTTTCTATTCAGCTCTGGTTTTTCCATCAGGAATGCTTGACAGCCTTCAATTTCATTAAATATCAATTTTTTTCCCATGAAGGATTATACTCAGTTGTTCTGGGAAGGCGATTCTTGGTTGTAATCCTAGCTCCTTTGCCTTCCAGAATATCATGTTCCCAGCCCTCCAATCCTGTAATGTAGAAGCTACTAAATTTTGAGTTATCCTGACTGTGGTTTCACAATATTTTAATTGTTTCTTTCCAGCTGCTTGCAATATTTTCTCCTTGAGCTTGGAGCTCTAGAATTATACTATAATATTCCTGGGAGTTTTCCTTATGGAATTTCTTTCAGGAGGTGATCAGTGGATTCTTTCATTTTCTATTTACCCATTGGTTTCAGAATAACGGGGAAGTTTTCCTTGACAATTTCTTGAAATATGATGACTAGGCTCTTTTTTTTGCTCATTATCTCTCCTCCATCTATTTTCCAGGTCAGTTGTTTTTGTCACTGAGATATTTCACATTTTCTTCTATTTTTTCATTCTTTTGATTTTCTTGTTTCTTAATGTCTCATGAAGTCATAAACTCCCACCTGCTCAAATCTAACTTTGAAAGAATTAAGAATGATTTTCTTCAATGAGCTTTTGTACCTCATTTGCATTTGGCCAATTCTACTTTTTAACTACAATTTACAATTGTAGGAATTACAATTGTGCAAACCGAGACAATTGAAGGTTAAATGACTTGCCCAGCATCCCAGAGCTAGTGTTTGTGTCAGGATTTGAAATCAACTCTTCCTTATTCCTGGCCCAGCACTATATCCATTTTGACACACACACACACACACACACACATATACACACATATGTATTTTTATGTATATATATATATATGTATTCAATATTATCAATGGATGGTAGTATAATAATTTGATGGATTATTAGTCAAGGCCTAAGGAATATCTCATTTTAGATATGTCACTAACTCAATGTAAGACCTTGAGCAAATAATGTAACTCTTGGGACCTCATGTTGCTTAAACAAAATGAGAAGATTGGAAGTGGTCATCTCCAAGATTTCTCCCAGCTCTAAAATTCTTTCATTTTATAAAAGATAATAGGATAAATGGGTATGTGACCTAAGTATAAAAGGTAACATCATAAAACATTAGAGGAACTTGGAAAAATGCCTATAAGACCTATAAATAGGAAAAAAGTTCATGACCAAATAAACAACATAGAGGATCACAAAAGACTAAATAGTTGATTGTGTGAAATTAGAAAAAAAATGTGCACTCAAATCTAAGAATATTAAGATTAAAAGGAAAAGAACTAGGGAAATGATTTGCAGTCGTTTTCTCAGATAAAGGTCTCATTTTCAAGATATAAAAGGAATTTATTCAAATTTGTAAGAAAAAGTTATTCCCTAATTGTTAAATGGTCTAAGAACATGAACAGAATTCTTAAAGAAGGAACCTTAGACTATTTATAGCAATATGAATATATTCTCCAAATCAGTACTAATTAGAAAAATGCAAATTGAAGCAATTTTGGGATTCCATCACACACCAATTAATACTGGTGATTGTAACAAAAAAGGGACATGTCACTAAAAGCAAACACTACAGAAGTTCATTGAAAGAGAGGCAAGTAGGGAACTGAATTGGTCAAGATGACAAGTGCTTGTTATTTTCTTTTTTTAAGTTGTATTGATCTGAAGGTGAAGCCAAGATGGCAGAGTAAAGGCAGGGACTTGTATAAGCTCTGCCTGAACCCCTCTAAATGCCTTTAAATAACGACTCTAAACAAATTCTAGAGCAGCAGAGCATACAGACAGAATGAAGCAATTTTCCAGCCCAAGGCAACTTAGAAAGTCTGCAGGAAAGGTCTGTTGCACCAGAGAGGAAAACGATCCAGCACAGGCCACACCTGCGCAGGCTAGACCCCAGTAAACCTGGAGCAGGCCTTGGGGAGATTGAATCAATGGCAGCAGTGGCAGTTTCCAGAGATCTCAGCCCACAAAAAACAAAGATAACTTAGAAGACCAGCAGGAAAGGTCTGTCACACCTGGGGAGAGTGGAGAATAGTCCAGCACAGATTGCCCCAGCACAGCTCCTGCCCCAGGAAACCAGATACATACTTTGGGTGCCACTGAATCATCAGCAATAGCAGCTCCTTCTAAAGCTCTCAGCCCAAAATGGCAAGGGGGTTAAAAAAAGGTCAGAAGGAGATTACAGAGGTCTCTTTGCTAGAACTGAGGCAGGACTCTGTTGCTTTGTCCATACTCAGATCCAGGTTGCAGTCCTAGGTGATAATGCCATGGTGAGGAGGAGAACTAACATACCAGAGCTTGTGACCACAATGGAGCAGGGACTCTCCTTACAATTCTAG
>CM053626.1:267835657-267856389 GCA_028646595.1 Phalanger gymnotis
AAAATCAAATCAAATTAAGGGATGAGAGAGGAATATATTGAGAGAGGGAGAAAGGGGGAGATAGAATGGGGTAAATTAGCTTGCATAAAAGTGGCAAGAAAAAGTGGTTCTGTAGGAAGAGAAAAGGCGGCAGGGGAAGGAGAATGAGTGAATCTTGCTCTCATCAGATTTGATCTGAGGAGGGAATAACATACACACTTAATTGGGTATCTTACCCCCCAGGAAAGAAGGAGGAAGGAGATAAAAAAGGGGGGACAATAGAAGGGAATGCAGATAGGGGGAGGAGGTAATCAAAAACAAACACTTTTGAAAAGGGACAGAGCCAAGGGTGAAAATTCAATGAAGGGGGATAGTTTAGGAAGGAGCAAAATAGAGTTAGTCTTTCACAACATGAGTATTGTGGAAGGGTTTTACATAATGATATGCATGTGGCCTATGTTGAATTGCTTGCCGTCTTAGGGAGGGTGTGTGGGGAGGGAAGAGGGGAGAGAATTTGGAACTCAAAGTTTTAAAAACAGATGTTCAAAAAAAAATTTGTGTGCACCTAGGAAATAAGATACACAGGCAATGGACCATAGAAATCTATCTTGCTCTACAAGAAAGTAAGGGAAAAGGAGATGGGAGGGGAATGGGGTGACAGAAGGGAGGGCTGACTGGGGAACAGGGCAACCAGAATATATGCCATCTTGCAGTGTGCAGGAGGGTAGAAATGGGGAGAAAATTTGTAATTCAAACACTTGTGAAAATCAATGCTGAAAATTAAATATATTAAATAAATTAAATAAATAAACAAAAAAGAATGAAAAATTAGAAGACGATATGAAATATTTCATTGGAAAAATAACTGACTTGGAAAATAGATCCAGGATAGATAATTTTAAAATTATGGAACTACCTGAAAGTTATGATCCAAAAGAAGAGCCTTGACATCATATTTCAAGAAATTCATGAAAACTTCCCAGATATTCTAAAACCAGAGGGTAAAATAGAAATTGAAGGAATCCATTCATCTTCTCCTAAAAGAAATCCGAAAATTACAACTCCTAGGAATAATATAGCCAAATTCCAGAGCTTCCAGGTCCAGGAGAAAATACTACAAGCAGCCAGAAAGAAACAATTCCAAGTATCATGGAGCCACAGTCAGGATTACACAAGATTTACTAGCTTCTACATTAAAAGATCAGAGTGCTTGGAATATGATATTTCAGAATGCGAAGGAACTAGCATTACAAACAAGAATCACATAGCAGGCAAAACTGACTATAATCCTTCTTGGGAAAAACTGGATATCCAATGAAATAGAGGACTTTCAAGCATTATTGATGAAAAGACAAGAGCTAAATAGAAAACTCAACTTTCAAATACAAGACTCAAGAAAAGCATAAAAAGGTAGACAGGAAAGGGAAATCATAAGGGACTTAATAAGTTCAAACTTTTTATATTCCTACATGAGAAGATGATACTTGTAATTCCTAATTAGGGCAGGTGGAAGTATACAGAGATGGCATGGATGTGATTTGAACATGAAGGGATAAGATCAAAAAAAAATAAAAGTAAGGGGTTAGAGAGGAATATACTGAGAGAAGGGAAAGAGAGAAATAGAATGGGGTAAATTATCTCACATAAAAGAGGTAAGAAAATGCTTTTACAGTGGGAGTTCAGGTGGGAATAATAAAACTTTATTCTCATCCGAATTGGTTCACATAGGGAATAACATACATACTCAATTGGGTATAGGAATCTGTCTTACCCTGCAGGGTGAGTAGAAGGGGTAGAGGATCAGAGGAGGGGTATATGTAATAGAAAGTATGGCAGATTGGGGAAGGAAGTAGTCAGAAACAAAATGCTTTTGAGGAGAGACAGGGTGAAAGGGGAGAGAGAGTAGAATAAATGGGGGGGATAGGGTGGAAGGAAATACAGTTAGCAATAGTAACTGTGAAAAAAAAATTGAACCAAGTTTCTTTGATAAAGGCCTCATTTCTCAGACAAATAGAGAACTAAGTCATATTTATAAAAATAAGAACAATTTCCCAATTGATAAATGATCAAAAGATATTAAGTTTTCAGATGAAGCAATCAAAGTTATATACAGTCATATGAAAAAATTTTCTAACTCACTATGGATTGGAGAAATGCAAATTAAAACACTTCTGAGGTACGGCCTCATACATGTGGATTGGTTTAATCGGACAGAAAAGGAAAGTGACAAATGTTGGAGGGGATGTGGGAAAACATGAGACATTAATGCATTGTTGGCGTAGTTGTGAATTGATTCAACCATTCTGTAAAGCACTTTGTAACTATGCCCCAAAGGCTAAAAAACTATACATTCCCTTTGACCTAATAATATCACTACTAGGTCTGTATCCCAAAAGAGATTTTAAAAAAAGGAAAAGGGCCTATATTTTCAAAAATATTTAGAAGAGCTCTTTTCTGCTGGCAAAGAATTGGAAATTGAGGGGATGCCCTTCAAATGAGGAATGGCTGAACAAATTGTGATATGCGATTGTGATGGAATACTATTGTGCTATAATAAATGTTGAGCAGGATGTTCTCAGAAAAACCTGAAAAGATTTACATGAGTTGATGCAAAGTGAAACGCACTATGTACAAAGTAACAGCAATATTGTAAGATGATCAGCTGTGAATGGCTTAGTTGTTCTCAACAACAGAATGATCGAAGACAACTCTGAAGGACTTATGATGAAAAATGCTGTCCATACCCAGAAAAAGAGCTGATGGCATGTGAATACAGATTGAAGCACACTTTTTTTTTTACTTTCTTTATTTTTCTTGAGTTTTTTTTGACTATGTTTTCTTTCACAAAAGGACTATTGTGCAAGTGTTTTACATGACTACACGTGTATAACCTACATAAAATTGCTTGCCTTCTCAATGAGTTGTAGTGGGGAGGCAGGACGAGAGAGAATTTGGAACTCAAAGTTTAAAAATGAATATTAATTTTACACGTAACTAGAAAAACAAAGTACTAAATATTGGTTTAAAAAAGTTTGTTTATTGGTTTTCTTTTTACATAATAGCATTTGCATATTATTCGTACTTCATGAGAGATCTCTTATAACAAAGTAAAAGTTAATTAAAACTAATAATTCAATGACTTTGCATAAAATGCATACACCATTTCAAATCTATAGTACCTTTCCCTTCTGAATTCCCTTTTTTTAATGAACAGAAATCTATTTTCTCTCCTTCCAACTTTATATCATGTGAAAAAAAGGAAAGCAAATTTCTTGTAACAAATATGCATAGTCCAGCAAATCTATTCCTTTCAAAGACTATATAAAATATATCTTATTCTAGTCTCTAATTCTCTCATCTAACTGTCATGAATACTATGCGTTACCATCAATTCTCTAGAATCATGAATGGTCATTGGGTTATGAGAGGTGAGAGTGAATAGTCAAGGATGACAATTAAGTTGTGAGCCTGGGTGATTTTAAAGATGGTGATGTCATGATATTAATAGAAAAGTTTGAAAGAGAGGAGGGTTTAAACGAAAACAACTTCTGATTTGGACATGTTTCATTGAACATATATTTGGGTCATACAATTTGAAATACCCAATAGGCAGTCAGAGATGTGAGAATTGGAGTCAGGATTGGAGTTAGGCCTAAATCTAAGAATCATCTGCGTGCAGTTGCTACTTGAGTCTACGGGAAATGTTGAGATTGCTAAATGAAAAATTATGGAGGGGGAAGAGAAGAGATAAGAGATAGGAAGACAACTGAGTGATGAGAAATGAGAAGAAAAAAAGAGGGATTTCTCAGGGAAAAGACTCATTTTTTTTTTCAGAGTTTGCGGTGAGAGTGAGTTGTTGGAGATTTGAAAAGGAATCAAAATTTTGGGGAAAAAACTCTGTGATGGGTGGAATAAAAGAATCGCTGTGCCACTATGAAGGCCTGATTGGGATTATGTAACATAATCCCATATGGGGGATTCAGTCACCACAGTTTCATGATATTACCCACCTTCATTAGATATCACGTGAATGGGAGAAATGATAGCATATGGTTGGAGTAGGATTAAGAGCAGTAATGTGACAAACGTTTAAGGCATTTAGAGGATAGTATAGAGTTGAACTGTTAGCTATAAGATCAGGATAGGGAAAAGTGGAGAGGGAAGACAATATAGGAGTGATGGCATGGGAAAGAATCGAAGAGTAGTAGGGCTGGAGGTCATGGTGAGCGTGAAGTACAGGATTAGAGCATAACAGTTTGAGGGGGAAGTGTAATTACAACAGAATAGGAACCAATTCATCCCCAACTTACTTATTACAGCATCTTAAATTCTTTCAATTAAGTTTATTTCTATAGATTAAATTATTGTCTCTAGAATACCCCTGCTAAAATGTTAAACTTTGAAAGTTAACAAATTAAGCCTATTACCATCCATCATTAATCATCACTCATTATCGTGCCTAACAGATAGCCCTTATATGATAAAATCCATTAATAATCAAATAAAATCTCACAGTGCATGGCACATGTTCAAGTCTCAATACAGATTTATCTATAAGTGCCAAAAACTACTAAAAATATGGAAAACATAAATTTAGAAAAAAAATATGAAGTTTCACCTGTCACTATTTTTGCAAGAATCACATAAAAAGAAAAAAATATATAAAATAACATATACTGATAAACTTTAAAGATGCTGTAATTTGAATCATTTCTTCTATTCGTCAATCAACTATTCTCAGACAGCTACACTTTTCTGCAGGAAAAACAGAAATACTGTTTGTTGGATGTACTTTTTTAAAGCATTATTTAAATGGAATAAAAGCAACAAATACTTGTTCATTGATTTTCCAAATCTATTAGGAGCAAATGAATAAGGATAAATAAGGATTGTTTTTTTCTTTTCTTTCAAACTAGAAAATATATCTATCTGACATGAGTTGTTTTCAAGAACCTACATATCATATAATGTAACTCAATATTAGTGCACATTTCTAATAATGAAGTCTAGGGTTTGGTTTGTAGAATCTTTGGTTATTAGCTCTTAGCACAGTCTTTTGAAAATAATAGGCAAGATGAAGATAAAAACAGTACCCATGATTTCCTTGGTATATGGATGTAGAAAGTCATTCTATCAATGTAGGCCAGCACATTGTTTGTAAATTTTAATCTTAAAGAATTCTCTAGGGAATTGAGAATTTAAATCACTTGCTCAAGGTCACACAGTCAGTGTATGTCAAAGGCCAGACTTGAACTCTGGCATCCCTGGCTTTAAGCCCAGATATCTATCCACTATGCTGGACCATCTCTGATAGTAAGTGTGAATTGATTATCTATTGGATTGCAAAAATAAAATTTAACAAATGCAAAAAAAAAATCAAATAACTGTTTCAATAGTCTGAGTCTTAATATCATTGTCTACAATCTATTTATATCAATCTATAATCTCTCTTTATAATTGTATAAAATTTAGGAAGTTATCTACTTCAACAACTTTGTATTTACTCAAGAATTCCATTTATACCCTTCCTAGACAAGTGACCATCTACCTTCTGCCTTGAAACTTCTGGTTATGATGAATCTATTACCACCTATAAGTATCCAATTCTTCTATTGGATCTAATTATAAGGGAAGTTTTCCTTATGTGGAGCCTTCTCATTTTTAGTAATATCCATTAATTTGTTTTTCATAGCACTGGCAAAATCTTGATTAAAACAACAAAAAACAAAACCACAAACACCCTTATTCTGTACTTTATGCTTGAAAATATATTTGTTCTTCGGAAGTTCTGAGAAAATTTTGAATCAGGAGAAGCAACAGTAGGATTCTCTAAAAGAGAAAAATAAAATCATAACAAAACTCCATGTCTTGAGATTATTTCAAAGTTTACATTATTCCCTTGAAACTTTACATTTCAAATCATACCATTGTTATTTCCACTCAATAAGCTCATCAGTCTGATTTTGCTTCTGAACAATTGCAGACAACAAACAAATTTGAGTACTTAAACATATCATATAACGTCTATCCGTATTTCTTACCTTTCAATTCTTTTATGATGGCTAAATCTACACATATAAAACAAGTACAAGAGAAAAATATTAATTCAATTGAGAGTAATTGACTAAATATATTGTCTCCTCCCACCAGAAAAATAACTTTGGTTAAATTAAACTTGTTTATTTTTTCAGTCAAAACAGCCAATTAGAATTCTTTCCTTGAAGAAGCCCAAATGAAGACTTTAAAGAATCATAATCAAATTCTAGCCCTGCAAATTTTCTAATCTTTGAAGTATCTCACTAGTTAAATGCCACCACGTTTATAACTTCTCTCAGTTCAACAGTGTATCTTTATCCTCTACTCTCTGAAATACTCAAGGGCAAACATTTTACAACACAATAGGAAAAGGCCAATATAGATTGTCATTGGACTAGAGTATCCTATTGTTATTAAGATGCTACAAAAGAAAGCACTTTTTCATGGTTATATTAACCCAAAAAATTTCTGAAATCCTTTTAAGCCTGACGAAAACATTTTATGAACATATCATTTTGTATAAATTTTTTCTTTCTAAACACATACTTACTTGGTGACAGAGGGATTGAAGTTAATGGGATAATGGTTGCTTACCAATTGCAAGTATTTTTTTCCTAAAAAATTTTCGGCTCCTCTAAAAATGTAATAAAACTTTTTGGATCACACTGCAATAATGCTCATAAATTTCAAGCATTTATGATTTTGCTGATGTGGGTAGTCTCTTCAAGGGTACAGACTATAGCATTTTTATGACTTCATGGCTATGCAGCTCTTCAGAGTTGCTGTGGTCAAAAACTACCATCACTGTATGGCCAATCTCTGTGAGATTCTCAATGTATTCTTAGTTATGCTTTTAATGCAACATGCAAAGTTCATCACCACTCCCATATGTAAAGTCTTGCCATACTCATAGGGCCTTTTGGATCTTTTTCCCCATTGGAATAACCTTTGAGAACATAAGATAATCTACATGGATTGATGAGACACAGAAGCAAGGATTCAATGGAGAAGTGAAAGTAATATAATGATCTATTTTTAATAATATTTTGAATTTTCAAAAAAATATTTACATAATGTTTATATCTTCACAATAACTCTCTAAAGATATTAGGGCAACTTATATTACAGCAATTTTGCAAATAAGGAAACCAAAGTGAAGAGAGGTCAAGTGATTTGTATAAGGTCAATGCAGTGTTAGTTATCCAGGACAGCAAGGAACCTAGATATCTTGACCTTCTATTTCAGTGTACTTTTCACTGTAACAGAAGCACATGCCTCCAACTGAAGACCAAGGAGTTAGTATAAGAAAATGATAGATATGTTAGTGTTGTTACATAGACTCAAGGCATTCTCCAATATGTTTTCTTGCTTCATTATGTGATATTAATTGATGATAACTGATGTGTTCTTTTTTACATAAGTTCCTTGGGTCGTCCTCTTTTTCTTGTCACTGATACTGTTACTTGTACCAGAGCGATCCTGATGCCAGAAACATACATCTGAAAGCAAAAGTGTTGTCTTTCTTACTGGCAAGGTGCCTAGAATCACAGAACATAGACTGGGAAGGGAATCTTAAATGTCATCTAGTCCAATCCTACCATTTTACAGATGAGAGAAGTGAGACCAAGAGAAGTGATTTGTCCAATATTCAATTGATAAGAAGTGATGAAGTTATTTTATTTTTTTATTTTAATTTTTTTGGAAGGGGAAGGCAGGGCAATTGGGGTTAAGTGACTTGCCCAAGGTCACACAGCTAGTAATTGTGTCAAGTGTTTGAGGCCGCATTTGAACTCAGGTCCTCCTGACTCCAGGGTCAGTGCTCTACTCACTGCACAGTCTAGCTGCCCCCAGATGAAGTTATTTTAAATCAAATCTTCTAGCCCTAAATTCAGCTCTGTGTGTGTGTGTGTGTGTGTGTGTGTGTGTGTGTGTGTGTGTGTGTTTTCCATTATGCCACTGGTACTTGATTGTGGGATTAATTTTCTATTTTCTTCTTTCCTAAAGCTGCAACAACAAAATAATGGCAGATTTTTATGAGGTCTTGGGAAATGTTCATTTATAAAATGGGCAAAATTTCAATTTAGTGAAAATTTAAATGATATGGTATTTGTAGAAATATTTAATAGAAATAAAATAAAACAATAAAAGCACCAAAATTTACCATCCATGTGATTATGCATCATATTCCCAATTGCTGAATGAGTTAACAAAAAAGCAACATTAATGTATGTTCAGATATTATGAAGTTGGGTTTTGTAATGTAACATTAAAAATATATCAATATGAAATTGATTTGCTACAAACTCAAGGCAGAGGTATGGAAAAATCATTGTAGAATAAGGTCAATGAGAGAAAACTCATGAAGTAAAATGTGGGAAGTGTAAAATACAAGAAAGAAATAATATTGTTAACACTAAGCCCCAAGTTATATAAGTAGAAAGCTAGCATCTAATTGTAAAATTGGCCTAGAATATAGACTCAGCAGTAGTGTGTCTGAAATTTGAAGGAAGATTCTTCTTTGGAGGATCATGAGTAGGCAAATTTTGTCCTTTTAGTTAGATCAGTTCAACTTGTTTTATGACAGTGCTCTAGAGAAGTTGAGGATATGAACACCACTTTAGAAGCATTCTTAATATAGTAAGCTATGCTGTAGCATGGTCACAGAATAGTGGTAGATTATATGTTATACAAGGCACTGATTATAAAATTTCACAAAATCAGAATCTATTAAAATACATTCAACATTCAACTAAGAGGCAGCATGAAATTCTGGGCTTGAAATCAGAAAAATCAGCATTCAAATTTCGCCTCTAAAGCTAGCTATGTGTACTTTAACAAATCTTCTTAGCTTTTCTGTACGTCAAGCAACTCCTTAAGACTTACATTTTAAAACATAGACTGGTTAAGATCCGTGATATTGGAGAGATTTCTCATACTGTGATCATCCATATTTATAATATCACTGCACTTTCTCATATTTTTGTAACACTAAAATTGTATCAAACCTTGATGCTGAGGCATGGAAGGATAGAAAGAATGCCAAATTTGCAGGCAAAAGATTTGGTTTAAATCTAGGCTGTGCTACTTACTATCGTGTGACAATGAATAAATCACCCTCCCCTCTGAAGTTCATATACTGGTCTACTAAATGAGAGGGTTAGACAAGACATTTAAAAGTCCTCTATTAACTATAAATCCTATGAATGTTTAAATATTATTTGATGATTCTACAGGTATCATAGATATTTTCTAGCAAGGCTAGTGTCATAAAGACCTATATAGGACATTTACTGTCCTTTTACATTGTATCTGTCACAGTAAATAGGACATTGAAATTGTATTCAGAAGACCAAAGCTTGAGTCCTATTTCTGACACATCGTTTCTGTGACTTTGGGTAAATCATTGAGGATCTTAATGCCTAGGATTTCCTTATGTAAAAGTGGGGAAAGTGGCTACACAATATCTTTTAGAAGTCATTACAAAGACAAAAATAAAACAAAACAAAATAAATAAATAAAAAATCAACAAGTGGTGAACTATATGAGTAAAAAATTTGAATTGATGGATATTATTGGAAACTAGTATTATTCCATGTTTTATTTGGAATGAATGAAAAATCATTTAAATCATTTTCTTAATACTTGATAAACACTCCACTAAAAGCTGAGAATGAAAATACAAGCAACAAAGTTGGTATCTGCCTGAAAGGTGCTTATACTGTAGTCAGGGAAAGCAATTACAAGAGAGAAGGAGCTGAAAAACCAAAAGTGAATTTCAGAGAAAGGTTGACCAAATATTGGCAGCTGGCCTAGAGGTAATATGGTTTACTAGTTCCAGGAAATATAGGTTGAAACCTTACTTATCTTAGTCCAGAGTCCAGGGTATGAGACTAAGTAAAATTCTGTGCCAAAACTTGCTTAATGATGTGGACCTTTTAGTTTTTAGCCTCAAAGGAATCCCATTCTAATTTTCAAAGGAAGTCATATGTTAGGATCTGTAAACTTACAGACTTGTTAAACTGGAACTCTGAGGGCAGAACTAATATTAATGTAAAGAAACAGGAAGGCATATTGCAGCTTGATATTAGGAAAACAATAAGAGAAAATCTATGACTAAATATATAAGGCATGTGCCTCCACAAAAATGGTCCTGAAATGTAGATAAAAAAGCATGTTTACTAAAGCAAACACATGATCAAGAAAAGCTGAGGAAGGGGAAGGGACCTCAGATGAATTATAAATATTGTCCAGGGTTAGATATTGGCTCCAGTGATTTGGCAGAAAAGCTTATATAGGGCCAAAATGAGGTCAGTGTGGGCCCATCTTTCCCAAGCCCTTTGTTAGGAGTTTTGTCATGGCTAGAGCCTGATATCGAACCATCTGGCCAGTGGGCATGCCATTGGCTGATGATAAGAGGTCCTGAGTCTCTGGTACTGAGATGATATCTATTTTACCCTAAAGTAGTATTGATGGAGGAGAATCCTAATAGAGGACCAAGCTGAACCTTACTGCACAGGATGCTTGAGGGCAGGTGGGCCAAAGGTCATTTTGTGTAGCTATGTTTCAATTCTTTGTTAACCATTATTGTACTATCCTTCCTGAATAAAAATAATCATCCTTAGTAGAGAAGGATAAAGCAACATAGTTGAATAGTTCTGTTTTCCCTTCCTTAATCTATTGGAACCTTCCCATGTATTACAAAACAACTGTGCTAATCCTGTCTGGGTCTTCCTCTTGTCCCTTACAAGTCTTTTTTTTTTTTTTTTTTTGCTGACTCTAGTGATGATTATGTTGTAGCCAGAATACCAGATAGGAAAGAATGCTTTCCCAAGAAACTGGGCAGAAGGCACACATTTAAGAAGGACAAAGACAAAGGGTGCTGCAAGAAAAAAAATAAGGGCCTGGAAACGAAACAGGCAAAAATTCTGAATACTTGGACCATTTGGAAGAATTCCTGAATTGTGCTGCAATCCTGAACCTAGCAAACCAATTGGAATAAGCATCTAAGAGGAGGCCTTGGGCAGGGAGAATCATGATCATGAGGTTATTTTGATGCCATTTTTGGATCTTTGCTCTGTCTTGTCTGCTACGATTACAACTTTCAACTTGTCCTGGTCTTGAGGATTCCTGAACTCTCATTTTAGGACCTGGCTACTCTGTGGTATTCACAATCAGCTGATGTCTCCTAACTCAGATAGATGGTTGTGAGGTATGACCTGTGTAGCTAAATCATTCAGTTTTTTCTCCTCATTCAAGTTTATTTTGACAGCTTTCCCAGGACTAGATTCTTGAGAACTTCCTTTCTCTTTTGGCCTTACATTCCTTTTGAAATCTCTGGGCCATGAGATACTGTGGATCCTTCCTCTGAACTCTGAAATTGATTCTGCTAGAATCTAGAGCGTCTATCTGATATTCTTAAAATCCCTTCCTCTCCTTAAATTTAAATGGCCATTACCCCACTTATCCTCCCTCCCTGATCAGAATCCTTCAAGCTTCTGTTGACTTCTTGTTGTTGACTTTAATTGCTGTTTTGGTTTGAATTAGAGATTTCCATAAGCATTATAACTATTTATGATTTATGTAATGTAGATATAAAGAAAATGTAGATATAAAGAGAAAATAGGATCTTTGTTAGCCTATGGACACCCACTGTATACCAATCAATTACTCAATGGAAAAGCATTTATTGAGTGCCTACTATATATACCAGACCCTCGCCTACATGGGGCAAGACCCTGTGCTAAATGCTGAAGATTCAAATGAAACAATCTCTACTTTCAAAAAGCATACTCTCAAATGGGAAAAACAAAAAAGTATATGTGATACAAATATCTAGAATAAATATAAAAAGAATAAATTCAAATAAATACAAGGTAGTTTGGGAGGGAAAGTATAGCTTATAGGAAGATCAGGAAATTCTTCATTAGATGGAACAAATCCAAAACATCAAAAATGATGTTATTTTTCTGTACCCTTAGGGAATAATTATGTCTAATTCAGGAAAGGGTAAGCTACAATGTGCAGTGGATAGGGTGCCAGGCCTGGAGTCAGGAAGACTCATCTTTCTGAGTTCTTGGCTTCAGACACTTACTAGCTCCATGACCCTGGGCAAGTTATCTAAGTCTTTTAGCCTTAGTTTCTTATCTGTAAAATGGTCTAGAGAAGGAAATGATAAACTGGCATTCCATCTTTGCCAAGAAAACCCCAAAATAGTGTCAAAAGAGTTGGACATGACTAAAATGACTGAACAAGAAAAATTTATTTGTAGGTTTCAAGTGAATACAAATTCTACCTTTCCATAGCTCATTAGCAACATGTAAGTACTGGAATATGACCTTTATATCAATGATAGGTCACAGAAATAGCCAGTTGGATTTATGTTGTAATGAGTCAGTGTGTCACGCCAAATATACCTGAAAGCCGACAGAGACTCTCCCAGTCTGGGTAAGCATAAGAAGATTCTGTCCATTACATTGACATGGTTTTATCACATAGGTGCTTGGCACTGAAAGCACTAATGATTATATCATGATATCACCACAGCCCACTAATAAATACTTGTTGACCTGCTGAGTGTCTGATAACATATTATGAATATGGAATTATGAAGTAAAAGTTGTGTAAAGAATGGCATCAAATATTACTGAAATTGGTAATGAAAAAGTCATGTAAAAAGAATGAGGGAGAACCAGTAGATGACCTCATGCTCTACTGTTATCACTGTAATGTCAAGAGAAAGGAGAGAAAGTCCCTAATATATTCTCTGGACACTCATATTAGCTAAAGGGAAAATATGGATAAAAGTCCCATGGGCATGGATGGTTAAGAGCTGAAAGACTGGTTGGATAACCACAATGATAGTATAATAGGTTGATTTTAGTATCAGATTATGGAGATCATTCCTAATCAGCTCAGGTTTTCCTAGGGATCCCAGGGTTGGACAAACCCTTTTGCAAATGCAGTGTCATGGTTAATTTAGTGATTTAAAACATATTTATTAAGTACTTAGTATGTGTGGAAGATTCTGGTAGGTTCTTGAGGAAATACTATGTATGGTATTTATCTTCATGGGAAACTACTAAGCACAGGATGAGTGACTGCTTATGAAGCATGTTATAATGGGGACTCCTTTAGGACATGGGTTGGATTAGAGGGTTCCCAAAGTCTATTGTAATATGAAATTCTGTGATATAATGATTCATATGGCAGCTAGGTGGCACAGTGGATAGGCTCATTAGTTTTGGAGTCAGGAAAAACTGAGTTCAGATCAGCCTCAGATGAGCTATTTGGTGCTGTGAAAGTCGTTTAACCTCTGCCTCAGTTTCTTCAGCTTTTAAGAATGGGGATAATAATAGTACTTACCTCCAAGAGTTGTTTTGAAGATAAAAAAATAGTATTTGTAAAAGTGTTTGTTACAGTCCAGCACATAGTAGGTACTTAATAACTCCTTGTTGTCTTCCCTTTACTTATCTTCTATTTCTTTTCCCTTTAAGAAGCTTCTCAGAAATATTTATTATATGGTTAATGTTTCACTGACTCATGGTACCCACTTTAAATCATAAATTTAGAGCTATATGTGACCTTACAGGGAAGCTAGTCCAACATTTCTCAGTTTACAGGTAAAAAAAACCAAGACCCCAGGAGATAAAATGACTTTACCATGGTAATGCAGGTAGGAATTGGAGGGACTAGAATTCCAACCCTAGTCTTCTGATTCCAAATCAAATCCTTTTTTCATCATTACGCATTACCTTACAAGCTGCCTTTACGTTATTTGGTTAAAATGCTCTTTTCTCCATTTCTTCTACTATATGGAAGAAACCATATCTGAGGAAATTATTCTCAGTAATATGGTATCATCAGAATATTCTTACCTCAAAAAAGTATGGCCTATTAAATAATAACATGGGGTCCTACATAGTCTTGTGAAAAAGATTTATGCAGCATGAGATAACTAAACTTCATAAGGAAATCTCATAGGACCAAAGCAAAATGATTATAGGAATAAGATGAAAAAAGCCTTTGATTTTAGATACAAATAAAACTATTTTAATATAGTAAGCACTAGAATAAAAGTGAGGAGAATGTGGCTGGATAAGAATTATTGCTACAGTATAAAGATGCAAATGGATATTCTTAAATCTTCCTGATGGGAAAATCAACAGCTACACACAGAAGCAAACAATCAATTCTCTACCACAATTATGCAGTAATTAAATTTAACTGGACAAAATAGAAATCGCGATCTATTATGTCGCTACTTCTCTATGACATTGTTTGCCATAAATCCCTACTTACTGTAGAAGAGAATAATTATTTTTCAAAATTTGACCACTGACCCAGAGGTATTAATTAAAACCATGCAGGGCTCCATTTCAAAGAACAGTTGTCTGCATGTTCTTCAAAAGCAATTGAACCTTTTACACAGAAAATTTGAAATACATGAGTATCAAATATGCCAGGAGAAAAGAAATTAAATCATCATTATAAATGTCGTTTGAATTGTAATGTAGTCTCATCAATTTAAATAAATGGACAATTCCAAAGGTTGAAGAGAGGCATTCAAAACAATAATTAGAAGAATAGCAACAGAAACTTGAAGAAAATATCAGAAAATAAAATGAAAAAAATCAATTTAATTTAGAAGTGAATCTTTGAAATGAGTTCCTTTAATGTTTTTTTCCCCTTTATTTCCCTTTCTTTCCTTCTTTCATGCCACAGTGGGATGAGGGGAAGGACATACAGACAGCAAACAATGATGATGTATAACGAATCTTTACAAAAATCACTTTCAGCTATTTTTTTTTCTTTTTTTCATAATCTTAAAGTTTTCAGTAATAGAATAGCTCTCATTTGTTTTGAGGATTTTTTTTTTCTTTTTAAGTCAATATTAGAGTATTTGGTACACCAAGTAGTCTAATTAAGGACCAGAAAGTTATTAATGACATGATTCATTTAACAAAGAATCTAGTTACATTTTTCAGAGTCCTCTCCAAAGAAATGATTTTCTGATAAAATAAACTAGGCTATGTAAAATTACATAATTTAGAGAATATTTTTAAATGTAATTTCATTTTTTTTGAATAATGTTTTATTTTTCCCAATTACATGTAAAAACATTTTTCCCAAGCAAGTGAAAAATAGTACATTTCAGTATGAGAATGGTAACATGATTACAAAGGAAATTTGTAGAATGTTCAGTTGGATTTATAGAATTCACCACTACTATTCTTGTGATCGTAGGATAAATTTCTGATAATTAAGAAAGGCTTACTGTGTCACTTTTCTCAATTCAATATCACTTATGTTTAACATGTATATCTTTTAAGTTGCTAGTTGGAACTCTGGACAAGAAACGTGTTAACCCATTGAAGACCATTCACTCAAAGTCTTCCTAGCTTAGGAGGACCTGCCAAAATTGTAAATCCACTAACGTCAATGTGCCTCAAATAATTCTTAAATTATCTCTCCTTTATCTATTTTCCAGGGTACTTTTTTCCCAATAAGATAGTTCACTTTTTCTTCTACTTTTTTCATTGTTTTGATTTTGTGCTATTGTTTCTTGATGTTTCATGGAATCATTCAATACCTTCCATTTGTCCAATTCTGATTTTTAAGGAATTATTTTCTTCAATGTATTTTATGCCTCTTTGACCCAATTCTGTTTTTTATAGGTGCTATTTTCTTCAGGATTTTTTTTACTCCTTTACCAAGCTGATGGTTCTCTTTTTATAATTTTCTGGCATCATTCTCATTTCTTTCCCTAATTTTTCATCTTTTTAAAAATATTGTGATTTTTCAAATTCCTTCTGAGTTTGTCTAGGTATTCCTTTTAAGCTTGTCACCAATTCATATTTTTCTCTGAAGCTTTACATGTAGCTCTTTTAACTTTGTTGTCCTTTTCTGAGTTTTGTTCCTGATCTTCCCTGTCACCAAAGTAAGTTTCTATGTTCAGATAATTATTTTTTTTTGTTCATTTTCCCAGACTATTTCTTGATGTTTATCTTTATGTTAAAGTTGCACTCTGATCCTAGGGTTGAGTGGGTACTATTCCAAGCTTATTTTTTTTGTTTGTTTTTGCTGCCGTTTTCAGAGCTAGTTCTAGGGTTCTATAAGTTTTCAGTTCTTCCAAGATGATCTAAAGAGAGGTATTGTCGCTATTTTCTTGGCCTTGTGCACTGGCATGTGAGTGACCACAAGCACTCATCTGTGACCTGGAACTATGAATGGGGCCCCTATTCCTCTACAGCTACAAATGTTTTTGCTCCTTATGAGCTTTGAATTCTGACTTAGGCTCGTGCTCTCCTGAGGTCTTAAATGTTAATGCTCCTTTATGCCTCTGAGACTAAGGCTCTTGCTCTCTCGTGAATGATGATAATCACTCTTCTCTACTCTGAACCTGGAACCAGCATCCTTACCCCTCTGGTGACATAAGCTCTAGTGGGATAGTGCTTCTCTTTGCCCTGGGACTGTGACCTGGGCAGTGCAACAGAGTCCTATACTCAGTGCCAACAAAAGGTATCCTGTTATCTCCTTCTAGTCAATGGTCTTGTACTCTTATGAGCTGTTGTCTGAATGCTTTCCAAGCTGCTTTGGCCACTGCTGATGCAGCCACCCCCAAACCCCAACCACCACCTTGGTGAGACAGACCTTTCCTGTCAATTTCCTAAGTTATCTTAACTGGAAAATTGTTTCACCCCAAATTTTTGTTGATTCTGCTACTCTAGAAATCGATTTGAGGCAGTACTTCAAAAGTCATATGAAAGGGAATTTTGGTCTGCTCAGATAAGTCCCTACCTTTACTATGCAATATTGTCTCTATCCCCCCCAAATAGAATATTTAAAGTTAATGCTCAAATTGATCTATGTTCTCAAGAATTTTGAATTTCCCTCAGGGATGGAGATCTCAGTCCATCTTTGTCTACATGTGTCTTGAGACTCATCCATATTCTCTCCCTAATTTGCCACTCATCGTGCTGAAGGTCTTCCTCTAATTTCAAGGCAATCAGTGTGATACTTGGGCTTACTTGTCATCTATTGCTTCCATCTTATGACCAACCAATTTTCCCTTCCTATAAGTATTTGATTACTTCCTTTACTTTTCTATTTCTTTGGTATTTCTTGTTTGTCACATCACAAAGCCTGCTTATACCCGCAATATGTCTTTCTGTGGCTCTCTATGTGATATTTATCAATGTTTGTTTTTTTTTTTTCCTGAAAGACTGGTGTTTCAAGTTTCTTTGTCATATAGTAACATCAATGATATGTTCACTTGGAGAAAAAAAAGGTCTTTGTTGTTATGGAAAATTTGAAGTCAGTAAAGGAATTTTGTGGTTTCACTAAAGTTATCCAGTCTGCTCTTCTACTCCTTTTCAGCTATGGGCACAGCTTATTATATTGTCCATCCCAGAAATACATGCTGATGGAGATACTCTATAAGATGAAAAGGACTTTAAAATGAGGGCTAGCACTTTTAACTTTAATGATCTGAAAAAAAGAAAACTAAATAGTTTGCCAAGAAAGTGAGAGGCAAAGGTTTCTAATTGACATTGGTTTGCAAAGACCAAACTCTAGCCACTTTGAGCTTTTAGGAAGGAACAAAAGAGAACATGTCTATAAAGTGATTTGCAAACCTTATGATGCTGTAAAAATGTTAGCTATTATGTGAATATCAGATTCTGCCATATGGAGGAAATGCTTTTACATACATAGCTTCCCCTTTGTTTACTTTACTAGCTCTGAACTGGACAATTTTTCTTTAACAAATTGATCCTTTTGAGAGGGGGCGGAGTTGAGCAGATACACAGAATAACAAACAAAATACCAATTCATTTCATTCAATTGAATTCATTCGATTCATTGAAAAGCATTAAAGCTTTTGCATTCAGCAAACAAAGATATAAAAGAAAGGAGTTCACATAAGGAGAAATTAATAGAGTCAGAGAGCAGGAGGCTAAGAGGTATCATGGTAAAGAAGACTGAAGGAATCACCTGTTTTCCAGCTGATTTGGTTTTGTATACTGAGAAGCTAACCTTACTTCTATGTGTCTCAATTTCTTCCTATGCAAATTAAAATTCACTAACTTGAAAGTCTTATATTTCATGAAAACCCAAGGTCCGAGTCACAAGACAAACAAATAAATAAAAACTGAGTTCTAGTTTTATTTTTTAGTATGGAAAACATTTATTGAAGACACAAACAAAAAGGATAGTATTTAATCAAAGATTCAACTAAGCTTATTTTTAAAATTAGCTGTAACACAAATAAGTAAACTCTACTATAAATATATAAACTTTGTGAAGTTTTCTTTAATCAAATCCTTCTTATCTTATAATGTAGAACAACCTTTACAGCCTACCCATTTTGGTTAAAAAGTATCCCTCTAATTGGACCCTATTCCTTTATCCCCATGTACTGTCATGAAAGGCCAGTGGTAAGATTAAAGACTAATGACTAGAGGCCAATCCTTATAAATTTTGACTTTTTTCCCTTCCTTGCCCATGCCAACTAAAGCTGCAGTAATTCTGTATAGCCTTAGCCACAGAAAACAAAGTGGCCAACAGAGTCAAAAGCAGAGTGATGTCCAAAGAATTTGTTTTCCTAACCCGGTTACAGTGAGCCAGATTTCCCATCCCTCACACAAAGTAATGGTCTCAGAGGGTGAGAATCAGAAGGGCACCTGCACCCACCAGGAGTTAGGCTCTGTGAAGCAGGCCTTTAATCAGAGTAGGCAAGGTAGGACCAGAGGGATTTTAGGAAAGGATACTAGAGGGTCCCCAGAATGTAAGAAAACCAAATCACTAAAAGTGCTTCTATTTTCCTCACTCAGAAGAGTCTTTCCTCAAGTACAGTCCTTTGACTGAATCCAAAGTTCACAGAACAGATCCACTTAATAAAAGGATTTGTTCTGTAAAACTCGGACTCAGTCAAAGGACCTCACCCAAGGATCTAAAAGTCCACATGTGACCTTGAGGCCACAGGTTATCCAATCCTGTGCCAGAATCGAGGGAGGAGAATTAAGTGGAATGATAAAAGTAAAATAAATTGAGATTACAGCAACCATATATCCTCAGATTTGGGGTAGACCATCCCTGCCTTCAGGAGCTTGAGACTCTGGGCAACCCCACAGCATCCAGAAGGCTTCTGGAACATCATGTTATGTTAGATTTATCTGGCATCATAGCTATGCCTGCTTATGATTCTTTATTCAGCTTTGTCCCTGATTTATTTCATAATCATTATTATTCACTTATTTGGGCTTCAGTTTCCTTATTTTAAAATGTCCGTGTTGGAAAGATGACCATTAATGTCTCCTTCAAATAGAATATTTGGTGAATCCTTAACAACTTTAATGGGCACATGAAATCCATTATCTTGATGATCTCTGTAGACTTGAACATAATTGAATGTGCCTAAGTGGAATCATGAGATTGGTTACACAGGATAGAACTTCCTTACAGTAAAGGAAACATAACAGTGAAAAATATTCTGTAACCTCCCATGAAAAGCCTGGATTTTCAAGTTTAAGCCATTTAATCTGACCAGATTTCTTTTCACTTTTACTCCTGAGAGTACTGAGGGAGCTCTCAGTCGCAAGTTCTCTTTCATAAACTTTTCATTATCTCTTCTTTCTGTACTACTTTTGATTTCATTGGGACCACATTTCAGGTTAATAGCTTTTTTGCTTAAAAGCTTATCTATTTTATAACACTGGCTGATCAGTGCCCTAGCTGGTTTGTAGAAGCACTCATCTGAAACTGTAAAAGAAGAGGGGTTATTCCTTGTTTAATCTTTTCTCTTTGAGAGCTTCTCTTTGGTGAGTGTGCTAACCTCCATCTGCATACACAATGACAGACATGACAGAGGGAAACTGAAAAGCAAGCTAGGGAGTTTGCACTGGCCTTCACCTCTGAAAGTCATGTTTTCAAAGTAAAAAGCTTCCTGCTGGGTAACTGTGACTTGGGAAGAGACTTGGGGGGCTTTAGTTCCAAGAGAAGAATAGTCCCTACCTAGTTGATTTCCAAAGAGCTTCCTTCAAAATGAAAGGATGTGGAGATATTTAAACGGAATATTTGTGTATGTGTATGTATAAAAATGTCTGTGGGGAAGACATATGTCTATTATAATGTATGAATGTATATATGCATATACCCATTTGTATATATTTTTATCTACAAATATGTATGTGTATATATAGTGCATATGTATGTATATATATACAATCCATTAATCATATAACCCATATGTATATACATATATACATACACACAGACATATATATTGGCTAGTGCCCTCCCTCTCATATATGTGTGTATGTGTATATCCAAATATATATTTCTATGCATACAAGTACATACATACATGTATGTATACACACATACACAGACACAATATATAGTGTGAGTATGGATGTATGTATGAATATGTAGGTTCCCAAAATAGTGCAGGTACTAATTATGTTATGACTACCTAAAATACAATATGGTACAGTGGAAAGATTGATAGCTTTGGGGTCTGAGGACCTGGGTTGAAATCCTGGCTCTGTCATTTATTACTTATGTGACTTTGTTCAAATCACTTAACTTTTTGAGTCTCAGTTTCCTCATCTGTGAGATGATTGGGTTGAACTAGATGATCTTTTAAGATTCTTCCAGGAGTGTGCGCTCTCTCTCTCTCTCTCTCTCTCTCTCTCTCTCTCTCTCTCTCTCTCTCTCTC
>CM053626.1:267856889-267918164 GCA_028646595.1 Phalanger gymnotis
GCCTATGTAGGCTTAGCACCTAATAGATATGGGTTTGGGCCTGGGGTTTAGCACCTAGTAAGACTCAATCAAAGACACTTAATTAATCATTTTAAAACAGTAAGAAAGTCCCACCTTAATTGATATTACAGGGAGTGGGGAATAGGACAATTTGTATATATAGCATGTATACCTAATGAATACAAAGTAATTTTGGAAGAGTAGGCACTTATACCTGAGGGCTTGGGAAAGGATGCTTGTAGAAGGTGGCCCCTGAACTGAATTTTAAAGGAAACCTGGGATTCAAAGAGGTGGAGGTGGAAAAGGGAGAGCCTTTCAGGTATAGAGCATTTCATCTTCTGGCTCCAAATACAGTGGTCATTCCATTCAACTGTTGTTCTTCAGTTGTGTCCAACTCTTTGTGACCCCATTCAGGGTTTTCTTGGCAAAGATACTGGAGTAGTTTACCATTCCATTCCCTAGTTCATTTTGCAAATAAGGAAATTGAGGCAAACAGGGTTAAGTGACTCCCCCAGGGTCACACAGTTAGTAAGTGTCTGAAGCTAGATTTGAATTCAGGTCTTCCTGACTCCCTGTGTGGCACTCTACCCATTGTGCCACCTAGCCACCTTTAGTTAATTAATGATCATTTATTATGCATGTACTACATAAAGATAAAAAGGAGACAGTCCCTGCTCTCAAAGGGGTTTCCATTAACCTTAATAAAACAATCTAGGGAATGCCTAATGATAGTGGAGTGGCTAAGTCCTAATGAGTTTCCTTAAACTCAAAGAGATTTAAAAAATAATAACAATAATAGAATTCATATAGAATTTAAGGTTATCTTATTTCATTTGTTTTATTTTAAGGTCATCTCATTTTATCATCATAATAACCCTGGGAAGTAGAAGCTATCATTATTCCCATTTTACAGATAAGAAGACAGAAGTTTAAAAGACATGCCCAAAATAATATAACTAGTAAATATCTGAGGGTCACCTCTTCAAGACTCCTGATCTAGCATTCTATTCTTTGTGACCCCCAGCTGTTGGTCAAGGTCACACTACTAGAAACTCATCTTTCCCAAATATCAGTCCAAAGCAATAGCCACCACCTCAGGCTGCCTCTGGAAGTTCTAGGCACTATTAATCAGATCAAAGCAGCTTAGAGTCATTATTTCTACAGCATTTAACCCAAAGACAATCTTTAGTAAATGCTACATTCTTTACTTTATTGATAGAGAGAGGAAAGCAAGTCACAGCTGTCACCTTGAGCCAATAGCTTAGAACTCAGTGCAGAGGACAGGTTAATACCAGAGCCTTCTGCTTTGCACTGAACAGCTGCTAAACACACTAGGTCAATTAGCCAATCCCCAGGGCAAAGCTCTTAGCCACTCACCTAGATATTTTTATTTGCCTCTGCCAAAATCAGGTTCATTCCAGAAAAGCTACTGCCGTTTAACTCTCTTGTGGCTTTGGAGAAGTAGCTTAACCTCTCTGTTCTTCTGTCTGCCAAACCACAGTCAAGACCCTGAGGCCCAACTATTATGCCTCTAAGGGGCTGATAAAGTCTCAGTGCTGTGCAAAAACTTAGAGAGAAAGAAAAGTTATTTTACAAGGGCATTCTCCCCAGGGTATGGAGATTAATGATAGAGAGATGATAGAGTGCTGTGTGTCGTGTGTCTGTGTCTATGTCTGTGTAGGAGCCTAGAAGTCCTAGAGGATGACTTTGGAAGGGGAGGCTAGGAGAATGGATAAGTGTAGTATGCAGAAATTGGAGAAAAAGTGTAAAAAAGATTAGTCTGGAAAGAGCTTTACATATAGCCTAAGCCAACTCCCTCATTTTACAGAAGAAGGAATTAAAAGCCAAAACTTCTATGGGAGGTTTTTTTTGTAACCTCTCATTAGTGCCTTCTCTTGGAGATTATCCTCCATTCTACACTGTATGTATCTTGTATGAATGCAAATGTTTTGATGCTATCTCTCCCACTAGAATAGAGGGCAGGATACATTTTTGCAAAAACATTTTGTATGCCCAGCACTTAGCCTGGTATATTGTAGGTGCTGAACAAATGCTAGTTGATTGACAGCCTGACCAAAGAGAAGTGACTTGTGATTGGGCTGGAAGACACCTCAGAGATCAGGTACTCCAACTTCTTGGTCTTACAGAAGAGGAAATTGAGGATCAGAGAGGAGTGACTTGGCAAAGATTACACAGATAGTAAGAGGTACGAACCCATATCCTGACTCCAAAGCCATGTTCTTTCCACTACACCAAAAAATCGGAAAGAGCGTCCTCAGAAAACTGAGATGGGTATCCTGGGAGTGGGGCAAGTTGGGGTTTATTGCGGGGGGGGGGGCATTCTATGTTTTCTATAGCTGCCAAATTCTACTTAAATTAATTATTCAACACTATGCCAATCAAATCACCAAAGAATTATCTTGTGATGCTAGAAAAAAAATCACAAAATTCATCCAGAGAAAAAAAGTTGAAGAGTCTCAAAGGAATTTAAAAAAAAAAAAGGAAAAGTGAAAAAAAGTGGGAAGAAAAGAAGAAAGCAGTACCAGAGCTCAAAGTACAGTACAAAATTGTAAACATCCAAATAATTTGGTACTGTGTAAAGAAAAGAAAGAGGCAGCTAGAGGACTCAATGGATACAGTGCTAGGCCTGGAGTCAGAAAGACCTTTGGAACAAATTAGGCACATGATACATAAAAGCAGAAGACAAGCCTAGCAAGTAATAAACTCTGAAACTGGGGCAAGGACTCATTATATGACTATATGTTGGGAAAACTGAAAGCAGTCGGATAAACACTAGGGATAAATCTCTATTTCCCATCAATTACTGATACAAGATTTAAATAGACTCTGCATCTACTATCTTGCCATTTTTATTAGAGAAGTGGAATGGAAGAAGAATATTGTAAGAGCCATTCTATATTGTTCTTTGTTTCATGGTTAGGCATGGCCCTCTCTCCCAAATTAAAAAAAAAAAAGTTTTTTTGAAAAGTTGTATTACGTATTCCTCTTAACTCTAGAAGTATAGGAAAAAATGGAATTTTCCATATATATGCATAAACATGTCTATGTATATACACATACATACATATATGTACACATACGTATATATATGTGTGCATATATACATATATACATAAATACGAACATGTGGCAGAGGTGGGAAGTGACAGGTTTTTTCCCCTCTATTATCCCTAGTGAAGATAAAATTACAAGATCAAAGGGCAATGTATTTTTAAGTCTTGGTAATTCCAATCATCTTGATTTTGTAATTAAATATTTTTTGTTTTGTTTTTCTTTGACCAATTTCCAAAAATAAATTTTCATTAACCCTAATTATCTCAGTAGTTTAAGAGAAGGAGTTTTTATTACTTGCCAAACCTAGAAAATACAGATACCACAGAGTCCTAGAAAAGACTAATAAGAACTAACATTTATATAGCATTTCCAAAGTACCAGGTACTGTGCTAAACACTTTACAATTATTATCTAATTTGTTAGTCACAACAGCCCAGATAGGTAGATACTATTATTACATCCATTTTATAGATGAGGAAAATGAGACAAACAAAGTTAAGTGATTTGGTCAGGGTCATACATCCTGTAAATGTCTCAGGCTGAATTTGAACTCAGGCCTTCCTGAGGGCCTGGCACTCTACCCACTGCACCACCTAACTGCCTGGCAACTAGTGTCAAGTACCAAAGAGATTCTACTTCCTCAACAAACTTGGACAGATGGGGTAAATAATTATCAAAACTTCAGCAAAACATCACTAAGAGTTTGAACTTCTGACCACAGCCCCTCTTCTCTCCTCAAAAATTTATTTACAGGTTACAATGATTGAATTAAATTTAACAATCATTTATTAAATACTTAACATATTATAAACAGTGTTTCCATTTCCCTGCAGAATTTTCAAAAGTCACATCAATGGATGTCTGTGTATGTATGTATATAAATATATACATATGTGTATATGTGTGTGTGACAGAGAGAGATTTAGATCAATCAGGAGGCAATATGGAATAAGTGGAAAATGAGAGATTTAGATTTAGATTTCAAGTAAGAAACCATGCTGCTTATTCCAGAGAAAGGGAGAGGGAGAAAGAAAGAAGGGAGAGAGGGAGAGGGAGAAAGAAAGGGAGGAGAGAGATTTATATATCTATAGATACATACCTATATCTATACATACATATACACACACAGTCATGCTCTCTAGGTCTAAGTTTTATGATTTCAGTAAGGATTCTAGTTCTTTTATTATGGATTAATACAAAGTAGATCTGCCTAGAGAAATCAAAGCCAAAAGGTATAATTATTATATGTTTGGACGGTCCATTTCTCACAAATTTAATAGTGCTTAGTAGTGCCATTAGACTCCAAACAGCTGAACAAAAAGACCTATACAAATTTCCTCCAAATTTACATAAAGGTTAAACTCAGGTTTAAACATGCTATCTTTACCATTTAATTACTTAATATTCCATAAGTATTTAATATGATGTCCAGCTACCCATTTAACTATATAAACACGACCCCCCTTTTACTAGGTACCCTGAAGGTTCTGAGGAAATTGGGGAAATTCCTGCAAGAGTGATATCTTGTGACAATTATTTCCCAACATCCCTTTATTGGTTTTTTTTTTTTAATCCAGTTATCCACTTTCAACTCTCTCCTCCAGAAATGGCACCTACAAGAGTAAATTAAAACATTAACCACTCAAACAATAATTTCTTTCCCACATGCCAGCAAAAAAAAAAAAAATAGAGGTTGAATATTTTGATTGAATAGATGCACTGTGTGTACATTATGTCGATAGTCAATCTACTGCCTTACATTTGTCCTCCTGGAGCTTCCCTTGCTTCTGCCTACAATATGGCATTAGTCTGAGGATTTGAATTTCATAAGTCTGGTGAAACTCTCTCCACCTGTCCAGATAGCATCACATCTATTACTTAGTAGGTAAGAAGTGAGAAGTTGCTTAAGGTACAGAAAGCTTAAATGACTTGCCTAGAGTCGCATATCTAAGAGGGGGTATTTGAACAACAATCGAGACCCTGACACAACATCCTATCTGCGACATCGTGCTGCCTTTGTATCAGTATGACTTGATGTCAAAATAATGCCTTTATATTATGCCCTATTTCCAAAAATATGCTAATTAGGCTGCATATGAATGAGCTTGTGTGACTAAGACTATGACCAGTGTGTATCACTCTGTTTTGCCAGAAGGTGGCATTTGAGCTGAGCTTCAGGGATTCAGAGGTAAGGAGACATAGAATTCTAGTCCTTGGGAATAACCTGTACAAAGAAACAATTGGGAAATGTAATATAAGCCAGTTTGGTAAGAACATAAAGTGAATAATGGGGGATAATATGAAGTCAACTTAGGAAGCTAAGACATGACCACTTTGGGAAGGTCTTTAAATGGTCAGATAGAAAGGTTTATTTTTTTCTGATAGAAACAACATAGCCACCTTCTTGCACCTATGAATATTGTGTATATGCTGTTGGACTGGGTTCATTTGTCGTTAACTTTTGATGAACTACTTTTTCTTATCCTTTCTCTTTTCTTTTTTTAAATAAAGGATTGTGAGGTAAAAATAATATAAAAAAGAAAATCTATCAAGTTTATTTAAAAATAAATACATATTTGTTGATTTGAATTGAATATTGTGATGACAGCTAACATATGCTTCAATAATAATCTATATCTATCTGTGTCTCAAGTTAAATGGCAAAATATAGTGTCCTCTAATTAAAATATGTTGATCAAAGAAGGAACCTTTAAAAAATGAATGAAAAAGAAAACACCCTATAGTTGAAAATGAATATTATGAGATGTAAATGAACTTCTAAAATGCCTATTCAACTTAATCACTAGAATTTAGCCCTTAGGACCTTCCGAGTATGTAGTTCCAATAAAATAATGGAAATGATTTTTTTTAAAAAATACTAATCATTTCACTCATAAAAATACAATACCAGGAGAAATAGAAGTCTACTTGGTGTGTCCTTATTCTGTGCTATATTCATTCTTTAATATTTAGGTGCCACTTTAACAGTTAAATCCTTTATAGATAAAAATAAGCTAAAGCAAGAGAATATCCCCGCTGGCTGCCAAGGTGGCATAAGTAGGAAAAAAGAGAAAGAAAAAGATGGCCTGGGAGACAAAGTTTTGAAGAATTCAGAAAGTGAACGACAATACTGAGTTCCTGAAAAATAAGGATTTATCTCTGTTTATTTGTCATGGAGTGTATTTTGGAGATAAAAGCTCAAGTTGGTCTGATCTATTAAGGAAAAGGCATTGGAAGTTAAATGCTTGGGAGTTAGACATCTATGAATATATGATATTTATGGCATCTATATCAGATGTCTTTTCTCTACTTTTAGGCGGGCCCTCGACTTCTTTCAACACAGTGAAAGCAATAAAACACAAGCCTTTTCAGCTCCTACTATTTCACTTCTTGAGAGGATGATTTTTTTGGTATAGAATTCTCTCAATATATTTAAGAAGAATGAAAAAAAATACTATCACTAGAAGATAAGCCTTTTATTATTCATTTAGCCTTATGCACTAGGGAAAATCTAAATTATTTACTTCGCGTGCTTCTGTATATTAAATGTTTATCTTTTCTGTTTGTAATAAAGTGAATAAAATAAATTCAAGCCCTGCCTCTTAACATATAGTAGCTGTGAGACCTTGGGCAAGTATTCAACCTATTGGTGTCTCAGACAACTCCCTAAGAATATAAATAATTAATGACTTGTCAGTTTGCACTTTTATAACATCTACTTTTATTTATTTATCTTTGTGAGTCTGGTTTTTCCATTTTTTGTAATCATGGTGTACATCACTTTCTTGTTTCAAGTTACTTCACTCTACATCAAATCAAGCAGTTTCCCCCATGTTTTTCTGTATTAATCACATTTATAATTTTTTACAGCACAATAATATTACATTAAATTCATGAACTCAAATTACTTTAGCCATTTCAGAATTGGTCAGAATCTACTTCATTTCCAGTTGTTTGCTATCACACAGAAAAAAACCTGTTATAAATATTTTGGTCTATTTTTTTCTTATTAATGATCTCTTTGGGGCACGAGCCTGGTAATGTAAAAAGTACAGATGTTTAAGTTACTTTGTTTGCATAATTCCTAATTATTTTCCAAAATGACTTAACTAATTCAAGCTACACCAGCAAAATTCTAGAACTCCTACCTTTCCCACAACCCCTCCAACACTGATTGGATGTTGCTCTTTCGTCATCTTCAACAACTTACAAGATGTGAGATAAAACCTCAGGGTTCTTTCTATTTGCATTTCTCTTATTAGTTATTTAGAGTATTCCATCAAATGATAGATAATACCATAGACAGATAGAAAGACAGACAGACAGACAGACAGATAGATAGATAGATAGATAGATAGATAGATAGATAGGTGATATAGATACAGCTATCAAGAGCACAGGAATGTATATATGTATGTATATATACATATACAGATGTATGTGTATATATATGTGTGTATATATATACACACACACACACACACACACACACACACACACACACATATATATATATATATACACACACACACACATATGTAGCAAGAGAATATCCCCCCTGGCTGCCAAGGTGGCATAAGGAGGAAAAAAAGAAAGAAAAAGATAACATGGGAGACAAAGTTTTAAAGAATTCAGAAGGTGAATAGTATATTGAGTTCCTGAAAAATAAGATATACACATATGTAAAATTGACTAAATACCTTGGATAGCAAACCATTGTCAAAGAAATAAAATGCAAATATTTCCCCCATTCAACTGCTTACCCTCTTAAACCTAGATGCATTGATTTTGTTTGTGCACAATGTTTTCCACTTCATATAATCAAAATTATGTATTTTATTTTTAGTAATTGGTTCTATCACTTGTTTTCTTAACAACATATCTCTATTGTATAAGCTCAGAGAAGGATAATTTTATCTCTTATTTACATATCATTCATATCTTTAATTCTTTCTCTTGTTCTATTGCTATTGGTAGCATTTGTATAACTATTTCAAATGAGTGGGAAGTCTGAGCAACCTGACTTTACTCTCATATTTATTAGAAATCTTCTAGTGTTCCCTCACTACATATGATGCATACTTTTCATTTTAAATATACTATTCATGATATTAAAAATGTCTCCCCAAGGCTATACTTTGTGGGCTTTTTATTATAAATCAGTGTTGTACTACTTTAAGGATTTTTTTCCACATCTTTTGAGTTAACCATGTGGCTTGGCTTTTAACATAAGTAACTTTTGATTTTCCTAATGTTGAACCATCTTTGCATCTGTGGTACACATACAAGTAATTCAGAATGAATAATTCCTTGTATGAATTGCTATAGTCTCTTCGACAGGATTTGATTTTTTTTAAATCATCAAAATTCGTTAATGATTTTGTTTATACTCCCATATTCATCCCTCCAAGATTTAGGTATCAGGATTACACCTGTCTCATAAAAAGATCTTTGTAGAATGCTTTCTTTCCCATTTTTTGAGAATGAATTGTAGTATTCATACTAATTGTTCTTTAAAAGTTTCATTAATTTATGGATCCTCTGTATCCATAAGGACTAAGATTTGTTTTTGTTTTGAGTGTGTATTGTTGCTATTTGTGCTTTGTTCTGAAAGAGGATCAATGACATCATGAGGGGGATGTCTTGACATCCATATGAATTGGAGGTAAATGAGACAGACCTGAGCAGTCATTAGCTTCACTCTCTCCTCCAGAGTCATCAGTCTGGGGGCAAGGAAAAAGTCAAGATGACTGGTGAAGGCCCAGGATGCAGTGGATGATACTGGCTTTTTTAAAATTAAGGTCTTTTCCAGGTCTTGGTTTAAAATTTCTTCTGGGTATTTTAAGAGGAAATGCTCATTAGCTTTTTTATTTGCCCTTTTTCTGATTTGATTTTCAGCATTCTTTTTTAATTGAATAAAGGATTATTTATTTTATTACCTTTTTAATGAATTAGCTTTTATTTTTACTTAAAACTTCTTTAGCTTTTTGTTGCTAATTTATCTGTATCCTCTAGCTTTTAATATCTCTTATTTCTTGCTTATTTTAAGTTTTGTCAGATTTCTAATTTTAAATGCATATTTATCTCATTAGTTGTCTCTTTTTCTACTTTTTTCATGTTTGATTTTAGAGATCTTTTATTCCAAGAGGACTGCCTTAGTTACAATCCAGAAAGTTTCATATGTTATGTTATCATTAGCATTTTTCACAAAATTATTTCTATGATTTGTTCTTTGACCCAATCATTATTTGGGATTTCATCATCAAAATTCTACTTGAATCTGCATTTTTTGTATGTTGCATTTGTTTCCTGAACTGATTAATGTTTTGCATTATAATACATAAGGGATGTATTTAATATTTCCACCTTTTTATGTTTATTGATAATTTCTGTGCCTTAATACATGGTCAATTTTGAATACATACATACATATATGTACACATATTTCAATAAGATTTTGAGAAATATACATACTGTTTTGTATTTAGAAGATATCATAAGTCTTTTAAATCTAGTTTCTCCAGCAATTTATTCAGTCCTTCATATTCTCTTTTGCATATATTCCTAGATATGCAAAATTTTGGATAAATTACACTTACCTAAAATGGAGAGAGCATCATTGAAATCTTCTGCCATGGTTATGTGGCTATCTATGTATCTTGCTTTTTAGTTAACATTTCTTTTATGAATTTGGATGCTGACACTTGGAACATGTAAAGTTTAATAATGATATTTGTTTTTCAACTATGGTTTCTTTCTGTATAATGCAGTTTGCTTATTTACCTTTTTTAATGCTGTAAATATTTGTCTTTCCTTTGTTTGATAGCATTATTGCAACTCCAGCTTTTTTGGATTCACTTAATGAATAGTAAATTATCTTCCTGCTCCTCATTTTTATTCTGTGTATGTCTTTATTTTTTTAGTTGTATTACTTTTAAGTGAAAAATTGTTTTGTTGTTGTTGTTTCTTATCTAATCTGTCACCTTTTCATTTTGTTGTACTGCTTATCCTACTCATACTTGAAGTTATGTGAGTTGGGCTTATATTTTTTTTCCATTTATCTCTGATATTTTTTTATTTTCTCAATTAGTTTTATTTTCTTCTTCCTCTCTAAACATAATTCTTTGTCTCTTCAATTACTTTTAGTTTAACCTAACTGAAATAACCCTATGACCCTCAGCTTTCTCTACCACCTTTCTTGGTATCCCAAGTCAAAATGCCCTATAGGTAATAGGTGATAGGGTAATAGAATTCAGAAGAAATGGTTGAGCTGGATATTTATATCTTGGGATCATCTGCATTATAACTGCCATTCAATCTTGTTTTTATATTACTGTTTTCATTGTCCTTTTTCTTCCATTTATTCTTTATACATCACTTTATAAAATTTCTCACTTTTCTCAGTATTTTTATGTTCATTGTTCCTTAAAATGTAATTCATTGTACTCACAAACCACAGTTTGTTCATCTATCCCTCAATCACAACATAAGTACTTTTCTTACATGTCTTTGTCAGCAGTAACCTTATTATGAATATTTTTGTACATAAGGGCCTTTCCTTGCTCTCATTAACCCTCCCAAGGTATAAGCCTAGTGATGTGACATTTCTAACAGGGTAAAAAGGTAAGAATTATTAAATCTGACAAAACTACCTGACAGATATTTTGCCTTTCTTTATCCTGAGAAGTATTTGTTCCTATGTTATGATCATGTATCTATTGAGAAATGACTTAATTTTGCATATGTATGTCAATTTCCTCTAGATATTGATGTAAATATGTCCCTAGTACATCTTTCCCATATTACTAAATACATTGTAAAAATGTATTAAAATAATATTTAATTAAGTCCATTACTTTTGCATCACAGTTATTTTTGGAAATGGCTTACCTCCCACAGTTCCAAACGTTAACTAAACCAATTCCATTTAGAAAAGAGTAAGATGAAAAAACTAAAGAAGGTATTTCAGTGACTGTCTGACAATATATTCTACCTCTAGAGCCCCACAACTTTCTGTCAAAAGGATAGAGCAGTGATTCCTCATCTGTTCTATAGGACCAAGATTGGTTCTTCCACATATGCAGAGTTTACCTTCTTTTTCATCTATTTTGCATTTATGTTGCTACAGCCATTGTTTATATGGTTCTTTTAGTTCTTCTACTTTATTCTTTATAATTTCACACAAATATGTCCTTATGTCTCAGAATGTGTCATTTCTTATTCCATAATAATATTCCACTATATTCACATGCCACAATTTGTTCACCATTTACAAATCAAGGGGCTTGCCCTTTGTTTCCATTTCTTTAGTACCTCCAAAAGTTCTACTGTGAATATTTTGACATATAATTTACCTTGTTTATACCTTTATCCTCTTTGTGTGGTATATGTCTAGTAGTGAGACTGATGGAACAAATTTATACATATATATACACACATATATACACATATATATGTATTTGTGTATATCATACACAAATATACACATATGTGTATTATATACATGTATATATATACATACATAAATACATACATTTTTGTATGTATGTATGAGTGTATATATGCATATATATACACTCATATATACACATACATTATATGCACATGTGTGTGTATATAACCTTTTTTTTAAATCTACCACTTGCTCATTTCTTGATTCTTTTCAGGATCTGTAGTTTTCAACATTATATTACCATCATAAAGAGATACTTCCCCCTTCTCACATCTTTGCAGGATGTATAATTTCACTATATACACCAATGCCTTCTTGAACTAATCCAGTTTTTCTCTTCTCTTAAACCTTCATCTCATGTTTCAAGTTACTTTTTATCTTCCCCCGATATTGCTCTACCATAGAAAGTCTGTGTTTTCCTGTCGAAAGATATAATTTACTCTTATAAAATATCAATCCCTTTTCTCTGATCTCCATTTGGCTCACACTAACATATCCCAGGTATTTCAAAAGATATGTTTTTCTTTTCAACCTTCCTAGAACCTCAGAATCTCACAGCCAGAAGTCACTACATCCCAACCAGCTGAACATGAATCCTCTCTTGAACATATCCAATCAGTATCCAACCTTTGCTTGAGCATTGACAATGAAAATGAATTTAAATCCTTTTGTAGTAGTCCATTTCACTTTTGGAGAGCTCTCAACATCATGATGTTGCACCTTAATTAAGTTTCTGTCTGCCTCTTTCCAATCTCATCCACTGCTTTAATAGAAAAGAGGAATTTTTAAAATGATAGAAACTTGTTTTGAACATAATTCAATTGGACAAGGGAGCTCACTGGACTAGTTAGCTTCTGCCAGGCTTTCTTAATCCTAACCAAAGGTCTTTTCCTTACAGGTGGTGCCTTTTGTAACTGGGAAAGAGGAACTTGTGGTCAGTATTTAGCAGCCATTCTCCATCTTCCTTAGAAGATTCCATTACTCAACTCAGCTCAAGGAAATAAAAAGAGGAGCTTACCCAATAAGACTGGAAGGAGAAACTTGACCACTCACTAACCTTTATCCAGCTGCCAGAAAGGGGAACTTATCCTCTGGTCAACCCCCCTTTCTGCTAAAAAGGGAAAGTTAGCCTTTTAAAAAAAACCTTATAATCTTGCTATTAATTTATTCTTCTAAATTATCTGTTACTAAATGATGAAATCTTATCAATCTATCTATTCACTAAATCTACAGATAACCTAGACTTAAGAGACCATCTATGGCAGTCTGGCATAGTTGTTAGCACTAGCTTTTCCTAAAGAAGGGAGTTTACTCCTATAATCAAACTAAAAATAAATTAATCAATATTAATTGATTTCCTTTTCATGACTTACGATGTTTTTTGCCTTTCTCTGATATGACAAATTAAAAGGAGCATACCTTGCTCTAATCTCTGTTGTCTCCTTTATCAAATGGCTCATATATCAGTTTTGAAAAGATTGTAACCCAATCAGTTGTCATGTTTGTCCTTCATTCTCGAAGAGGACCATGATATCAAGGAAATGATGACATGACTTCAAGTTGACTTTGATTTGAGTGAGGGAGGGCTGTGCAAGGTCACCAGCTTCACTTTCTCTTCCAGAGCCATCTGGGTCCAGTGGCCAGATATTCACCAGGATGACTGGACATGGCCCAGGATGCATAACCTAATCAGTATAATTGCCAGAGTGCAAAAAGCCACAATTTAAAAGTTTCTTCCAGGAATTCATTTCTGTCATTGCACTTCCAAGTCACACGAAGTCCTTACTATATATCACATTGTTTGGAATTTCCTTACTTTGCTGTTGCTCTCACTCACAACATAACGTGATGGATTGGGCCTTGAGGGTCCAATTGTCGTTTTTGTCATTGTTATAATTTTTAGGTTAGATATTGTATCAATCAACAAGTATTTGTTTAGTGCTTACTTCCTTATTTTCTTGTTTGTATGTGTTATTTCAAGCCAAGACAAGCCAAAGAATCCACATTGGATATCTATGTTTATCATCTTAGATGTAAACTCTGATTAAAAGAAAAAATAATTAGGTAATTATAATATCCCTTAGTATTCATGCATTTTTTCACCTTTTTATCCCCAGAACTTGACACAATGCCTTGTATATAGAAGATATTTAGTCATTAAAAAAATCACTGTTGCATCGTATTGCAGATAGCACTGAGGAATTAATCAAATCCTGCCTTGATTTTATAGATACCTCCTTGTTGATTAACATTGAATGGATATGGCTAAAACCAGGTGAACTGACCCCAATGATGCCACATTCTCTCACTTTTCTTGCTCTTTCTATAGCCAGTTTCCAAGGTAATCTATTTTTCATCACATCATTACCAACTCTGAGTCATCCAACTATATTTTGCACTGCATTAAACAATCTTTTTGCATATACTTGGTTTTTATCAAGGTTTATTTTTGAGATAACAAGGTTAGATACATATTGTGGCTGCTATTTCTTTTCTTGTTGTTATCAGATAGTCCTCATGAACAACACAGACATGTGGAGGAAAGCCATTTATGAGGAATACGCCATTAATCTCAATTTCATATTTTTTGGTCAAAATGCTAGACTAAGGCTTCTGAGAGAGCCCTGAACAAATGGAAAAATTGCATACTTCTTATTGAATGTTTTTAAAGAGGTTGGTTTTGATGCACCTCCACAAATGGCTTGACTTCCGTTCCGTTTTTCATTTCTCATTGTGATGTGAATATGTGCTAGATTTACTACTCATAAGGTAACACGATGAACGCTGCAATTGTTTCTACAATGTTGAACATTAGTTTTGCAGTCCAAAAGATGCACACAGTACATCTACCAAATTTTCTAGTAAAATACTTAACATTTTTTGCATAGAATATGTGATCTGTAATCTAATATTCTACTAAATATAGCACTCATAACTGAAACTTCAGTATTTTAATGGAGCAATAATATTTTAGTTTCATTAAACTGATAAAGTACCTTCTGGAACATCAAAGATAATGTTGCATTAACACAGATCCACTATTATCCTTTACAGCAATTTATCTTCCTTTAGAAAATTAATCATTTAATAATTTATATTGAAATGTATGGTGACTCTATTAACCAGAATGCTCAATGAACTAGGATATTCCATTTCCCAACTATGGTGGATAACTGTTTACTGTATTCATAAGAGCAATCATAACTCTTTGATACAAATGTAGTTTGGATTATGAGGGTTTATGTAGTTCATTATCATGAAGCACTTTGGAATATAGAAAGTAAACCTAATGAATGCTAAGCATTCAAGACTGTCTTTGAAAGGTTTTTAAAAAGAGTCAATGAGGATAGACCAGCTTCAGTGTCTCCTTTATTTTGACCTATAGACAAACCTCTTAAGTGTTTCTATGAACCCATGAAATATATGGTTCAGTTTACAGAAAAGAATTTTTCATCAACAATTTAAGAGTATTAATAGAGCATATATTTTGATTGGATAGTCACCCATTTGCACATTCTCAGTTTTATGTCTGATCAGTAAACAAATGAGAAAATTCTCAATTCTTCAAAATAAACACATATATTTTTATATTAAGGGATATTTATACTCCAATAGAAATTGTAACAGATGTCCTCTGAAGATAAGCTTCAGATCTTTCTAAGCTACAAAAAATGTATTTAAAATTTGCTCTGGGCAAGGAGTTCTTTGAAACAGTGTCACTATTAAAAGTTTTTAAAATGACAAATGCTCATGAAGATGGGAGAGACAGTTTACATGAAAGAAGAATTGGCTATATATCTTTAGTTAATGCCATCATAACAAATGTAAGAAACTTCTTTTAAATTATTTAGCAAAAAAGCATCAACTCCTAGCTTTTAAGTGATCTAGCAGCTCAAAATATGGCATACATTAAAGTTTCTGACTTGTTTTACAAAGAAACAACAAAGCAAAGTAATGACATATTATAGGACATCAAATTTCTAGTACCATTTTAGAACTACTCATGTCTACTGTGTGTCATAAGTCACTGTAAAATGTTTAGAAAATAATGGATTGTAGACAAATACTCCCCAAATACTAGCCAAGCATGAAGGTACCTGCTTTTCCTTCCAGTGAAGAGAGTTATTCAAGGATAATATATTTTGATTTCTCAAATAAAATGTTAGTATATTCAAAATGAGTTGTTTACACTAACAGAATCATGCAATTTTAGGACCATGAAGCTATTTATTTAAAGATGAGAAAGCTGAGACCTGTAGAGGTTAAATGTCTTGCTCAAGGTTACACAGCTATATAGTGACAAAGTAGGGACTAGAACCTATGTCTACATATGCCTTGTATGGTTTTTTTTTTTAATTTCACAACCCCAAATTGTATCACACTGGGAATACCCAAATACAAATCATTATTAGTCAATAAAAATTTGTTAAATGCCTTCTATGTGCCTCCTACTATCCTAAGCACTAGGAATATAAATAAGAAAAAGAAATACAGTCCCTGCCCTCAAGGAGTTACACTTTAATGAGGGAAGAAATATACAAAAGGAAGCTGAATAGGGCAACAGGCCCAACAGGGCATAATTGGCACACACACATTTTAAGTACAAAGCAAATAGAGCAGGTAGGAAATTAGGATCTGGAAATTTTGACCCCTTTTAAAGGGATGATTTGGAAAGAGTTTGTTTTTGTTTCACCTTGTTGCCCCCCAATAACAGGGAAGAGTTAACTCAGAGAGTTGAGGTGGTATTAAGTGCTACGATATGGTATTTGTTGACTGACATATTTGTGGAGTGTGAAAGTATAAAAAAATGAAGAATCATACTAAAAATCCTAAGCATAGTTCAGAATATATTTTTCAGTAAACCTTGCTACTTAAGGGTTACTATACTGTACAATTTCCAGTAATTATCAATTAGAACACCCTACTAAGCTAAGATCAAATAGCATAGAAATAATGATATTTAAGTGGTTCTCGGTACATTTCTATCATCATTCTTACCCTTGTATTTTCTAGCCGCTCTTAATAAACAGTACTAGGCATTCCAGAAATATTCCTGAAAAATATTTTTCAACAATGCCACTGTCAATTTTCCCAATTATTATACTTTATATGAATTGTGTAGTGAACCCCTAAGAAAATTGTCTAGCCAGAAATCTGAGGTCATGAATGATTTTGAACATATGCATATACTTACTTGAATAAACACAGATGCCTGTATTTATCCTCTCCTTCCTTTCCACCTATAATTACCTATCACTGTATGTTTTCCAGGAAATTATGACTAATATCTCGAATGTACTTTTATATTCTACTTTTAAAATGATATACTAAAAATCTACCAACAATGAGTAAGATAAGAATACAGGCTGGGCTTCTGATATTTTTATATCATTACTATAAAAGCTGTTTTGAACTGCATTCTATATTTTTGAAGGATGTTTAAATTCAGTTCCATGGGACAATATGTAGCATAAATTGGAAAGTAGTGGCTTTTGAATGTAAAATTTTTTCACTGTGCTTTCCCATAGGACCAAATTTACTTGCCCTTCAAAATAGAGAACTGAGCTTATACACAGTGATGTCCTAATTTAGTTATAAATAAGGCTTTCATTATATTGGCTGAGACAGGTCAACTTTTGCCTTCAACAATAAAAAGTAAACATTGCATATGCCTTATATATGAATTGTAGTTCAGACTTTAATGGCCTTTAAAAAGTTTGTAATGTAGAATATAAATTCAACTTTGTCTATGGAAGAATTTTTGAGAAAACAGATTGCACATGGAGTATGTAGAATTTGTGCTCAACAAATCATTACATTTGCATATACACCATATTTCTGAGCTGTACATAGCAAATAAACATTACTAGTAATAAAGTAGTGTCTAGTATTAAAAGTAATATTTTTAAAAGTCAGGAGGTCTGGTTTTCAGTACTAGCTCTGAAAATAATTATGTCACTACTTTCTCTGAGGTTTAGACATTCTTCAGTACAAGTAAAGAGATACCTAAAAAAGGAATTTTTTAGAGTAAAGAATAGGTCTGTTTTCATTCACTAAAAACAACAATAAGAAACAATATAAAAGTAGTAAAAAATACTAAGAGGTAACGTCGTATAGAGCAAAAAATTCAAGAGACCTGAATTCTAGGCCTCGTTCTATTACTAACTAAACATTTTACTATAAACGCGAGGGCAGTGTCTTTTGCCCCTTTTTGTATTTCTGGTACTTAGCACATTCCCTGGCATGTAGTATCCCCTAAGTAATTGTTTATTAATTTCCTGAAACAAATTAATTCAACATTATTAGGCTTAACTTTTAGCTTATATAAAATGTGATTGGCTTAATCTGTGGCCTCAGACTTAAATTTTATATTTATTCAAAAAGTTTGTAGCACTTGACCACTGACACAAATTCTATTTAAAGGAAAATTCATGTGGTTGATGATAAATTTTTGATTGTTTGGGATAAAATAGTCAGTTTTTAAATATCTGATTCTACCACTTACTTGCCATGTGACCTTGGTCTGGTTTGCTCAACTGCAAAATGGGGATTATAACTATTAGATATACCTCACAGAGTTATTGTGAGTATCCAAAGAAATAATGCAGGTAAGTGAAAAAAAATGCATACCACAAAGCATATACACAATTATGATATATTAAAAGCTACCTTAAATTTCTACATTTATTGAGTCATTAAATAAGGTTCAAAATGCCAATATAAAGTATAAAGTACTCACTCTAGATAACTGGGTGTAAGGAGCAGATCCCATGATTAAAGTAATTAAAGCACATTTATTAAGTACTTACTATGTACAAAACCTTCCCCATAATCTTACCTTTCCTTCAAAACCTCATGGAGCCATATGGCAGTAACAGTAAGAGCAGGGGCTCATCTACTTACCCCCCACCACAGAGGCAGTCTTTCTCTTACATAGCACTTCCTTCATAATCCCCATAAGGTAAATAACAGCAAGAGGAAAAGGCCTCTTGTCAGGAGAAGGGCATGTGGATAACGGTTACTGAACAATAGCAGGGAAGAAGTAATCAATTTCTGTGGAAGAGCTGTTCCCAGATACTGGCACCTGTGGCATCTCCAGTTATGTCTCTAGATAAAAGCTTTGCTAAATGTCTATAAATTGTTCAAGTTGTCTAAAATATTGAAAAGTCAGGTCCAATCTTACTACTCTATGGCCAATTACAATGGCTTTCACATAGTACTTAAATTTGTTCAATTTATTGTGGATGATTTTTTCTCTATGTACCCTCCTACCTACACACATTATTTACCCTTTCCACTAAAACAAGTCACATTTGTATAAAGTAGAAGGAAAAATAAATACTTTTTTAAGTAAAATGAATCTCAGATAGTAGTCAGATGAGTAGTCACTTTATAGTCTTAAACGATAATCTTATATATGTAGTGTTATATATATATAACATATATATAGTCACTTTATAGTGTCTTATATAGTCTTATATAATTATATATATGTCATATATTTATATATATAATTATATATGTCATATATATTTATATATATAATTATATATAAGTCTTATATAGTCTTATATAATTATATATATGTAAGTCACTATAAAGTGACATATATATAAAATATAGTCTTAAATTAGTTTATGGAAGCCTCATTTTCTTCTTCCTAAAGTTAGCTTTCCTAAATATTTGAGTAGAGTGGTTTTCTCTGCCAAACAAAGGTTATAGATCCATTTTGACAACTGTATTTTTTTTTTTTTGGTCTAAGAGAAAAGATCCTGGTACAGTCAACTCACATATCTAACCTGAACTGATACCAAAAATACACAGTCATTCATTTACATTTTGGATGCTTTAACAGAGAATAGTTGAATATTTGAATCAGGCAATTTGCTAATCCAGGGCTCTCTTGTCTGAATGTTCAATTTGTGGCAAAAAGCCCATTGAGTCTTGGTGAGTTGCATACTGATTAGCAACTGAGGCCAGGCTTGATGTCAAGGCCCACTTGAGCTCTTCAGTAGAAAGAATCAGTGTGTATATTCATTAAATAATAATGATTTTATATATTTCCAATTCAGTTCAATGTATGTATAGTAAGTGCATGAAATATGGAAAGTATTTAAATAATTATCTTATAATAAGATATAATATTACTACGACTAATAAAGAAAATTATCTTTGATATATATTTGGAGATATATTTGCTTTCATAGGATCATAGGCTCATAGATTTAGAGCTGGAATGGACCACAGAAGCTTCCATTCTATCCCTTTTCTTAAGGGTCACATACTACTCCACAATTCATTTAATTTCATAGAATTGAGGAATGTTGCATTTGAAGAGACTTTAGAGATCATGTAGTTCAGTTCTCTAATTTTAAGAGGTCAAAACTAGAAACCAAATAAGCCAATATTTTATATATAACATTTCCCCATGAAGCAATGAGACACATTTCAAATGTATCTTGCATAGTGTTTTTAAGATATTATGGTTATAAGGGTCAGACCACTGGTTGGAAGGAGGTTGTATGGGACCCTCTGCTGGTGCTGGGTTCAGGACTCTGTTGCATTACCCATACATGGTTCTGCGTCATAGTCTCAGGGCCAAAAGGAGCAATAGCACTTGCAGCCACAGGGGAAGAGGGGCCCTGGTGGTGATTCCAGGGTGGAGAGGAGTGTTTATGGTCACTCATGGTAGAGTAGAAACCCTGGTCTCAAACTCAAAACAGAGGGAAGCATCTTCAGTTTTGGCTGCAGGGTAGCAAGGGACCTAGTCACGGTCCTAGGGCCAGAAGCAATGCTAGCACTGCTGGCCAGAGGACAACAAGGTCCCTTTCTGGGTAAAGAGGAAACCATACCTCTCCTTAAATCATGCCATCTTGAAATTATCAAAAAACCTACAGACCTCCAGAACTAGGTCTGAAAACTGCAGCAAGAAAGTCCTGAAGCTTGGGACAATACCCCCTACACCCAGAATGCAGAACCCAACTTTAACATAAAACTAAAAATCAAGAAATAGGCTGGAAAAAATAAGCAAAAAATAACAACAACAAAAGAACCTGACCATAGAAAGTTACTATGGAGACAGGGAAGATCAAGATGAGAACTCAGAAGAAGACAACAAAGTCAAAATGGCTACATCTAAACCCTCAAAGAAAAAAATATGAATTGGTAACATTCCCAAAAAGAATTCCTTGTAGTGCTCAAAACGGATTTTAAAGATTAAATAAGAAAGATAGAAGAAAAATTGGGAAAATAAATAAGTGCAATGCAAGGAAATTATAAAAAGAGGGTCAAGATCTTGGTAAAGGAGGCACAAAAATACTAAAGAAAATGATACCTAAAAAGATCTAGTTATACTTTCTACATGTGGCAAATATACATGTATAGAAATACATATTTATGTTTATACAATCATATATGTACATATAAAATATCCTAAAGGAAAAGTAAAAAGAGTTGAAGGGGACAAGGAGTTATATTTCTTGGTATAGTAACATTGATTTAATTTTTATAGCAATACTTTGATGAATATGTGGTTAGAAATGATGTAAGAGATGGTAATAGCAACTTTTGGAGAGAGTGTGAGAGGACAGGAATATTAATGCCCTGATGGTGGAGACTGAATTGGTCTAAACATTCTGGAAAGGAATCTGAAATTATACTCCCAAAACTCAACTGTTCATGTATTTAACTCAGGTATGAACGCTTAGAAGGCAAAAACACAGGAAAAGTACCAATATTTAGCAATATTTGTGTCAAAGATCTGGAAACAAAATAAATACACATCAATTGGGGAATGGCCTAACAAATTGTAACATACGAATGTAATGGATTCTTTTTACGCCACAAAGAAGAAAGAAAGTAATAGATTCTTTAAAAAATAGGAAGATTTTCATGAGTAGATGATAAATAATACGTGAATAACTAGAAGAATAATTTACACAATAACCACAATAATATAGGGGAAATCAACTCTAAAACACTTCCAAATTCTGATAAAGGTAGAGACCAATAATGACTTCAAAAGCCTAATGATGAAGCACTTTTCCTACTTTTTGACAGAGAAAGGACAAATTAATATTATTGATGGGATAGATATTTTCAGACATAAACAACGTGTTAGTTTGCTTTGTCTGACTATATTTTTTTTTTACAAGTAAAGGTTTCTGTAGATTTAAGAACTGGTTTATTCAGAGTAAGGGCAGTGTCAGGAGAGGCTGGAGAGAACAGAAAACTTATGGTATAGTATATGGATGGTAATAGAGATTAAAGAAAAAGGGTCTATAAAGTATTTTTTAAAATGCAAAGAATAGCAGAAAGAAATTCAGAAGAGTAAACAAGCAAATGGTGGTGTTTTGCTACTGCTATATTATATTCACTAGTGTTTTTAAAACAAACAACAAGCTAAGATTATAATTTGATGTAAAATACTCATTTTTGTTCCTTGTATATTGAAATGGTCATGTTTGTGAATTTCAAAAAATTAATTAATTAATTAATTAAAATTTAAACAAGCCAAAAAGAGGAGTAGAAGGAAACAGGAAAGGAAGGAGTTTTTTGCGTCTTTTTGTTTCTCTGTTTAAAACAAAAAAGCTTTAATCAGTTAGTCCCTTACTAACATGCAACAATACCAATTTTCAGATTTTCCATTTACCCTTCAATGATTTGTATTAGTGTTTCTAACACACTGAACATCAGATTGTCTCTGCCCAATCACTTTACTCATTTTAACTTCCTGTTGAGAATCTTGAAACAATTTCATTTAAGTAATTGATTTTCTCCTATTTGTCATGAAACCACACACACACACACACACACACACATACACACAAAATGACAGTGCCTTTCTAAATCTCTCTTTAATCAGATTGCAACTAGAATTTTTAGGGTCAGAAGATTCTTATCAAGTGTGTCCCAGAGGATCATCACAAAATATGCTTCCATATCAACTTTTTAAATACCAAGTCAGTTATCCTATCTGGGAAGCTAGACAAACTTGCAAGGCCAGTAATAAAGAGTTGGGGTCAGGGAGACAGAACAGAACAAGGAAGAGAAAAGTTGAAGAAGGATTCATCTTGGCTTTGGCTACTGATAGAAAGGAAAAAATAGTAATAGCTAATATTTTTATAGTACTTTATGACTTGAAAAACACTTTACAAATATTACCTCATTTTATCCTAACAACAATAATCGTGCAGTGCTATTAGTATCTCTGCTTTACAGATGAGGAAACTGAGGCAGGCAGATGTTGAAAATGACTTGTCCAGGGTCACAGAGTTATTGTGTCTGAAGTTGGATTCAAACTTAGGTCTTCCTGATTCCAGGTGCAATACACCTTTGTACCACCTAGCTGACTCCTCAGGCATGTTTTCTGTTCTAAGCAATTATTTTTGCAGAGGAGGGGCTGAGATCACCTGTATTTATGTTGCTGAAGGAGTATAAGAGTGGTTAGATTCTTCTAAATGTTGGTCTCTTGGACCAAATATTGGTTTCTTCTCCCTCACAGCATCTCTCCCCCAAACCAATGAATAGATGAGGAAGCTGAGCTTCATAGAAGGGAATCAACGAGCATTAAGTGGCTGGGCCCATTTGAGTCATCGTACACCTTATCGAGTGCTGTTTCCCCTGTGTGATGTTACCTCACCTGAGACATTTACCTTTTGAAAGATCTTATGTAGTTTCTTTGTGTAAGATGAATTATGAAAGATCTTTATGTAGTTAAGCTTCTGTAGTTTCAGGAAGTAGAAAATAAGTATTAAAACCTACCTTTTTTCAGGCACTTGGCCTCTCCAGAGATCCTGAAATTACAACATATGGGTAGCCATTTATTCCATCAAAACACATTTCCTACAATGTGCCAGGCACTGTGCTAGGTGCTTTACAAATAATACTTTATTTGATTCTCACAACAACCCTGGGAGATAGACACTATTATTACCCCTGATTTATGGTTGAAGAAACAGAGATAAACAGAGCTTAAGTGACTTGCCCAACACCACACAGTTAATAGGTGTCTGAGGCTGGATTTGAAGTTAGGTTTTCCTGACTCCAGGCTCTGCTCTCTATTCACTGAAAACCTAGCTGTGCCACCTTATCTTCACTAGTATATGATCAGAGAGGTCAGGGACTATCTCTTATCTTTTACATCTACCAAAGTACCTTTTCTAATATTTTGCAATAAGCCTCAGAGGTAGGTACAATTATTACTTCCATTTTACAGATGAGGAAACTGAGGTAAAAAGTTAAGTAACTTGACCAGGGTTACATAGATAGGAAGTGTCTGAGTAGCATTTAAACTTAGTTGTTCTTGACTCTTATTAATATTAATATTAATATGATTCTGATATTTTGGTTCACATCCTTCAAATAGGCAACACTGATCAAAAGATGGAAATACTAACTATTGAAGTACCGAGGAAAGACTGTAATATTAACATGATGTTGGAACTTTGACTTAGTCTAATTATTCTGGAAGATAAGTTAGAATTATGTAAGAAAATCAGCTAAAGTATTCAAAGCCTTTGACTTGGTGATCCAATTACTGAGCAAAATGCTCTGAAAAAGGCAACACAAAAAAGAGATCTATCTCTTATGGATAATTTGTCATATATAACAAACTACTCATAACACATTTTATGTGGGGGTGGAGGTGGGTGGGTGGATAGCAAACACAGGAAGATAGCACAAAGCAGAATAAGCTCTTGTAAAATAATGACATGGGATATTATTGGATTGTAAAAAATAAGGAATGTGAAGGATATAAAGAAACATGGAAAAACTGTATGAACTGATACAGATTTTTCAATAATTCTGCTAGCAACTGTTGTGGGTGTGACAGATCAAAACAAGCCCAACAACAAGAATGCCTCAGCACAGGTTCTTTTGATCTGCTTTAATAAGGAAAGGAACATTAAGGGGGTTAACAATCTTATTTCAATCCAACATATAAATATCATTCACTTAGTTCAAGGGAAAAATAGCAGAGCAAATACAAACAAATTACAAACATACATTATAAACAGACCAAATACAATTCATAGTTACCAAGAAACCATCAACATCTGGGTTGACAAGCTGGGAGGCTCTTAGAGTGGCTGCCCAGAGTCATATGCCAACACTCCTCTAGGAGTGAGAGCCTCAAGCAAATAACTCTGTTCTCTCTTTTTATACAGTCTTTGAATGTCATCAAACATCATCTGAGCGACCAGAACTTAGGCTCCTACTATTGGCTCTGGTCTTAGCAATTCCCCTTGGGGCCCTGAGGGCTTACCACCTCTCTCAAATTAGGGAACTAGCTTGCTAACCAGCCTAGGTCTTAGCACCTAATAGCAAGAGGGTGTGGGCCTGGAGTTTAGCACCTAGTAAGACTCAAAGAGACTTAATTAATTTATCATTCTAAAACAGTTAGGAAGTCCCACTTTAGTTACCAATGCAACAGAGTAAAACAAAACCAAGAGAATTATATAGATGATAATAAGTATGATCTAAATGAAAATAATACTGAAAGTCAGCCAAACTTAGAGTAATTAAATGACCAGAGGCCCAGAAAACAGTTCATATCTTTTGGAAGGGTGGTGGGAGATGATGGGATTGGAATATAGTGGTCACATGTAATCATAATGTCAATGCACTTTATTATAATGATGGTAGAGATGATACTGGCAAATAACTATAGAATAAATTTCCAATGGTTCTCTAAAAAAACCTAAGAATAAATGAATAAATATTTTTAATGAATTGCTGACATGGATTATAAAAGGCTTACTCCTAAATTTAGCTTGCAGATCTTAACCTTAGCTAATATCTCATATTTACCTCTGATATTTATGTGGATTAGAGAGAGAGGGAGAAGGAGAAGGAAAGAGAGGGAGAGGAAGAGGAAAGGAGAGAGAAAAGAAGAAGAAAAAGAAGAGGAGGAGGAGGAAGAGCGACAGAGAGAATTAACACTTTTAAACTTGAAGTTATTCAATTGTGGTTTTTTTCCTAATGAGTTGGGCTAAGCCCATTCCCAGTTAATTCCATTAAACCATCCATACAATTAGACAGATGTTTACATAAACCTTTCTAATCAAGATTTGTTATAACTGAAGGAAAATGATATCCCCTAATTTTGAAGTACAACTCAGGCAGCGCTGGGTGATTAAACTTTAAATTTAATTATCCAATATATGTCATACTATATGGGGTAAATAAAAAGACCACCTTTCTTAGAATGGATAAATCAAATAATTATTTCCCTACTGCTGTATGTGCAGATGCTTGTGAATAAGTTGTACCTCCAGATGCCAGGCACTATTTATTACTAACTATATAATGTTTTTACTTGATTGTATATCAGAAATATGCCCAGTCATAAGAAACAGTTACATGACCATTATGAGAATGCTTCTGCACAAATCAGTCCAATCATTAAAACAGGTTTCTTATGGCAGTAGCTGATGAAACATCATTATCATCACCCAGAGATATTTTAATTCATTGATATAGGCATCCCCTCCAATGGGACAGATCATAGCTTATCCATGATTTCACTTTCTATGTGACTTTCCTACACTTCTTTAAACAAATCCTCCAAAGAAGTCTCACCCAACATGCTGGCATTAAGGAAGGACTTACTTCTGTGTTTGCTGACAGTGTGTAGATGCAAATACGAAGCATCAGCTTTCCATTGGTTATGTCTCGCTCTTAAAAATTACATAAAGAAATAAAAAATTGGACATTAGCAAAGCTACTAAATTCAAAGTGGAAAAACTATTGATAAAATAACAAGAGTTTTTAAGGAAAATTATTAAGATATAGCAATAATTAATTTGATTTTTAAAAAAAGAAAATAAAATTATCAATATAAAAGTTTAAAATGGGAAGTCATAATAAATGAGAAGTAAACTATCAGAAATTATTTGCCCAAATATATGTCACGAGAATCTATAAATGAAATGATTACTCACAAATAAATATATATGTATACATAAATTCTCTATATATGCATATATTCTGTAATCTAGATATTTCATATACATATATGTGTGTACATATGTACACACACATTTATTTTCATATATGTACATGTGTGATTGTGTGTTTATGTGTATTTATAATAAGTATATATACACATATACGTAATACCTGGATTAGAAAAAAATACAGATTTTATATAACTTGAAACTCAGAAAAAATAAACAAGTAATAAATAAACTTCAGAATAATCCCCTAAAAGCGAATAGATTTATAAATGAATTATTTTAAACCTTAAAAGAACAATTAATCACAATGTTAAATAAACTGCTTTCCAAAATAGAAAAAGAAGAGATCCATTAATATTTTTCCCTCATGATACATATAGAGTTTTTATGTCTGAACCAGGGAAAGACAAAGTAGAATAAGAAGGCTACTATTTTGGCCAATAGACATACTGAATCATGACAAAATATTGAATAAAATATTAGCAAAGAAAACAGAGACCACATTATAAATGGAATATACTCTGCCTAGACTGGATTGGTTCAGTAAAAGGAAAGCCATAATAGTTCAATGAGGATAGGGAATAGGAATGATTGCACTACTATAGGGATCTCCCTCATAAAGAAACTCAAATGCAGGTAGATATTTTGTCTACAGTTTCTCATTTTAAATGCTGACCTAGAATATTCAAAGTTTAAGCACCTTGCCCAGTGTTTTTTTTTTCTGTTTTCTTTTCTTGTTTTTTTGAGGCAATTGGGGTTAAGCGACTTGCCAAGGGTCATACAGCCAGTCAGTAACTCAGGTCACATTTGAACTCGGGTCCTCCCAACTCTAGGACCAGTGCTCTATCACTATCTACCAGCACCATCTAGCCACTCCCCAAATTTTCACACAAGAATTTGTCAGATATAAGACCTGATCCTATGACTTTCTATCTCTGAGAACAACTTTCTATACACTAGTCCGTGCTACCTCCATGTAATAAATACAGTGGATCATATTAATATTGAAACTAGTAAAATCACATCGTTATTTCAATAGATGTAAATTTATTAAATAAAACAATTCCTGTTTAAATACTAAATTCATATGGATAAATAGAACTTAATATGATGCACAGTAGCTATCTCAAATCAAGTGCCTTCATTATATGTAACAGAAAATATTACAGGCCTTTTCAATAAGATTAAAGGTAAATCATTATAACATCTACTATTTCTTGTATTTCTAAAAGTGCATCCTATACAATTACAAGAAAAAAAGTTAAGTGAAACAGCATAGGCAAAAAAGAAACAATAGAATCACTTTTGCAAATGGTATGATAAGCAACTTAGTATTAGAGATTCAAGTAAATTATAATTGAAATAGTTTGAGCAAAATAGTAGTACACAGCAAAAACTCTCATAAATAATTAGCCTTTTTGTATACTACCAACAAAACGCAACATTCAGTCAGTCCACAGTCAGCAAGTATTTATTAAGGGCTTACCATGTGTCATGTATTGTGCAAAGTGCTGATGATACAAAGAAATGCAAAAAAAAAAAAATTAATGCCCACAAATAGTTCACAGTCCAATGGGGGAGGAAACATACAGACAATTATATACATTCAAGATATATAGCATAAATGGGATGGAATCTTAAAAGCAATCACTAGCATAAAGTGGGAATAGAAAAGGCTTCTGTCAGATGGTACATTTTACCTGAGATATGAAAGAAGTCAGGAGAGGTAGAAGGCAGAGATGAAGAGGTGGAGAATTCTAAACATTAGGGTAGTTAGTATAAATCCCCTGAGTTGGGAGATAAGGTGCATTCATCAAGGAATACCGATGAACCCAATATCTTTGGATTGTAGAATACTTAGTACTGAAGAAAGCAAAATAAATAAATGAATGAAGAAACAAACAAACAAATAAGGCAATTGAGTGGTACAGTGGATAGGTCCTGGAGTCAGGAAGACTTCAGTTCAAATTTGGCCTCAGACACTTACTAGCTGTGTGACCCTGGTCAAGTCACTTAATGCTGTTTGCTTCAGTTCCTAATCTATAAAATGAGCTGGAGAAGGAAATGGAAAACTATTTCATTATTTCCCAAGAAAAGCCCAAATAGAGTCACAAAGTGCCAGATGTGACTAAAATGACTAAGCAACAACAGAAAGTTTAAAAATGGAAAGGTAGGTAGAAGAAAGGTTATGAGGACTTTTTAAAGCCAAACAGATGACTTTATATTTGATCAATAAAGTTAATTGAATAGATGACTGACATGGTCAAATGTGTGCTTTAGGAAGGATGGGTGGTAAGTGGAGGGTAGATTGAAGTGGAGAGAGACTTGAGTCAGATATACCAACCAAAAGGCTAGCGCAATAATTCAACCGTAACATAAGCAGGGACTATACAGTATGGTGACAGTCAAAAGAGAGAAAGGGTTATATTGGAGAGATATCATACAGGTAAAATCAACAAGATGTGGTAAGAGATTAGATATGGAGGTTGAGAAAGAATAAACAATCTAGGATGACACTCATATTTGTACCTTGGTGACTGGGACGAGAGTGGTGCCCTGGACAACAATAGCAAGTTAGGAAGAAAAGAGGGTTTGGGTGGAAAGATGAAATTAGTTTGTAACACACTATTTTAAATGTTTACAGAGCACTTGGTTTGAAATATCCAATATGCATTTGGAACTGAGAAACTGGAGGTCAGGAGAGAGGTTAGAGTTGGATAAATAGATCTGATCATCATATGCCTAGAAATTATAACTGAAGTAATGGGAATGGATGATGGGAACATGCTAAATAGTGTAAAGGTAGATGATAAGAGGGCCCAGGACAAAGTTTGGGGGGATGTTGATTGTTCTACAAAGCAGGCTGAGAAGTAGAGATAGATAGATAGATAGATAGATAGATAGATAGATAGATAGATAGATAGATAGATAGATAGATAGATAGAGACACGCAGACAGGTAGGTAGGTAGGTAGGTAGGTAGGTAGATAGATAGATAGATAGATAGATAGATAGATAGATAGATAGATAGATAGATAGATAGATAGATAGATAGAATGAAGACCAGGAGAGAGAAGTGTCTTGAAAATTTAGGGAAAAAAGAGATAAAAAAACTAATTTTATTTTGGAAATAAATGATAGAATGCCTCAAATATTTTAGAGTCCATGTATCAAGACACACAAGCATTATATGAATACGAATAAAAACATTATAGATATCAATATAAAAGATGCTGCCTAAATTAATTCAATTATTCAATACAATCAAATTACCAACAATTAATTTACAGAGCTAGAAAAAATAACAAAATTCATCTGCAGAAACAAAAGTTCAACATTCTCAATAAAAATAATAGCAGAAAAAAATTGAAGAGAAAAGTACCTGTTTCAGAACTCAAACCATAAAATATATTTGGTCCTCGTAAGAAGTTGCTCACTGTAACAGAAGCAAGTGAAATTAATAGTACAGTGTTAAAAAGAAAGCCAAGTCCTCAACAATTGGATTAATAACTCACTATTCAACTGAAAGGATTGGAAAAACTGCAAAACAGCAAAGCAGAACTTTATCACAATAAGCCTAAAATAGTTACATGATCTAGGTATAAAAGTTCATGCCATAAACAAATTAGAAAAGCTGAGGAAATTACTTGTCATAACTACGGATAGAGCAAGAATTCTTGGCAAAACAAATGGTAGAGAGGATCATTAGAAATATAATAAATAATTTCATTGAAAAAATATTTACACAAACAAAACTAGGACAGGTAAATATTAATTTCTTCAGTTAACTGAGAAAAAAATCATTGTAGAAAGTTTCTTGGATAAAAATCTGATAATCAAAATATAAACATGTATTTCAAATCAATAATATTAAGGAAAATAAAAATTTAATTATCTCTGAGATTCTTCTTCAAACCCATAAAATTCAAAAGATGAAAACATTTTAAAAAGCAGAAATGACAGTGGCTGGAGAGTATGTGAGAGTAAAGGCTTTGTAATTGACTATTGGCCAAACTGTGAAATGGTCCAATTATTCTGGAAAGCCATTTGAAATTATAACTCAGTGTGACCAAACTATGCATTCTTTGTACCACAGAAGAACCACTCCTAGGAATATGCCCCAAAGAAATAAAAGAAAGACTTGAAAAAATTCGTTCTTATAAAAAATATCCAAAGTAGTAATTTTTTGTTGAAATAAGTGAATATAATAGATTACTAAATACAGACTATGTAATATATAATTAGTATAGTATAATATATTATATATAATATACATAATGTATAATATTATGTATAATTATATAATACTGATATCAATATAATACTATTACTAGAAAAATTATGAATGAGACTGAAATAATTTGAACAAATTGATGTAGTCTCAGAAAGAGCATGATCAGGACAACAATTTATACAGTAGTAATAGTGTAAAGAAAAACAGCTTTGCAAGACTTAAGACTATGATCAATGTTACTTGGCTACCCTGGCTTCTTTAAGAACTGAGTTCACATCCCACAATTCGCTAGGAGCCTTTCCTTGTCCCTGTCCCTCTGCCTACACTTCTCCCAACCCCCATTGTGAGTGTCTTCTCTTTGAGATTACTTCCAATTTACTCTATATTTATACCTTGTATGTACATACGTGTTTGCATGTTGTCTCTCCCAATGAAATGTGAGCTCACTGAGAGCAGGGACTGTTTTGTGTTGCCCCCTACCCTTCCAGCTTCAGTGACTCACATAGAGACAATACTTAAATCCTAGTTGACTGAACAGCAATAAAAATTTAAGAGGAGTTCTGATGAAGGCTGCTACTACCTTCTTGCAAGAGAGGCAATGAACTAGAGATTCAGAATGAGACATATGTTTTAACACGTCCAATATTTCGGGCTTTTTTTTTTTTGCTTAACTCTGCTTATTTGTTACAACTGATGTTTTTTATATTTATTTATTTGCTTATTTGATTTTGGGGGGGCAGGGGAGAAAGTAAAGGGAGAAATAATAGTTTTACAAAAAATGAAAATTATTTTTTTAAATGTACAAAAGAGCACATAAGAAAGTTTAGGATAGCTTTGGAACTAATTTGCTAAATTTAGGATATCCTTTATAAAAAGTTATACATGTGTGGGCAGGGCAAAGATGATAGAGAAAAGCTCACATGAGCTCTCCAAATTTACCATCCAACTAACTTTAAATAATGCCTCAAAATGAATTTTGGAGAACACACAGAAGAATGGGGTGAAATAATTTTCCAGCCCAAGATAACTTAGAAGGTTGGTGGGAACAATCCATCACACTGGGGTGAGAGTGTAACACAGTTCAGCACAGGCACAACCAGCTCAGGCCAGGCCCCAGCAAATCAGCACCAGGCCTTGGGGGCAACTGAATCAGTTACAGGAGCAACTTCTGAAGCACACATCTCACAGGAAAGCAGGAATCCTGGTAATAGTTCCAGAGTGGGAAAGAATGCTTGTGGTTGCTCATAGACCAGAAAATGTGACGAGAGCAGTGACCACACTTAGAAGAAAACTTACAGACCCCCCCATAACTAGCTCTGAGAGCAGCAGCAAGAAAGGCCTAAAGCTTGGGACAGAGTTCCTGGGTGCAGAACTCTACTTGGGTTCCTGGGTGCAGAACATATAATTAAAAGTCAAGAAATAAGATGGGAAAATGAGCAAACAACAAAATAATCTGACCATAAAAAGTTACTATGGTGTCAGAGAAGGCCAAAGCACGAACTCACAAAATGACAACAAAGTCAAAATTGCTACATCCAAAGCCTCAATGAAAAAAATGTGAATTGGTTTCAGGCCCCAAAAGAATTCCTAAAAGAGCTAAAAAAAAAAAAAAACCTTAAAAATCAAATAAGAGATGTAGAGGAAAAATTCAGAGAAGAAATGAGAGCGATACAAGAAAATGATTAAAAAGGGGTTGACGATCTGGTAAAGGAGGCACAAAAATACTAAATAAAACAACACCTTGAAAACAGAATAAGAAAAATGGTAAAAGACACAAAAGAAACCACTGAAGAGAACTCTTTATGAAGCAGAATTGGCCAAATGGAAAAGGAAGCGCAAAAGCTCACTGAAGAAAATAATTCATTAAAAGTAAGAATTGGCAAGTGTAGTCATCAAGAGACAATAAAACAAGATAAAAAGAATTTTTAAAAATTTAAAGAAAATGTGAAATATCTCACTGGGAAAACAACTGACCTAGAAAAGAGATTCTAGGGGAGATTATTTAAGTGATGGTCAAAAAAAAAAAAGGAACCCAGAGATCCATATTTCAAGAAATTACAAGGAAAACAGCTCCAATATTCTAGAACCAGAGGGTAAAATAGATATTGAAATAGTCCACCAATCACCTCCTGAAAGAGATTCTAAAATGAAAACCCCAGTAATAGTACAGCCAAATTTCAGAGCTCTCAAGTCGAGAGGAAAATATTGTAAGCAGCCAGAAAGAAACAATTCAAAGATCATGGAGCCACAGTCAGGACAACACAAGATTTAGCAGTTTCCACATTGAAGGATCAGAAGGCTTATATTATAATATTCCAAAGGGCAAAGAAGCTAGGATTACGTCAAAGAATCACCTACCCGACAAAACTGAGTATAATCCTTCAGGGTGAAAAATGAATATTTAGTGAAATAGAGATCATTCCTGATGAAAAAAAAAACAGAGCTGATTAGAAAATTTGACTTTCAAACACAAGAACAAAGAAAAGCATAAAAAGGAAAACAGGAAAGAGTAATCATAAGAGATTCACTAAGGTTAACTGTTTGCTTTCCTACATGAGTAGATGATGCTTGTAATTTCTGAGTTTTATCATTATTAGGGCAGTTAGAAGTAGTATATATAGACAAAGGACACAGGTGTGAGTTGAATATGATGAGATAATATCTAAAAAGTATATGATCTCACTCTTCTCAAATTTTTTTGTATTCAATTTTCCACACTTATCTTTTAACCAACCTACCAATCTAATCCAATATAAGCTCCTTGAGTAACTTTTCTTTCTAACCTTTGTGTCCCCTTGCTTACCATAGTTTTTTTTTTTTTGTACTTGAGGGTTAAAGTTTTTTTTTTTTAATGTTTGTTGGACTTGATATGCAAACTTATTGTAGGTGCTTGATCTAAGGTCATCCCTTTTATTCGTAGATCTCCAGATTACAGGTGGCATGGGATGCAGCAATTGGATCATAGTTATGTTTTCCTACTTAGTTATGTTTTCCTACTTTGTCAGAATATTTAGAAGTGGCACTGGGGTGAGCAGTTCAATAGTTTTTCGTACCACAAAAAGTTTATTTATTTCTGTCTTGGGTTTTTAATCAATATGACTTTTGCAAGTTTCATCTTAATTGATTCCAAAACTAATGTACTTAATTTCTTTCTATAATTAATAAATGTTAAGTAAGCTGTTTTCTTGCTATTATTTTCTCCCAAGAGTCTTCTACACTTTTTTCAACTCATATAAGATGCCTAGAGTGACTGTTTTTAATATAACACTTTACTATTGCTAGCCCGGCTATTTCCAGATAACTGGGAAATCAATTTTTTGTTTGTTGCTCTCTGTTTCTTTATGACTTTCACTATAAAAGTTATTGTGCCTATTACCTTCTAATATGTTGACACAACTCCTAGGGAAGTTAAATGCATGAATTAGAGAACAAACTTCATTTGACCTTATATTTGTTACATTAAGTTATAAACACATATCATTGCAATCAACATAAAATCCTGAAATTCAAAATAAAATTCATTTGTAATTCTTTGACAAGTAACTAGATTTTTTTTTGTTTTGCCTCCATCATATTCCTTTTATAAAAGTGGCTTTTTTCTTACCAGGAAATGACACTTCAGACAGGAAATACAGAAAAATAGATGTAGAAAGAGGTGTTTAAGCTATGCTTTGAAGAAAACTAGAAATTCCAACAGATCTAGATTGAAGAAGCAGCTTATTCTACTCACAGGGAACAGGTATCATAAAATCATGGAGAAAGGAGATTCAGTATAGCACATTTTATTACTCAGTCATTGTTCAGTTGTCTCTGGCTCTTCCTGACCCCATTTGGGGTTTTCTTCACAAGGATACTGGAGTGGTTTCCGATTTCCTTTTCCAGCTCATTTTACAGATGAGGAAACTGAGGTAAACAGAGTTAAGTGACTTGTCCAGAGTCACATAGCTTGTACGTGTCTGAGTTTAGATTTGAATTCAGGTCTTCCTGATGCCAGATCTGGCTCTCTATCGACTATACCATCTAGGTACCTGTGTAGCATGTGAGGAACCTTAAAAACCAAGTTTGGCTGGACAGAAGAGGCAAAAAAGAGGAATGTAATGTGTAATAAGAATGCCCACTGAGTCTTTTGTTGGTTGGTTGGTTTGTTGTTGTCCTTCATTCTCAAAGAGGACGAAAATGACATCGCTATGCTAGAGTCAAGTTTCAATGTGTCTAACTGTGGCTGATCAGACCAATATGAGCTCAGAATATTGTACCACAGGTTTCACACGAGTAGCCAATGTGAACATTTGGGGTGGATACTCTAAATTTGTGTATTCTGCATTTCCTTTGAGCTGTTTCAATTCTACTTTGCTCATAGAGCACAGCACCTTCTCTGACATGGGCATGCCATACTGAATGGCCCTGTACCAGTGTCTCCCATGTCACACAATCAATTCCAAAGTTCTTAAGAGAGATCTTGAGAGTATCCTTGTATCACTTCTCCTGACCACTATATGAAGGCTTGCCCTGTGTGAGTTCTCCATAAAACAGTCTTTTTGGCAAGTGTAACATTTTGCATTCGAACAATGTGGCCAGCCCATCACAGTTGTGCTCTCTGAAGCAGATTTTGAATGCTTGGCAGTTTAGTTGGAGTAAGGACCTCAGTGTCTGGTACATTATCCTGCCAGGTGATCTTCAGAATCTTCCAAAGACAATTCAAATGGAAGTGATTCAGTTTCCAGTGCTGGTATACTGTCCAGGTTTCACAGCACCACAGCTCTGTAGACCCTCAATTCGGTAGTCAGTCTAATACCTCTTCTCTCTCATACTTTCCTTCAGAGCCTCCCAAACACTGAGCTAGCTCTGGCAATGCATGCATCAACCTCAATACCAATGTATACACCCCTGGAAAATACACTACCAAAATAAGTGAACTTATCCGCAGCACTCAAAATTTCTCCATTTGCTAAATGGTGGTTCTATGTGGATGGTGTGGTGGTGGCTGATGGAGCACCTGTGTTTTCTTGGTGTTAATTGTTAGGCCAAAATTAGTACAAACAGGAGACAAGTGATCCATGCTTTGTTGCATCTCAGTTTCAGAAGCTCTGTTGAGTGCACAATCATCCACAAATAGAAAATCACGCACCAACAGTCCCTCCACTTTGGTCTTGGCTTGTAGGCTTTGCAAGTTGAAGAATTTACCAGTAGTGTGGTAGTTGACCTTGAAGCCGTGTTCATCCTCACTGAAAGCATTTGACAACATGGCTGAAAACATTATGCTAAAAAGCAAGGGAGCAAGCCCACAGCCTTGTTTCATTCCACTGGTGACTGGGAAGGTACAAGAGCATTGTCCATTATCTAGAACCCAGGAGAGCATGTCATCATGAAATTGATGTACAATGCTGATGACCTTATCTGGGCAACCAAATTTTGACATAATTTTCCATAAGTTCTCATAACTAACAGTATCAAAGGCCTTGGTCAGATCTACAAATGTGCTGTACAGACCTCTGTTCTTCTCCTGGCATCTCTCCTGGAGTTGTCAGGCAGCAAACACCATATCGACTGTTCCTCAGCCCTTTCTGAAGCCACACTGGCTCTCAGGTAGATGACCACCTTCCAAGTGAAGGATCATCCTATTAAGGAGGACTCTGGCAAGAACCTTGACAGCAATGACTAAGAGAGAGACCCCCACCCCGTGATTGTCACAGGACAATCAATTTCCTTTACATTTATAGAGATGGACAATGGAGTCATCCTTGAACTCCTGGGAGATAACTTCTTCTCACCATGTAACCTGGAAAATTTCAGTCAGCCTTTTTATAAATGGACCTCCTACCTTGTAAATCTCAGCTGGAACAGAATCAGCACCAGATGCTTTACCACATGAAAAGAGCCTAATGGCATTTAAAACTTCTTCAGTTGGAGCTTCAGCTAGGGAAGGATTGATTTCAACCTAAGTAAATGGTCAATGGCCTCAGCATTGATTGATGATAGTCTGTTGAGAACACTATTGAAGTGTTCAGCCCATCTGTCTAGGATCATATTCTTATCACTACTCAATGTGGCTCCACCAGCACTGAGTAGTTAAGATGCACCATAGGAATTTGGCCTATTAGTAGGCTTCAGGGCATCATAAAAGCACTTTGGATCATTACTATCAGCATAAAATTGAATTTCATATGCCTTCTTACTGAGCCTAGAATCTTACATCTCTCTAAGCTTTGTTTGTACTTTACTTTTGATAGAATTAGATGCCACCTTCTTAGAGATGGATGAAACTATCCTGCTGGTAAGCCTTGTGGAGTTCTCATTTTTCATTTTGCAGCTTCTGAATTTCCCCATCATTTTCAGCAAACCAGTCTTGGTATTTGTGAGTATTCTGACCCAGATGAGCAAATGCAGTGCTATACATCAAATCTCTGAAAGCTACCCACTCCTTCTCTGCTCCACTGTTGCCAACTGTGTGTTGGCTCAACTTTCCCTCCAAGTTAGCTACAAATGGTTCCTGCTCAGAGAAGAGCTCTAATTTGTTGACATTAATTCTTCTGGTAGTCATTTTGCCTTGGGGATGCCGCTTTTGTTGAATGTGAATATTTAGCTTGGAAAGGATAAGTCTATGATCAGCCCAGTACTCTGCACCACATATTGCTTTCATCACTCTCACATCCTCTCTGTCTTTTCTCCTTACAATCACATAGTCTATTAAATATCAATGTTTACTGCAAGGGTGCATCCATGAAATTTTATTGTGTTTAGGTAAACAGAAGACAGTGTTGGTGATGAGAAAGTCATGAGACACAGAAAGCTTCAGTAATAAGTGCCATTGCTGTTGCTGTTTCCAATTCCATTCCTTCCAAGTTCTCCCTGCCAAGTTTGATAGTCTGAGTCTACTCTAGCATTGAAGTCACCCAGAATTATAAGCTTGTCTTCTTTTGGCACATTGATGATAAGGGTCTCCAGGTCTTCATAAAATTTTTAACCTCATTAGGGTTCATCACAGTGGGAGCATAGGCACTGATGGTGGTGATGTGACATTTTCCTGCAAATGGCAATCACATTGTCATGAGTCTTTTCACTCTTTTTGGCAGTCATACAAGCTTATTGACTAATTAGTTTTGATTGCAAAACCTACACCTGCTTTACAGCACTCTCCTTCACTATGGCCACTCCAGAAAAAAGTGTATCTGACTCCAACTTCAATAAGCTGGCCTTCATTTCCTAGCCTTGTTTCACTCAGGGCTGCTTTTTGGATGTGATATCTGCTGAGTTCTCTTGCAACAGGAGCTGTTTGTCTTTCAGGTCTACTGGATTTTGTGTTGTCTCTAAGTGTGTGCACATTCCATGTGCCGATGGTGAGTGGAATCATCTTTGCAGATGTTTTTGTACATTGTTTTGTGTTTTGACCACAGAGTGGGATTCCCTGCCTGCTGCAGTAATCGGGCCAGGGTTGGATAGTCTTAGGGATGGCTTCCTCAAATACTAGACTCTGTCTTGTTCCTGCTGTATGGAAAGGGATAGAAACAATTAGAGGAAGCCACACATGTTACAAATATTGGATCTCAAAGGAATCTATATGAGAAGGATTCTTTTGGATTTATAACACATTCATTGTTTCAAGACATGTTGAAGGGGAAGTGGGGAAAACCCAGGCAAATGAAAGGTAAACTATTATCACAATACTATCTTTGAATTAATGAAGGAACAAATGAGCATTTACTAAGTGCTGGCACTGGGGATATAAATACAAACAAGTGAGACAATCCCTGCTATTGAGGAGCTTATATTTTAATAAGAGAAAAAGGTACATATAGGGAAGTGATCAGTTTAGTGTTAAAATGGTAGTGTTGACTTAGTTACTGTTAACTGGCATGAAACATAACATGAAGATGTTTGGGAAGTACCCTAGTGGGACTGATAAGGTGAAAGTTCACCAATCAGGCTCAGAGTCCCAGGAGCTGGTGAATTCATTTTCATTTAAGTCAATTAAGTATTTCAATTAAGAATTATTGTTGAGTCATTCATTTCTTCAAGTGGAAGTCTTCAACATGAAATTGGCATTGTAGCTCATGCTGTTCAAAAAAAACTATTGGGTATACCTGATAGAATTCTAGCCTTCTTAAACAAATTGGCACCCTGATAAATGACAAGTATTGTTTATTTACTACACAAAGTGGGGAGAATGAGGCATTTTAGTTGTGTGTCATCTTCTTAGTACTGTCTTTAAAATATTTCTTATTTTAGCTCCGACAGTTTGACTATATGTAACTAGCTAATAACAGGAAAATCTCCCACATCAATAACACATTTTTTCCTGCACGTTAAAAGATCCCATGTACTTATTTTTCATTATTTATTGAAAAGCATTTGGGACAGGCAATTTTACAACATAGTCTATTCAATACATATAATAAAGTCATTCGAGATTTCTTAGAATCCACAACAAGACATTAATAAATGTTTGTTGATTGACTATATATGTGCAAACATACCCCCCCCCCTTATGATATAGGATGGTGGTGTCAAACACAAATAAAAATGGATCTATTCAAACCGACTTAGAAAACCACAAATTAACATTATCTAGGTTGTTTTATATTTTTATTTATTTTGTTAAACATTTCTCAATTGCATCTTAATCAAGTTTGGACTATACTCAGGAGTTTGCTAGCCCAAGTTTTACCCCTTTTGATATAGGAGATCTAGCACAGAGATACTCTGTGCACAGTGCACTCCTCAAGATGCCTAATGTTTACAGATGATATTTTGCTACTTATACCAATCTCTAGAACATTTCATAGTCTTCTGGAGGAATCTGTAATCACTCAGAGGATCTCAGCTGGCCCATCCCCCAGGACATACAAAATGAATGCTGTCTACTGCCCAGCTTTCAAGAGACATTTGGGTCAATAGTCTGGAAAAGAATTTCATCGTCAGGATGCATATCTGACATAGGAGGCATAGCTAGATAATTCACACAGGCTGTTCTATCAGGACCTGGCACGGGCCCCTGTGTTGGACTAAGAGGCACCACATATCTGACTGCCACCATATCCAGTTTTTTTTAACATATGTCTTTAATCATTCACGTAATTATTATTGTATCATTTGATAATCTTAGCAAAAAGGTACAGTTAGCACAATTGTAGTCCAAGTGTTCAGTCAAGCTAAATGAAGAAATCTAAGTTGATTGGCAACAAGACCCTGTGCATGACCCCAGGTGACAGAACTGCATGTCATTGTCAGTCCCATTAAGCCCTTCTGACATTCTAGGACCTGCTAGAGATTGTGTCCTCCTGTCCTGGTTTGCAAAATGCCAGTGTCACCTTCATGCCACAATGATAATCAGCAAGGAACTTTGGTGTGGAATTAGCTTATGTACAAAAAAATACATATTACATTTTGACTTTGATTTCCTTTCTCCCTTAAAATCCCAACTAAAGCCCCATCTTCTACAAGAAGCCTTTCTTAACACCTCTTAATTCTGGTATCTTCTCTCTCTCTTGATTATTTTCTACTTAACCTGATTATATCATGTTTATTTCTTATCAACCCCATTAGATTGTAAATTTCCTGAGGGCACTAGCTGTCCTTTCTTTCTGTATATAGTGCCTGAAACATAGTAGGCACTTGATAAATGTTGACTGATTTGTTTTAGTGTATCACTATTGGATTTGGTGCACAAAAAGTACAAACAATTAAGAATATGATTGAACTAAAACATAGATTATGTATGCTGCAGAGACCAAAGAGTAGTTCCCATTTATTTCTTTCTAAAATAGATAGATACCTGCTGCTCATACTTTAGCTGTTTGAGATAATGAAGTTGCAACACTGAACAGCTTTTCCACAGAAGTACTTGATAACTTCATCGTGCAGTTTATCACTGGAAAAATGAAACTGCCTTCTTAAGGTATGATTGCTTTATGGTGGCTATAATTTGATACAAACTATTAGCTACAACATCAATTTCTAGTTCATTTAAATTAAGCCATGTTCTGCCAATGGAATACCTAATCACAGAAAGATTAAGTAGTTTCACAGATTTTTTTTAAAGAAAAGTTAAAATCTATTGGAAAGGGATTTTTTGGCTTTGTTTGAATTCCCGCTTTTATATGCTTTCACACATCAGAAGAAAATGCATTTTTAATAATAGTTTATTTTCTCCAATTGCATGTTTAAACAATTTTTAACATTTTTTAAAGTTGTGAATTCTCAATTCTATTCCTCCATGCCTCTCTCCCTTCTCCCTTCCCTAAGATAATAAGCAATTCAGAATAGGTTATACATGCACAATCATGTAAAACATTTCCATGTCAGTCATTTTGTACAGCAAGATTCAAACAAAAAAAAAGAATAAATGAAAGGAAGGAAGGAAAGCAGAAAAAATAGCATGTTTTAGTCTGTATTTAAGACATTATCAGATCTTTCTCTGGAGGCAGACATCATGAGTCCTTTGGGATAGTCTTGAATCATTGTATTGCTGAGAATAGCTAAGTCGTTCACAGTTCTTCATAGAACAATACTTCTGTTACTGTGTACAATGTTTTCCTGGTTCTGATCACTTCACTCTACATCAACTCATATAAGTCTTTGCTGGTTTTTTTTTTTCCTGAGGTCATCCTGCTTGCTATTTCTTATAGGACAATAATACTCCACCACAATCATATACCACAGTTTGTTCAGTCATTCTCCAACTGGTGGGCATCCCCTCAATTTCCAATTCTTTGCCATTACAAAAAGAGGTGCTATAAATATTTTTTGTACAAATATCCCCCTCCCCCACATACATTTTTTATTTCTTTGGGCTCTAGACTTTGAAGTGGTATTATATAAAAGAGTATGCAGTTTTATAGTCCTTTGGGCATAGTTCCAAATTGCTTTCCAGAATGGCTATATTGGTTCACAACTTCACCAATAGTGTATTAGTCTCCCAGTTTTCCTATATGATCTCCAAAATCATTTTTATTTTTTGACATATTAGCCAATCTGATAGATATGAGGTGGTGCCTCAGAGTTGTCTTAATTTGCATTTCTCAAATCAACAATGATTTAGAGCATTTAGAATGATGTATTTGTAAGTTTACTTGAAAGACAGGAAGCACAGTGGATGAGGCTGGATTTGGTGTCAAGAAAACCTAATTTCAAATTTATCCTTGGATGCTTACTAGCTTTGTGATGACAGCCAACTCATTTAGCTCCTTTCTGCCTCAGTTTCTTCAACTGCAAAATGAGGGTGTTAATAATAGCATCTATTTCTTAGGGTTGTTATGAGGATCAAATAAAGTATTTGTAAAGGGCTTGGCACAGCTTCTGGATTTTTTTTTAATTGTTGAGTCATTTCAGTCATGTCTGACTCTCTGAGATGCCATGTGTAGTCTTTTTGGCAAAGATACTAGAGTGGTTTGCCATTTCCTTCATCAACTCATTCTATAGATGAGGAAATTGAGGCAATCAGGGTTAAGTGACATGCCCAGGGTCACATAGCTAATAAGTGTCCAAGGACAGATTTGAACTTAGGTCCTCTGGACTCCAGGGCTGGTGTTCTATCCACCGTGTAACCTAGCTGCCTAGCTGTCACATGATAGATGCTTAATAAATTCATCCTTTCTCTCTCCCTCTCTTCCTTCTTCTGTCCCTCCTTTGCCTTCCTTCCTTTCTTCTATCCATCCAAGTATAGCTGCAGTGGTTTAATGGTTGTAGATAAGCAAAACCTTACTAATGTCTTCAATAAATATCTCTGAATATTAAGACAAGGGCAAGTAAAACTATCTAAGTGATTGAGACAAATGATAAATTAGATTCTTTGTTCATTTAAGGCAGGGACTGGGGGGAAGGAAGAAAAAAATTATATGATAATGTTTATTTGAAAGGAATGGCAAGTTGTGCATAGTAAATTTGCAGTTTCATATGCAATATTTTTGTTGCACTGTTAAATAAATGCTTGTTTTATTCCGTATATTAAAAACAAAATTAAAAATAAAATTAAAAATAAATAAAACTTTTGATAAATGATAACAAAATCACTTTAAAAGAGCATTTTATAATAAGGCTGGTTTACCAAAGGTGAGTATTTGCTTTGGAATAGCTAATATACATTAAAATTAACCCCTACCATTAAAGGGGAATGAAGCAACTAACTGAGTTATTACTTTTTCAGTTTCTAATTAGAATTGCCCAAACGGCAAAAGCCAATTACTCAGAAATGAAAAAAAAATTTATGGTTGCAAAATCAAACTTCTTTTGTAGGTAGAGTATTGATTTACTGGATTATAACTATGTACTCTGGGGGTAATAAAAACTGTCTCCTGGTTTTTTTAGGGTAAGTAATCTCTCTTGTCCACATACTGAATTGCTGCGTGGTGATCAAAATGAGCCCAGGAAGCCTTTAGTGACTTCAAGAGTCTTTTCAAGAAACCTAGAAAGTTTTAGAGAACGGAAAACATGTATCATACCAATGTAATGATATACTAAAACAAATCAATCAGCCAGTAACTCTCTGACTTCTATTCTCCTAAAAAGGAGGTCTTTTTAGGCCTCTCTTTATCTCTCAGTCTCTCTCGAGTCTTCCTACTTCATTACTGAATTGAAAATTCTTTTTCAAAAGTTTTCATAGTAAAATCTGATAACTTTTTTTTTCAAATTTCCTTTTTTTCTTTGTTTTCATCCTTCTTAATTGGTATGTAGCATTTGATGCTGTTGACTATCCTCTTCTCGTAGATACACTCTCCTTGCTGGGTTTTCCTGACAATTTCTTCTCTTGATTCTTCTCTTTCCTTTATGGTCTCCTTTCTGAGATTGGTCTCCTTTCTTGGTCTCCTTTGCTGAAATTCATCACCTGTGCCTTGCCTACTAACTGTAAGTGAACTCCAAGGCTGTGGACTGGGCCTCCTTCTTAATCTCTACACTTTCTCTGGACACTATCTACAATATCACCTCATCAATTGCCATGTGTTACAATCACCACCTCTAGGCAGATGACTCCCAGATCTATATATCTCAGGCCCATTCTGTCTCCTAAACTCTTGTTCTACTTCACCAACTACATACTGAGAATTTGAAACAAGATGTGTTGTAAACATTTCAAATTAAGCATGTCCAAAGTAAAATTAGTTATCCTTTCCTCCAAAACCCAACCATCTGCTGTAATTTCCTGTTACTGGCCAGGTCACCACCACCTTTCTAATAACCTAGATTCCTAACCTTTATATAATTCTTCTCATTGTCTTACCCCATATAACCTGTCAATTTTTATATCTGTTCATTTGTAGCACTATAATATTCCTCATATAGGTTACTTCCTCTCTAGTCACATAGCCACCACCATCCTAGTTCATGCAACAGCCTTCCAGTTGGTTTTCTTGCCTCAAGTCTCTCCCCAAGTCTTCAATCCAAAGCTCACTAAGCTACCAAAGTAAATTTCCTAAAGCAAAGCCCTAATCATGGCAGCCCTCTATCCAATAAACTCCTGTGGTTCTCTATTATGTCTAAGGTAAAAATACAAGCTCTTCAATTTTGCAATTAAAGCTATTTACAACATTATTCCTTCTAGTTCACTTGACAGATGATTGCCCTCCATGAACTCTCCCATTTAAGCATAATAGCCTACTCACAGTTTTACATACACAATTTCTCTATCTCCTATATTTATGACATTTCAAAGGTTGCCCTCCATGCTGGAATGCACACATTCTTTAGCTCTGTATTTTGGAATCCCTGGTTTTCTTCATTATTTAGCTCAAAGCACTGCCTTGTACATGAAGTCTTTCCTGATACTCATTGCTATAAGTTCACACTTTTCCAATACTAAATTGTATTCATCTTGCAAATATTTTGAATGTACTTATATGTACAAGTCTTTCATCATAGAATGTAGGACTCTTGAAGGGACTATTTCACATTACATGACCCAATATTTCACAATACAGAAATAGTCTTTGTATCCTTAACACATAAAACAGTATAAGTATTTTAACATATTTTTATTTATTTCAATAAATGTCTTCCAATTACATGTAAAAAATTAACAATCTTTTTTTTTAAATTTGAGCTTCAAATTTTCTCCCTTCCTCACTCCCATCTCCCTCCTTGAGAAGGCAAGCAATTTGACATAACTTGTACACACACACACACACACACACACACAGGTGTATATATGCAGTCAGGCAAAACATATTTCCATATTATCCATTTTGCAAAAGAAAACACAGGCCAAATGTTTAGATATGTTTTTATTAAAGCAAACAGTGTTTTGTTATTATGATCATATAATCCCTGAATCTGTCTTGGCAGATAGACTCTTAAGTATTTCATACTGTATTCAATTATTTTAAACGGAATTTTTCTCTGTCTTACTGCTGGGTTTTGTGTGGTGTTTTATACGGGTTTTTTTTATATATATATTATGACTAAGCTGATATTGCGTAATGGCAAGCAGGGTGGGACTTTTTGCTGTTTTTTGTTTTGGAATGCTTCTCAGCACTAAGACAATCAAGTGCCTTTGAGTCTTGCCTTTCTTAAAATCAAGAGTCTTTGATTGAATTGAGAGTCTTTGATGACCTGCTTAAGTCACAAGAAAGCCTAAATCACGTGAGTTTGAGTCACATGGTTGTGATGACCTCTGGCCCTGAAGAAGTGTATATATTTAGTCTGAGGTTAGCACTTTGCTTGGGGCTCACTCACTGGAAGACTGTTCATGTGATTTGACCAGACAAGACCAGGGTAGCTATTAGAGCCAACCAGCTTTGAAAAACCCAGATGTTGGTACTTTTCTCTCTGGTAAATATGTATGTAATGTCTTGGGCAGACAGCTAGAAGCCTGTTTGCTGATTTGTGTTATTTTGCTCTGTTTATATAATTTCTGCTTGTAATTTATGTTTGTGTTTTCTCTGAAGTCCAGGGTGCTGACTTTTTCCCCTGAACTAAGTGAATGATGTATGTATGTTTAATTAAAGTAATATTGTTAACCCATTAAAGTTGCTTTCCTTAGAAAAGCAAATCAAAGAACCTGTGCTAGTAGCCCTCCTATGTACTGGTGTATTGGCCTTACACAGCCACAGTAGTGGCAAGTAGCATTGTTGTTACATATTGTTAATTGCTTCAAACAGTTTTTTAGTTGATTGTCTAGTATTCTCTAACTATACCATTATAGCATCTGCAAAGAGTGATAATTTTGTTTCCTCATTGTCTATTTTTATTCCTTCTACTTCTTTTTTCTTCTCATTGTTATAGCTAGCATCTTTAGTATACTGTTGAATAATGGTGGTGATAATGCATATCCTTGCTTCATCCCTGATTGTATCTTAAAGACTTCAAGTTCATCCCCATTACAGATGTTTGCTCTTAGTTTTAGAGAGACAAGACTTTCATTTTAAGAAAGGTTACAAAATGGTAGAGAGAAGGCAGAGACTCACCTGAGCTCTTCCCCAAACCCTTCCAAAGACCTTTAAATAATGCCCTAAAACAAATCCTGGAGTAGCAAAACCCACAAAAGGACAGGGTAAAACAATTTTCTAGTCCAAAGCAACTTAAAAGTTTATCAGGAAAGGTATGTTGCGCCAGGGGAGAGTGGCACACAGTCAAGTACAGGCTGTAGCAGCACAGACCAGGCCCCAACAAACCAAGAGCAGGCCTTGGGAGTGATTGAATCAGCTGCTTCTGAAGCTCTCAGTCTATAGATGGTAAAGGAGTTGAACAACTGGTCAGAAGGAGATTACAGGGGTCTCTTTGCTGGCACTGGGGGCAGGATTCTGTTGCTTTACCTATGTTCAGATCCTGGTCACAGTCCTGGGTGATAGTACCATGGCAAGGAGGAGCACTAGCATATCAGAGCTGGGATGTTCACCACAGTTCCAAGGAATAAAAGAGGGCTCGTGGTCACTCATAGACCAGAGCACAGGCCAGGAGAGTAGTAAACACACCTCTCCATAGATCATACCATCATGGAAAAATTGAAAACTTACAGGTCCCTATAAGTTTCTGTGAAAACACCTGCACAAAACCCCTGAAGCTTAAGACAGTGTGCCTTCCACCCTGGAAGAAGATCCTCACTTTAGCAAAGCGTTAACTCAAAAAATAGTCTGGAAAAATGAGCAAATAATAGAAAAAAATTGGCCATAGAAAGTTACTATGGTGACAAGAAAGCTCAAAACAAACACTCAGAAGACAGCAAAATCAAAATGCCTAAATCCAAAGACTCCAACAAAATATGGATTGGTCTCAGGCCATGGAAGAGCTCAAAAAGGATTGTAAAAATCAAGTAAGAGAGATAGCATAAAAAAATGGGAAGAGAAAAGAAAGTGATACGAGAAAATCATGAAAAAAAGAGTCAACAGATTGGTAAAGGAGATGCGCACAAAAAGTATTGAAGGAAATAACACCTTAAAACAGAGTAGAAAAATTGTAAAGAGATAAAAAAAAAAAGACTAATGAAGATAAGAATGCCTTGAAAAGCCAAATGGCAAAAGATATACAAAAATTCACTGAAGAGTGAAAAATTCACTCTTAAAAAAATTCACTCCTTAAAAAGCAAAATTGGCCAAATGAAGAAAGAAGAATAACTCAAAAAATAGAATTGGCCAAATAGAAAAGGAAGTACAAAACCTCAGTGAAGAAAACAATTCCTTAAAAATTGGAATTGAGAGGGAGGATTCTGGGAAGATGGCAGAGTAGGCCAGAAATTTCCAAGCTCTAAGATGTTTCCTCACAAAAGAGATAAAATAGTGCCTCAGGCCAAACACAGAGCTATAAAAATAAATAAGAGTAGGGGCACAACAGGGGTCCTCCTGGGACAATAGAAGAAGATCTGAAGAAAATTCCTGGGGCAAGGTTTGGTCCCTGTGAAAAGTAAATACCTCCAGGCTAGGTACTAGGTCCACTTAAACAACAAGTGGCAAGCCCTGGGGTTACCTGTGTTAGGAGGCTTCCTCAGCCCCAGGGCCCCAGCAATAGGAACTTTTACTCCTAGGATAGTGAGTTGGGCATCTGAGCCAGGGAAGATTGAGGGAACCTCTGCTGACAAAAAATGCCAGTACAAGCTGTGCTGTGTAGACATAGTAGGGGTTGTGACAACAATGCTGCTTGGAGCTGCTGTGGAGGAATAAGGCCAATAAAAACCAGCACACAGGAGGACTGCTAGCACAGGTTCTTTGATCTGCTTTTCTAAGGAAAGAAACTTTAAGGGGTTTACAATCTTACTTTAATTAAACATACATATACCATTCATTTAGTTCAGGTGAAAAAGTCAGCACCCTGGACTTCAGAGAAAACACAAACATAAATTACAAGCAGAAACTATATAAACAGATCAAATAACACTAGTCAGCAGACAGAGCTTCTGTTTGTCCATAGCAATACATACATGGTTACCACACAGGGAAGTACCAAATCTGGATTTTCAAAACTGGAGGGCTCCTTAATGGCTACTTAGATTCTCATCTAGCCAAATCACATGAGTGAGCCCCAAAGCAAAACGCTAACCTCAGAGTATGTATACACTTCTTCAGGGCCAGAGGACATCACAACCATGTGACTCAAACTCATGTGACAGGCTTTCTTGTGACTTAAGCCTGTCATCAAAGACTCTTCATTAAATCAAAGACTCTTAATTCAAACAAAGGCAAGACTCAGTCAAAGGCACTTGGTTGCCTTAGTGCTGAGAAGCACTACAAAAGAAAAAACAGCAAAAATTCTCACTTTGCTTGCCATTACAGGGGCAAGAAGGAACCAGCACATGCCAGTAAGGTCAGAAGCAGTGGGGTGGGGATGCTGCTGGCTGTGGGCACTTACAGGAAGTGGGAGGTCTTGGTTCCACTACCAGGCCAGAAAAGAGAACTGAAGATCTGAGGCCAGAGGCACCATTCCAGGGCTAGAGGTGATTACAAAACTTAAGTTACTACTACTACTACTACTACTACTACTACTACTACTACTACTACTACTACTACTACTACTACTACTACTACTACTACAATGCACAGGCAAAGGAGAAAGAATCCAACCATACAGAGTTACTATGGGAATAGAGAAAACCAGAGTTCTTCTTCAGAGAAGCATATTGAACCAAATAACCCTCTTCTAACCCAAAGAGTAATGTCAAATGGTCACCTGCCCCAAAATAATTCATGAAAGAAATTTAAGAAGACCTTAAAAATCAAATAAGACTGAGGAAAAACTGAAAAAAAAAAAAGAACAATACAAGAAAACCAAGAAAATTATGATTGGGCAAGGGGAAGCCAATGAAGTTATAAGAGATCAAGAAATAATAAAAGAAAATATAAAGATGAAAAGAAGTGGACCATTTTATAAATGGATCTGGATAAAAGATCAAGAAGAAAAAACAAGAATAATCAGACTACCTGAAAGCTATGATCAAAAAAAGAACCTAGATACAATAATACAAGAAATAACTGAAGAAAATTGTCCTGCAGCATTAGAATAAGAAGGGAAAGTAGAAATAGAAAAAATCCATCAATCACCACCTGAAAGAAATCCTATGAGGAAAACCCACAGGAATATTATAGTCAAATTCCAAGACCCCCAGCTTAAGGATAAAATATTGTGAGCAACAAGAAAAAAAAAACCAACTTAAATATGGCAGTGCCAAAATTAGAATCACACAAGACTTATCAGTGGAGACAGTGAAAGATCACAGGTCTTGGAATACTAATCAAAGAGCAAAAGAACTGGGGTGCTGGCCAGAAATATCATGCTCAGCAAAGCTAATCATAATCCTGAATGAAAAAAAAGAGCATTTAATGAACTGTCAGACTTTCAGGACTTTGTTTAAAAAAAAAAATCCTGAACTTAACAGAAGATTTAACATACAAGATCCAAGAGAAATATAAGATACATACCAAAGACTAATTACAAGGGACTCACTAAGGACAGACTTTAACTTTCATGTATATAAAATATAAAATGTATTTCTAAGATTGTTGTTAATAACTTGGGAGTTTGTAAGAAAGATTGGGGTAGACTTGAGAAAAAGATACAACTTTAAAAAGTAAAGCCATTCAGGAAGAGCTAAAAAGAGTTAGTTATCTTATACAAATGAGGTACAAGAGAAAGAACCAACACAGAGGAGTTAGATGGGGGAGGAGAGCTGTTAGTTCTTTTTTGTGAATGGGTTCAAGAGTGAACAATGCAAATATATCTAGAAATGTATAAAAATCTTCTAAATTCAGAAAGAACCTTAAGGGGAGAGAGAAGGGACAGAGGATAAAGGAAGGATTTCTGGAGAGGCAGAGGGGATAGGTAAAAGGGCGGTATAGAATGGTGTTTAGGTTAATGGGAATGGGAGGATAAAGGAGGGTTCCTTGGTGGGAAGTAGGTTAAGTAATAGGAAGGCAAGGTAGTGGGTAGAAGTAAAGTAGAGAATTAAGGAAGGATAGGAAATAAAAGATATACACAAACGTAAAAACAAAGATCAGGAATAGAATTTGTAAGGAAAAATATATATCTAAATATGTATGTATATGTGTATATGTAAATATATCCATGCATAATTATAGCCTTCTGGGGGGAGGAGGTATGAGTACATATACATATGGATATGTATATATCTATGTCTACAAATATATGTATGCTTAATTGTAGCCTGGGGGGGGGCGGGGAATGGAAGGGAGAAAAAGAATAAAATAAAAAGTGTACAGCAGAGAACAAAAAAAAAAATCCCTACAAAGAAGCAAAGAAAAGATGGACAGCTCTCAACACAACATATAGTATTTATTATATAGATTTTCTTGAAATGGAAATTTATTGCCATATATTTTGAATCCTCTCTGATGTTATGCTATGCACATGACATTTTTTTTCCTTTTCTTATTTTACATTTAAGTTTTAATATTTAAGTTTCTACACTTTCTTTTTGTTTTTGCATTATGTATTTAAGTCTAAAATTAAAAAAGATAATTTTTTAAAAATTTAATAAATAAAAAATTATAATTGAGCAAGTGGAAGCTAATGACTCTATGAGACATCAAGAAACAATAAGAAGAAAAAAAAAACAAAAATGAAAAAATTGAAGACAATGTGAAATATTTCATGAGACAAACAACTGACCAGGAAAATAGATCCAGGAAAAATAATTTAAAAATTATTGGACTACCTAAAACCATGGTAAAAGAAAAAAGAATATAGACATCATCTTTTCACCAAATTATCAAGCAAAACTGCCCTGATATTCTAGAACCAGAGGGTAAAATAAAAATGGAAAGAATCCACTGATCACCTCCTAAAAGTGATTTCAAAATAAAAATCTCCAGGAATATTATAGCCAAATTCAAGAGCTCCCAGGTCAGAGGAAATATATTGCAAACAGTCAAAAAGAAACAATTAAAGTATTGTGGAGCCACAGTCAAGATAACAAAAGACATAGTAGCTTCTACATTAAAGGATTGGAAGGCTTGGAATATGATATTCCAGAGGACAAAGAACTAGAATTACAATCAAAAATCATCTACGGAGCAAAACTAAGTATATTCCATAAGGGGGAAAATAGACATTCAATGAAATAGAAGCCCTTCAAGCATTCCTGAGGAAAAGACCAGAGCTGAATAGAAAATTCAACTTGCAAATAATACGACACAAAAGAAGCATAAAAAAGTGAACAGGAAAGGGAAATCATGAGGGCCTTAATAAGGTTAAACTGTTTATATTCCTACCTGGGAAAATAATACTTGTAACTCATAAGAGCTTTTTCATTATTATGGCAGTTAGAAGGATTATATGTAGACAGAGGGTACTGTGTGAGTTGAATATGATGGGATATCTTTAAAATAAAATTATGGGGTGAGAAAGAAGAATGCACTGGTAGAAAGGAAAAGGGAGAGGTAGAATGGGGTAAAATATCTCTTATGAAAGAGACAAGAAAGAGCTATGACAGTGGAGGGGAAGAGGAAGGAGGTGGTGGGGAATGCTTAAACCTTACCCTCAATGGAATTGGCTCAAAGAGGGAATAACACACCTACTCAACTGGGCATTAAATTCTATCTATAGGAAAGTAGGAGGGGAAAAGGAAGAGAGAAGGGGGAGTGCTCATAGAAGGGAGGGTAGATTGGGAGAGGCAATAGTCAGAAGCAAACACTTTTGAGGAGAAACAGGGTGAAATGAAAGAGAAAATAGAATAAACAGGGAGGGAAATAGGATAGAGGGAAATACAGTTAGCAATCATAACTGCAAAAACAATTTTGAGGCAAGTTTCTCTGGCAAATACTTCATCTCTCAAATATATAGAGTAATGTGTCAAATTCATAAAAATAAGAACCACTCTCCAATTGAAAAACAATGATAAAAAATAAGAAGTCAGTTTTCAGATGAAATAAACTATCTATAGACATATAAAAAAAGCTCTAAATTGCTATTGATTTGGACAAATGCAAATTAAAACAATACTGAGGTATTAACTACCTCTCACCCATTAGAGTGGCTAATAGGACAGAAAAGGAGAATGATAAATGTTGGAGGGGATGTGGGAAAACTGAAATACTAATGAAACATTGGTGAAGTTGCGAACTGATTCAACCATTATGTAAAGCATTTTGGAACTATGCCCAAATATTTATAGCAGCTCTTTTTCTGGTGGCAAAGAACTGGAAATTGAAGGGATGCCCATTAATTGGGGAATGGCTGAAAAATTTTTGGTATATGATTGTGGTGAAATACTATTGTGATATAAGAAACAATGAACTAGATGCTCTAACAAAAACCTGGAGAAATTTACATGAACTAATACGAAGTGAAGTGAATATAACCAGGAGAACACTGTACATAGTAGCAACAATATTGTAAGACGATCAACTGTGAATGACTTAGCTTCTCTAAGCAATACAATGATGCAAGACAACTCTGAAGGACTTATCATGAAAAATACTATCCATCTCCAGAGAAAGTACTGATGGATTCTGAATACAAACTAAAGCATATTTTTAACTGTATTTTGAGGGTATTACTTTGGTCTATGTTTTGTTTTATAACATGACTAATATTGAAATACATTTTGTATGATTAGCCATGTATAATGTATGTCAAATTGCCTTCTCAATGAGGGTATGGGGAGGGAGGGAATTTGGAACTCAACTTTTAAAATGAATGATGAAAACTGTTTTTACTTGTAATAGGGGAAATAAAATATTAAAATAAAGATTCCATTGATTACTATGCTTTCTACTATTTTAATAGAAATGGATGTTTTATTTTGTCAAAAGCTTTTTCATTGTCTATTGATATAATCACATGATTTTTGTTGTTTTAGTTATTGATATAGTCAATTATGCTAAAAGCTTTCCTAATATTGAACCAGTCCTGCATTCCTAGAATAAATGCACATAGTGATAGAGTATGGCACCATAAGCTATTTTCAAGTGTGGTCCTTTGAATCCACACTTCACAGAACAAATCCCCTTAATAAAATAATTTGTTCCACAAAACTTGGATTCAGTCAGAAGGCCACATCCAATGACCTAGACAGCCACATGTGGCTTCAAGGCTGCAGATTCCCCACCACTGGATGGGCTTTATGATATATTGCTGAATTACTTCCTAGTGTTTTATTAAAAATTTTTACACAGATATTCATTAGGGAAATTGGCCTATAACTTCCTTTCTCTGTTTTAGTTCTTCCTGGTTTGGGTATCAGTACCACATTTATGTTATAGCAGAAATTTGGTATGAATCTCTTTTACCTGCTTTTCAATTGTTTATGGAGTATTGGTATTACTTGTTCCTTAGATAGATTCATTTGTAAATCTGTCTGAATACGGGGCTTTTTTCTCAGGGAACTCATTGATGGATGACTTTTTCAATTAATTTTTCTAAAAGAGGGTTATTTAGGTATTTTATTTCCTCTTCTGTTAATCTGGGTAGTTTATATTTTTATAAAAATTCATCAATTTTACCTAGACTGTCAGTTTTACTGACATATAACTGGGCAGAATAACTGATGACAAGTACTTCAATTTTGTCATTGGTAATAAATTTACCCTTTTCATTTTTGATCCTAGTAATTTGGTTTTCCAATGTAAGTATTAAGCAAATATTTGTTGTTTAACTGATTTAGAACATCTTTGTAACGTATCTTTTAACACAGTATTTTTAACTACCATACTTGCTAACACAGTATGACTAAGAATCATGGAATCCTATGGTTTTTGAAATATCTCAAATGCAAATGATATAAATGGCAATGAAAAGATAAATGTTGATTATTAATCATCCTGACTAATTTTTCCAACTATGACAAATGTCTGGGGCATAGAATAAAAGACATTATCAATAACCAATATGGATGAGAAAAAAGAAGTCAGTCATTTAGTAGGAAGTAGAGGCTACACTATGATTCTCATCTCTACAAAGTATTAAAATAATTAGAAAAAAATTAGTCCCATGCTAATAAAATTATAGATGTGATAAAGTTTATAATTGGACTCATTTTCATTACTGTCTCATTGAAAACACTGTACTGGAACTCAAATGCCTGTGAAAACAGAGAGGAGGTTGTAAATGTGAATAATACACTTTAGTTTGGGCTTTTATATTTTATTTTTACATATATCTGAACATGAGTGACATGCAAAATGAGAGGAACCATGATGTTTTATAAAGAATACTTGAGCAGATGGGGGTAGAAGTGAATTCTACTCACAGTTTTTCCACTAAATGGCTATAGGTATATGGCCAGTAATTTAATCTATCACTTTTCTTATCAATAAAATAAGAGATTTGGACAAGATAATCTTATAAGACCTTTCCAGCTATAACATGGTAAATTAAATGAGATACTCAGTTTTATTAATAGGAATTGAAAGTAGCATTATAAAAAGTTAAATGCCTTTTCCCCATATTTTTCTTTGAAAGTAGAATTAAATTAAGTCTTTCCATCAAAAAGATCCTTTAAATGAGGAGGTTGGAATAGACGACCTCTAAGAAAACTTTCAACTCTAATTCTCTGAAAATTATGACTTTCTGCCACATCTACATCAAATTAAATAATGCAGAGAGGAAAAGGGTATAAAACAGACTATAGTGGCTGTTTTGTTTACACATTCCTGAACAGACAGGAGATTTTTTTTCCCTCTCTTTTTCCAATATAAAATGCTTTTTTAATCAATGTGTCCAATATTCACTATAAGAGATTGAATATTTTTTTCATATTTATATGTATCCAATCAAAGTTGGCGTTGTAGAATTGTCAGATTTGTGTTAGTGGGCACAATGAAAATCTTATAGGGTTAAGATTAAGGAAGATAACAATAATCACGCTAAAAAGTTGCCTTTTCCTTCTTTCCTTCTTCTCTCCCTTCGCTCCTTCTTTCCTCCCTCCTTCCTTCCCTCCCTTCATTCCTTCATTTTTTTCTTTTCTGAAAATCACTTTCACACTTGTGTACATACCTTTTGACAGGCTGCATGATATCAGGGACTTTCAGCAAAATGAAAAATCAAACTTAAACATGTGATATATTTGAAGTGACCAATGAGTTTTATCAACAGTACCAAAGAAATCTGTTGTTCAATGAAAACAGAAGAACAAAAAGTGCATTATGTGTATCTAAGGTAACATTCTTATTTGTGCCTATGTATATCTGACTAAGATTCAACTTAATCTTAATGTTCTTAATCACTTTGGACCTGTCATCTTTAATCATATCTTTTAATTATTCTTACATAATTTTAGAAAATCTTGTAAACAGATGATTTTAGTAGTTTCTTGTACTAGTGCTGCTATAACTATGACAACTAATAACAAAATATCATATTTATATTATGCATGTATAACATTAAAGTCTACAAGCATGTTGTTACAACTGTAAGGCATAAGCATAATTTTCCTACTTTTCTAGATAAGGAAACTGAGTCCCAGGAAGGTTAGACGACTTATCTGTGGTTACATATCTAGCAAGTGGAATTATATAAACTAGTCTAATGGAGAATCCCTATGAATAAAATGTTACTAACAAAATAACTGCAAACTAGCAACTACCATAAGACTTCTCCAAGTCAATCATAAGAAAAATGCAAATCAAAATATGCATAAGGTTTTACCTATGACCCAGGAAATTTGCAAAGAAGATAAAGGGTAGGTATAGGAATTGTCAAAAAGCAGACATATTAATATAATTTTGGAGGAGCTGCAAATTGGTTTCACTATTCTGGAAAGCAGTTTGGTATTAAAATAGGAATTTAAAGTGACTGAAATATAGGCAGTCCTTGGCAAACAGATCCTGTCGGCAGGCACACTCTCCAAAGTAGTTAAAGACAAAAAAAGGTCATATATACACACAATACTAATTGCAGGATTTTTTTGTTAGCGAAGAAATAGGTACAAGGTATAGGCCCATCATCTAAGGAATGGTTATACAAATTTTGGTAGAGAAATACAATGGAATAATATGACACATTAGGAAATGCTGTACGTGAATCTAGAGATGCATTGGAAGATATATGAACTATTATTGAGTGAAATAAGTACAATTAGGAAAATAACATACTTACAGAATTACTAAAATAATGTTAAACCAATAATCAAATATAATCAGTGCTAGAGGAGAAAACTTCTTCCCTCCTTTGTAGACACAAAAGACCATGTGGAATACTGTATATCTGGTAAGGCTCAGCTGATGTTGGTTAGTTTTGCTATAATGCCTGCCTCTCTCTCTCTCTTTCTCTCTCTCTCTCTCTGTCTTTCTCTCTCTCTCTCATTTGCTAAAATGTTTGACATACTGAATAAGAGAGGAGGTGGATATATTCACAAGTTAAAATGATACAAAAATTAAACAAAAACACCTAAAATTATGGAGTTCTTGGTCATATTACTAATAAAATAGAGGGGTAGACATTTTTTTCTCCATTCCCCACTGCATCAAAAAAGTCTTTATAATTTAATCATATTTTTAAATTATTGTTTTCGAGCATTTATTTTATGCAAGGTATTGTGCTAAATACTATGAGGAAAAATATTAGTAACAACAGCTCTACAGAATTTCATAGTTTATTAAGAGAGATATGGCATCATCAATTGGGGAATTGCTGAACAAATGTGGTATATGATTGTGATGGTATATGCTTGCTCTATTAAGAAATGATGAGCCCAGGTAAAGGAGAAAATATTTCAAGCAGCCAGAAAGAAACAATTCTACTATTGTTGAAACACAATCGGGATAACACAAGATCTAGCAGCTTCTACATTAAGGGATCAAAAGGCTTGGAATATGATATTCTGGAGGTCAAAGGAGCTAGGATTAAAACCAAGAATCACCTACCCAGCAAAACTGAGTATAATACTTCAGGGCAAAATATGGACTTTCAATAAAATAGAGGACTTTCAAGCATTCTCAATGAAAAGACTAGAGCTGAATAGAAAATTTGACTTTCAAATACAAGACTCAAGAGAAACATGAAAAGGTAAACAGGAAAGAGAAGCCATAAGGAACTTATTAAAGTTGAACTGTTTTGTTTACATTCCTACATGGAAAGATGATATTTGTAACTCATGAGACCTTCCTCAGTATCAGGGTAGTTGAAAGGAATATACATATATATATAGACAATGGCACAGAATGAGTTGAATATGAAGGGATAATATCTAAAAAAATAAAATAAAAGGGTCAGAGAGGAATATAATGGGAGAAGGAGAAAGGGAGAGATAGAATGGAATAAATTATCTCACATAAAACTGGCAAGAAAAAGCTGTTCTAATGGAAAGGAAGAGGGGGCAGGTGAAAGGGAATGAGTGAATCTTGCTCTCATCAGATTTGACTTAAGGAAGGAATATCATACACACTCAATTGGGTATCTTACCCTACAGGAAAGTAGTGGGGAAGGGGATAAGAGAGGGGAGATGACAGAAGGGAGGGCATATTGGGGGAGGAGGTAGTCAAAAGCAAACACTTTTGAAAAGGGACAGGGTCAAGGGAGAAAATTGAATAAAGGGGGACAGGATAGGATGGAGGGAAATATGGTTCATCTTTCTCAACCTGACTATTATAGAAGTGTTTTGCACAACAATACATGTGTGGCCTATGTTGAATTGCTTGCCTTCTCAAGGAAGATGGAGGCAGAGAGAAGAAGGGAGAGAATTTGCAATTCAAAGTTCTAAAAACAAATGTTCAAAAAAAATGTTGTTTTTACACACAACTGGGAAATAAGATACGCAGGCAATGGGGTACAGAAATCTATCTTTCCCTATAAGAAAGTAAGGGGAAAGTGGATAAGGAGGGGAGTGCGGTGACAGAAGGAGGGCAGACCTCTGAAAGAGGAAAGAGGCGATCAGAATATATGCCATCTTAGGGGGACAGGTACAAATGTGTAGAAAATTTGTAACTCAAAATCTTGTGGAAATCAATATTGAAAACTAAAAATATCAAATAATTTTTAAACATCAGATAAAAAAAGAAATGATGAGCAGGATGCTTTCAGAAAAACCTGGGAGGACTTACATGAACTCAAGCAAAATGAAGTAGAACCAACAGAATATTATACACAGCAACAGCAATACATACATATGAACAACTGTGAATGATTTAGCTATTCTCAGCAATACAATGATCCAAGACAATTCTGAAAGACATGATGAAAAATGCTATCCATCTCCAGAGAAGGATCTGATGAAGTCTGAATGCAGATTAAAGCATAATTTTTTCACTTTTTATTTTGGTACTTGCTTTTTTGTGACATGACTAATGGAAATATGCTTTGAATGATATCACATGTATAATTGATATCACATTTCTTTCCATCTCTGTGGGTGGGGGAGGGGAGGGAAGGAGAGAATTCAGAACTTCAAATTTAAAAAAAAAGAATGTTAAAAATAAATAATTTTTAAAAGGGGAAAAAAGAGAGATAAGACATATATAGAAACAAACAAAATGTAAGGAAGCTAGAGTTGGAAGGCTCTTAAAGACTTTCTTAGCTCACTCCATACACATTTTACTGATGAGTTAACCAAGATGAGTAAGTCACTATACATGGAAATGTGACATTTGAAGTCTAGAAGGAAGATAAGGCAATATAGATATAAATATACTAGGAAGGGTATGTTTTTGTAAGATAATACATACATAGTCCAATTTCAAGGCTCAAAGATGCTACAACAGTTCCAGAGTCAGTAAAAAAAATGCAAGGCATCAAGGAAATATGACATTTAACTACTTTAGTCCTCCAGACAGGATATTGAGACAACTAAAATGGTGCCTCAACAGAGCAGCAGGTTCATAGTGTGATTGAAAGCGACAAAAGTGCTCATGCAATAGTTTCAATAAATGGTAGGGGAAATTCAAAACAAAACAAAACATTGTCTATTTGAAAATTTAATTAGCCGAATTCCTGCTTTTACTCTGATCAACCACTGCATTGCAGAGTGCACTCAGGATGTGTGCATATGACTATAATTCTACTCTCTTGAATATATGAGTGTACAAAGTGGTTTCAACTGCCAATCTCTGAGAGATTTTCTACTTCTGGTTCAGTTACAAATGCCTTTAACTACAGATCACTAGAAATATAATTATCAAACAAGAAATAATCTACATTAGACAATAAAATTCTAAATTATTACACTATAATTTAATTTCTCTATGACAATGATCCTTTACTAAGTACTGGCTGTACTTCTTTGTCATATAATAGTGATCATGCTGAGTGGTATAATTTTTGTACTGCTTAGCATGGCGTTCCCACATGGGAGAAGATGCTGTGCTCTATGAGCAAAGCAGAATTGAAACAGCTCAAAGGAAATGCAGCATGTGCAAGTTTGGAATATCCACCCCAAATGTTCACATGGACTATTTGTGCCTGGCCTGTGGCAGAGCATTCCAAGCTCATATTGGCCTGATCAGCTCGGCACAGTCAGACACATTGAAGCTTGACTCAAGCATAGTGATGTCATTTTGGTCCTCTCCAAAAATGAAGGACAACAACCAACCAATAGTGATCACAACGAGTGATCTTGGCTTCATATCAAGAACAAATCAGGCTAGACTGACCAGTTTCTTTATTTGGCCATGGTAACCATATTGAAAGATGAGGGAAATGCTATAAACATAGTTTACCAAGAAATCATCTGACAAAATCTCCCATGTTTATCTTACATAGTAGGTAAAGAAAGGGGGCTAGACATGAGGGCAGTTAAGTGAATTTGGAATTAATTTACAGAAAGTACTCAAAACAAAGTATGCCATCCTGGAAAGAGTTCTCTGGTAGAGTGCCTGAGGCATTTGTCTTTGAACTTGTGCTATTTAATATTTGTGTCAATTCTTGGACAAAGGCAAAAATGGCATCAATAATGAATTCACAGACAACACAAATATGGGAAAGTTAGTTAAAATATATCAATGTTAGGATCCAAAAAGGACAAATTTTTGGGTCACATGACCAAGATATTTTCCCCACTCCTCAAAAGGTATTACAATCTCCCCAAATAGTTATAATGTATAAAAGGCAAAAAGATAGTATCTGTCTTCACAGGCCAGAACAACAAGCTTAATAAATACATGTAGGCATTCACAGGGAAACATTCTAATCTCTAAGGGGCTTACTCAACAACCTCTTTACCTCCAGCCCTCAAGTTCTAGTAGTGTGAAAATCTATACTGAATTGATGCCGACGTACCCTACCACTCATCCCCCCAACCCTCCATTCTTTAGCAATAAGAAATGGACCTCAACTCTAACATCCACGTACAGAGGAAATAAAAAAGTAGAAAGTCAGGAGGAAGTTATTTCTAAAACAAGAGCTCCCCAAAGCAGAACTCAGGTAGAGAACTAAAGAACAAAGGGAATGCGAAAAGTATACCAACTTGTATGGCAGTAGGAGGTGGTTGCCTTAGACCTAAAGGCAGAAAGAATTATCATCTAGATAAGGTCATTCCAGTCCTTCAGGAGACAGGCTGGTGAAAATCAAATTCATTAACATGCCTGAGACATCCTTAAGGTCTAGCTCTTAGGGACAGCCATCAAAAGAAAAGTCAGAAAGTAATCAACAGCAGAATATAAGGGGGGAAATGACAGAAAAAGGAAAAAAAAAATTAAATGAAAACTAAAGAACACTACCAGATAAATTATCAGGAAAGACACTAAAACAGAAAAACATTTGACCACCAAGACATATCAATGAAAACATAGCTAAATAAATATTTCAAGACAAAGGAAAATTAACTAACACCTGAAGAGGGAGACAACACTGCATTCTCATGAAGCATAAAACCAGAGCAAGACATTTCTTATTGGTTCAAGACAGAAATAAAAGTCTTGAAAGAATTCAAGAGGAGAAAATGGCAGAATTTATGGTATGCATAAGAGAAAGAATAGAATAGAAAGTTTGAGTCCACGTATTAGGGATAAGGGGAGACATGTAATTCTCTTCAAAGAGTGAACTGATAGGGACATGTAAACAAATGGGAAAGGCTATATAGAAGAAAAAAATTTTAAAGAATAATATTAAAAGAACATATGATAACAATACAAGTAAAATACTGTTCATGAAGATAAGATATATACATACAGGGGCGGAGCCAAGATGGTGGCTGGAAAGCCGGGACTACCGTGAGCTCCCCACCAAGTCCCTCCAAAAACCTATAAAAAA
>CM053626.1:267918664-267935309 GCA_028646595.1 Phalanger gymnotis
ACCACCAACCACCACTAACAACTTGGCCATAAAAACTTACTAGGGTGACAAGGAATGTCAGAACAGAACTCAGAAGAAGATAATTATATCAAAACAGCTACAAGCAAAGGTCAAAGAAATAAAAACATGAATTGGACACAAGTCCAACAAGAATTTCTGGATGATCTCAAAAAGGATTTTAAAAATCAGGAGAAGTAAAGGACAAACTGGGAAAGGAAATGAAAATGTTGCAAAAAAATTATGAAAAGAAAGTCAACAGCTTGGTAAAAGAGGCACAATATATACTAAAGAAACAATACTTTAAGAAGAATTGCCCAAATGACAAAATAGAAGCAACAATTAACTGAAGAAAAGAACTCCTTAAAAAGTAGAATTGAGCAAATGGGAAAAGAGGTACAAAAGCTCACTAAAGATGGTAATTCCTTAAAAATTAGAATCAGACAAGTGGAAGCTAATGACTCTGAGACATCAAGAAACAATAAAATAAATTCAAAACATTTTTTAAATAGAAGAAAATATGAAATACCTCATCAGAAAAACAAATGACCTGGAAAATCAATCAAGGAAAGGTGAGTTAAAAATTACTGGACTACCTGAAAGCCATGATCAAGAAAAGAACATAGAAATCACATTTCAAGAAATTATCAAGGAAAACTTCGATATCCTTAATTGAAAGAATCTACCTGCTGAAAGAAAATTCAAAATTCTTGGGAAAATTTCCAGGAATATTATAGCCAAATTCTAGAGTTCCCTGGTCAATGAGGAAATACTGCAAGTAGCCAGAAAGAAAATTTAAAATATTATGGAGCCACAGTCAAGATAACACAAAATTTAGTAGCTTCTCCATTAAAGGGTCAGAGAGGGCTTGGAATATAATATTCTAGAAGGCAAAGGAGCTAGGATTACAAGAATAATTTATCCAACAAAACTGAGTATAATTCTTCAGGGCAAAAAATGGATGTTTAATGAAAGCATTTATGCAGTTTTAAGCATTCCTGATGAAAAGAACAGTGCGATAGAAAATTTGGCCTTTAATACAAGGTTTAAGTGAAGCATAAAAAAGTAAACATGAAAGAAAAATCATGAGAATTTCAATAAGGTTAAACTGTTTACATTCCTATATAGGAAAATGTTACTTGTAACTCCTAAGAACTTTATCATTATTAGGGCAGCTGGAAGGAGTATACATAGAGGGCTTGGGTGTGCATTGGTGATAATAGGATGATTTTTTTAAAAAAAATTAAGGAATGAGAAAGAGGAATGCATTGGGAGAAGAAGAAGGGAGACCAAGATCAGAGAGTGTTATCTCACATAAGTGAAATGAGAAGGAAAGTTTTTACAGTGGAGGCGAAAATGGTGGTGGGGGGCAATGCTTGAAACTTAGTCTCATTGGAATTGCCTCAAAGGAAAAATAACCTACACACTCAACTGGGTATATAGATCTATCTTAGCCTACAGGGAAGAAGAATGAAATAAAGGTGGAGAGGTGGCTTATAGAAGTGAGGGTGAATTAAGGGAGACAATGGTGAGATGCAAAACAGACTTTTTTGAGGACAGACGAGAGGGAGAAAGAAAGGAAAGAGAAGGAGAAAGAAAATAGAATATCCAGAAATACACAGTAATCTTAACTGAATGTGAATGGGATGAACTCACCCATAAAATTGAAGTGGATAGCCGAATGGAGTGTCATTTATTTTTAGTTTAGTTTGAGGGCAGGTTCTGTTAACTTTTTGTCTTTTTATTCCTAGTGCCTAGCACAGTGTCTGGCACAGAGTAAGGAGCTGTATAATGAATCTCATTGATTTGAATAGCTTCCTTCAATATTGTTTTTGCATACACAGTTCTCATAATTTCAGCAATGGAATACCTTTCTTATTTTGCTGAGAATTCTGTAGTCTGAAAGTGTATTTGACATATAGTAAATGCTTAATAAAAAAGTTTTTGAGTGATCTGTCAGATGTGGGACTTGAATCCTTTTGACTCCAAAGCTTGGTGTTTATCCATTACATCATGTTAACATTTCCATGACAAAAATAGGTATGCTAATACAATTAAAAAGCATTTATCATATTTCTACTATGTGTCAAACACCATTCCAGTAACTGAAACTACAAACATAAAAGTGAAATTTTATGGAATCAATTTTTTAGGTTAAAATACTAATTCATCTTTCATAACACATTTTTATAATTGTATTTATTTGTTACTTTTTCCTCTGAGGAATTGAGTGTGGAAACCCAGAAATGAAGTGCTAAGTTTTCAGGATAGTTCAAGTTCAGTTCAGAATTGGGATTCTAATGACTTAGAATGGGGAAAATGTATTTATTATCTCTCATGGTTTTTATTTGACTCATCAATTTGAAAATAATTTTAATACGTAATATTTTATGTTAGAATAAGATATATTTGGGACAATTACAACAGAAATGAAAAATCTGCCTTATTTTCCATTCTCTTATCCAATAATACATATATATATATATACATTCATATATTTTATATGTATGTATATGTGTATGTATATAGTGTACATATATGCTATCTTACATGACAAAATATTTTTTTGTCAGTCATCATGTGTGACTAAAAAAATGCAGATCAAGGTAGAGCCTGTAAAATAAAATGACACAACATGCCCCTGAGGCTGTAAAATGACTCACCTTGTATCACATTCTTTGAAATCCTGGAATAGAGGAAGAGTGCTAGGAATCAGTTTTGGATGCATTTGAATTCATTAATGATCTATTGGCTCATTCAGTCTGTTATCATTCTATTGGAACCTCTTGTATATTTTATCCAGTTGGGGAAATGGGCTGAAGTGAAACTTCCTGAGCAACCATAAGGATATTAAGTCTTATTTGCTTCTATCTGGAAATCTTACAGACATCACCTAAGCAAATGCTAAGTACTGAGGTGAAAAGCTTTGAGTATAACAGGAGCTCATTAAGACCATCTGGCCAGCATTGATTTATGTGGGGGGAAAACATACCTCACAGAGTGGCCTAATTTAAATTCACGTGTTTATAAGTATGAAAAGAGCATCTCTTTCAATCAGTTTTCATTCTTGGAATACAGTATGGACATATTCTGAGAATTTCTTCCAGAGGGAGGGGTATATTTGTGTGTGTGTGTGTGTGTGTGTGTGTGTGTGTGTGTGATAAATGATCACTTATAAATACATGTTGAAGCTGGCTAGAGTATAGAACAACCATGCAAATGAAACCTGGCCCAGGGCTGGATAAAATTAGGGCAGTAAGTAATAAATCTTCCACTTAGGATGCAAAAAAATTCAATAGAAATACAAACTGTGATCATCTATAATTGAACAGTAGAACTTCTTAAAGATATTGTTTTCAGCCCTCATGAGATATATCATTACCTCTTTAATAGTACTACCTTTTAACTTTTTAAAATAAAATTTTAAAGACAATAGGGATTCCCAGGTCTCATAAGGTCTCAAAGACCTTAGTGACTGGCTTTGAGATAATGTTGAATAGGCCAATTTGAAGACATATCTACGCCATCACCTTTGGTCCCTAAAGTTAAACCACTTCTTAGAAGAACAGACAAAAGACAGTCAATATCAGCTTTAAGACCTCAGATCCAGCTAACCAGAATTTCTCACTATGTTCTTGACAAAGTGAGAATGTTGGTGTTTCCCATCCTTTTGTGTTCCACTCAATTCATCCTATCTGAAACATTGCCTCTCCTCTGGAAAGATCACTCTGTTCTCCTAGGAGTTAATCTAAAAAAAAGATAACCATCTTTATTACAAATGGGAATGTTGGTATCAGTCATATTGATAATTGGGGTAATTTTGTGAAAACATTTTAGGCAAAAAATCTTGTTAGTTTATAAATATTCTCTAACTACTTTAGGCTGCTTAAAAAAACTTAGAACAGATCCTCTAAAATTAAGTTAATTTCATTTTTGTTATATTTCCTAGAATGGTCAGTCAGAGTAATTTCAAGGACAAGGAGTATATGAAATTCAGCCAGTCATCTGACAAGGTAATTTATAATATCCTCATGGACAAGATAGAGGAAAAGGTAATCAGATGATAGGACTGAAAGGTATGATCATAAGTGATTAAAAATTATAACCAGAGAGTCAATTATTAAATCTATGTCAACATGGGGAATCTTTAGTAAAGTTCTTATTGTGCAATTCATTCCTCATCCCTAGTCTGTTCAAAACATGTTTCAATGACTTGGCCAAAAGTATGAATGGTGGAAGGATACTTAATGCATTCAGTAAGGAGGATTCAAAAAGTCTCAGTTCACTGGAATGAGTCAAAAGGAATGAAATGATATTGTATAAAAGTATGAAGGTAAAGTACTAGTTCTAAGTTTAAAAATCAACTGCACAAATAAAAGGAAAATAAGACTTAATAGTATTTTTCTCCAATAAAAAGTAGCTTAGGGGCAGGTAGGTGGCACAGTGAATAGATCACTGGCCCTGGAGTCAGGAGGACCTGAGTTCAAATCCAGGCTGAGACACTTGACACTAGCTGTGTGACCTTGGGCAAGTCACTTAACCCCAATTGCCTTGCCTTCCCCCCTCCAAAAAAAAATTAGCATCCCTATTGATTCTAGGCACCAGTGATTCAAAGACAAAATGCAATAGTCCCTGTCTGCATATATACATATATGTACGTAAAATTGTGGTACAGGGTAATTTGAGGAGGCAGAGAGAACTGTTACCTAGGTGAACCAAGAAAGGCTTCCCATATGGGAAGGACATGTGACCCAGACCTTGAAGGAAACTAGAAATTCTAAGAAGCATCAAAGAGGAAGGAATAATGTGAAATAAGCTTAAAGAGTAATCTTAAGTGAGATTTTGAGAAAATCTAAATGCTAAATTAAGCAGTTTAACTTGGGGAAGATTAATTTGGAAGCTGTGTGTAGTAAAGGTTGAAGAGGGAAGAGATTGGAATCTACAACACTTGGAGGTTTTAGTTGTTTGCAAACTTAATAAGATTCAGTGATGTGTTGTAATTTGCACATATACACAAGCAGACAGATGTGCATAATGCAATCTTAGGCAGCATAAGGAAACATGGCACCAAGGAAAGAACACTGGATTTGGAATTAGAGGATTTGTGTTTAAATTCTGCCCTGTCACTAACTACCTGGATGACATTGGTCAAGTCAGTAGCCTCTCTGGGCATTTTTCCTCATTTATAAAAGGAGAGAATTGAACTATATGACTTCCCAGATCCTTTCCAATATTACTCTATGATCATAAATATAGTACATAAATCAAAATCAAGTTCCGCTGTAGTTTGTGCTTATCAGACCACATACAGAGTATTGTTTTCAATTCTGTACACCACAATTCATTAAGAACAAACTGGAGCATGCTAAGGGGCCAGAAAAATACAGTGATGAATCTCTTGAAATCATACCATATGAAGAAAAATTAAAGCTACTAAAGTCTCTATAGTTCTTAGACAGAAATTCTCAATGGTTCTGTGAAAGGAGGAAACTACTGAAGCTCTCTCACAAATTCTGTCAGATACATCTAAAAAAGTGAATCTGAGCAGATTCGAGAGAGTTAGAAGCCACTAGTAGACTCAGAGGGGCAGGAGCGCCCAGCACGTGGAACGGGACCAGACTACACCAACCAGGAACAGCAGAGGAACCCAGCCAGTGTGCAGATCTGGGAGAGTGCTGGGCCAGCAAAATGCAGGAACAGGAGCAGGCCCAGGGTGGAAGTACCGGCTATGGCAGTGATTGAGCCTTTGGCCTCTCAGCCCAGGATGGGAGTCTGTTGGAGCTACAGGGGACACCAGCACAGAGTCTGTGGCCACTGGAGCAGCTACCCTGGAGGCCTCTAGCCCACAGTCTAAAAGTTTGAAACTCTCCTTCTTGAACTTCCAGGAGCCATAATGTCCAGGTGAATCATCTTTCATCCTTCCCATCCTTACCCAGAGAATACTACCTTGGGAGAAACAGAGGAGCCAGAAGTGGGGCCTTTTAGGGAGAGAAATTGGAGAGAGGGCCCTTCTTGTGGTAGCATAAGAAGACTGTCCCAATAGGCCCTACCTCAGCAGAACAATGAGAGTTACTGATCCCCAGGGTGGTGGAGCTAGCAAAGGTCAAGACCAGGACACCAGACATGCCTTTGCACATCCAAGGGAATTGGTAGACACCAGCACAGGCAACAGCTGAGACCACCCATGCTGTAGAGCGGTGTGAGGAAAGAGGAGACTTCCAGCAGCCAGACCACCCCTCCCCCACACCTCACAAAACCAGAGGCCATAACACACAAAGTCAGTAAGCAGGCCCACAGTTCCCAACACAAGAAGCTTGGGACAGAGCCCCCTGAGCCCCAGAAGCAGAGATCTACTTTAGAAGCCATTAGGAAAAAAAAAATCACCTTGAAAAAGCACACTAAAAAGCCAAAGACCATTGATTCCTATTATAGAGATAGTGAAGATCAAAATACCCATTCAGAGGAGGACAGTGTGGAAACTATACCAACATCTGACACCTCAAAAGGAAATGTGAACTGGTCTCCAGACCAAAAAGCATTCCTGGAAGAACTCAAGGAGGACTTTAAAAACCAAATTAGGGTGGTAAAAGAAAAAAATGGAAAAAAATTCACTGATGAAAACAAATCTTTAAAAAATAAAATCAGCAAAATGGCTAAGGAGATAGAGAAGCTAAAAGAAGAAAATAATACATGAAAAATTAGACTTGGGCAAGTAGAATCTAATGACTCAATGAGACATTAAGAATCAATCAAACAAAATCTAAAGAATGAAAAAATAGAAGAAAACATGAAATATCTGATTGGAAAAAACAACTGACCTGGAAAATAGATACAGGAGAGAAAATCTAAGAATTATTGGTCTACCTGAAAGCCACAATGACAAAAAGAGCCTGGACAGTATCTACCAAGAAATCATCAATGATAAATGCTCTGAGGTTCTAGAACCAGAGGGTAAAATAGTCACCAAAAGAATCTACCGATCAACTCCTGAAAGAGATCCCAAATTGAAAACTCCAAGAAATATTATAGCCAAATTCCATAGTGATCAGGTCAAGGAGAAAATACTGCAAGCAGCCAGAAAAAAAATAATTCAAATATCGCAGAACTATAGTCAGGATTATGCAGGATCTTTCAGCTTCTACATTAAATGACAGGAGAAATTGTAATATGATATTCTGAAAGACAAAGGAACTTGCTTGCACTACAACCAAGGATCAACTACCCAGCAAAGCTGAGCATAATTTTTCAGGCAAGGAGATGGTCATTCAATGAAATAAGGGAGTTCTAGAACTTCCTGATAAAAAGGCTAGAGCTCAATGGAAAATTTGATCTTCAAATACAAAACTCAAGAGAGACATAAAAGGAAAATGGAGAAAAAACCCTACTTAACCAATAAGACAAATTAGTTACATCCCTATATAGGATTATTTTGTTTTATATATGTTTTATACATATGTCAGTCTTGAGAATAGTACAGTTATTATGACAATTGAAAGGGATATACATAGGCTGTGGGTGTCAATATAAAATAACCGACATAATAATAAGATATATAATTAAGAGATATAAGGGGATGGTTCTGGGAGAAGAGGTAAGGAAATAGTAGAAATTGGTAAATTATATCACATGATGAGGCACAAAAACATATTGTAGTAGAGGGAAAGAAGGGAAGGAGAAGAGCAGTATTTGAGCTTTACTCTCACTAGATTTGGTTCAAGAAAAGAACAACATACCCTGATAAGTATAGAAATCAAACTTCTTCTACAGGCAGTAGGAGGGGAAAGGGGACAGAAAAGGGAGGGGCGTGATCAGAAGGGAGGGAAGAAATTGCAAGGGGAAAAAGTTAAGATAAGGGAGGGGAATCAAGAGGGTGGGTAAACTGAGGAAGGCAGCAGTCAAAATCGAAACTTTTGAGAAGAGGAAGTGAGAAGGGAGAAAGAAAAGCATAAATGGGGGAAATAGGATGGAGAAAAAGACACAGTCATCATAACTGTGAATGTGAACGGGATGAACTCTCCCATAAAACAGAAGCAAGGAGTGCTTTGCTGGTGCAGAGGTAGGGTTCTCTTGCTTTGCCCTGCTTGGATCTGGATCATGGTCCTGTTTGGCAGTTCTTGGGGGAGGAGGAGTGCTGTTGTGGTAGAGGTTGCAGTGACTGAGGAGTAGAAGTAGCTCTGAAAAGAGCAGTGCAGCCCCTAAAGCTTGGGACAAAGTACTCTCTACTCTATGAGCAATTATACCCTGACGAAAAGCTCAAGGGTCAAGTACTTGGCTGGGAACAAGAACAGGGAGTGAAAATGGACTCAGACTATACAATCTTTTTTTTTGGTGACAAAGAAGATCAAAACATACATTCAGAAATCAACAAAGTCAAAGAGCCTACATCAAAAGCCTCCAAGAAAAATAGAAATTGCTCTCAGTCCATGGAAGAGTTCAAAAAGGATTTGGAAAAGCAAATAAGAGAAGTAGAGGAAAAATTGGGAAGAGAAATGAGAGTGATGCAAGAAAATCATGAAAAACAAGACAGTGACTTACTAAAGGAGTCCCAAAAAATACTGAAGAAAATAACACCTTAAAAAAAATAGACTAACCCAAATGTCAAAAGAGCTTCAAAAAGCCAAAGAGGAGAAGAATGTCTTGAAAGGCAGAATTAGCCAAATGGAAAAGGAGATCCAAAAGCATATGGAAGAAAATATCACTTTAAAATTTAGACTGGAGTAAGAGGAGGCTAATGACTTTATGAGAAATCAAGAAATTGTAAAACAGAACCAAAGAAATGAAAAAATGCAAGACAATGTGAAATATCTCATTGGAAAAACCACTGACCTGGAAAATAGATCCAGGAGAGATAACTTAAAAATTACTGGACTACCTGAAAGCCGTTATATAAAAAAAAAAAAAGAGCACAGACGTTATCTTTCAAGAAATTATTGTGGAAAATTGCCTTGATATTCTAGAACCACAGGGTAAAATAGAAATTGAAAGAATCCACCTATTGCCTCTTGAAAAAGATCCCAAGAAGAAAACTTCTAGGAATGTTTTCACCAAATTCCAGAGTTCCCAGGTTAAGGAGAAAATACTGCAAGCAGCTAGAAAGAAACAATTTAAGTGTTGTGGACACAATCAGGATAACACAAAATCTAGCAGCTTCTACATTAAGGGATCAAAGGGCTTGGAATATGATATTCTGGAGGTCAATGGAGCTAGGATTAAAAACAAGAATCACCTACCCAGCAAAACTCAGTATCGTGCTCCAAGGCAAAATACTGACTTTCAATAAAATAGAAGACTTCCAAGCTTTCTCAATGAAAAGATCAGAGCTGAATAGAAAATCTGACTTTCAAATACAAGAATGAAGACAAGCATGAAATGGTAAAGAAGAAAGAGAAATCATAAAGTACTTACTAAAGTTGAACTGTTGCATTTGCTTTCCAACATGGAAAGATAATGTTTGCAATTCATGAGACCTTTCTCAGTATTAGTTAGGCTGAGCTAAAATAAAAAAAAAAATTGACAATTTTATCTGGATTAATTTTCTTATTCAATGCCATACCAATTGAACTACCAAAAAATTATTTTATGGAGCTGGATAAAATAATGAAATTCATCTGGAAAAACAAGAGGTCCAGAATATCAAGGGAATTAATGAAAAAAAAAATTTAGGGAAGGTGGCCTAGCCATACCAGATAGTAAACTCTACTATAAAGCAGCAGTCATTAAAACTACCTGGTACTGGCTACAAAACAGAGTGATGGTTCAATGGAATAGATTAGGTACACACGATGCAGTACTCACTGACTATAGCAATCTACTCTTTGATAAACCCAAAAAATCCAGCTTCTGGCCTAAGAATTCACTATTTCACAAAAACTGCTGAGAAAATTGGAAAATGGTAGGGCAGAAACTGGGCATAGACCAATATCTTACACCATATACCAAAATAAAGTCAAAATGGGTTCATGATTTAGGAACAAAGGCTGATACTATAAGCAATTTGGGAGAGCAAGGAATGGCTTAACTATCAGATTTATGGGAAAGGAAAAAATTCACGACCCAACAAGAAGTAGAGAGCATCAGAAAATGCAAAATCGATAATTTTGATTATGTTAAATTGAAAAGTTTTCATATAAACAAAGCTAAAGCAATAAAGATTAGGAAAGAAATCAAGGGGATGCGCATCAATTGGGGAATGGCTAAACAAGTTGTGGTAAATGAATGTAATGGAATACTATTATGCTGTGAGAAATGGGGAAGATATGGACTTCATAATAACCTGGAAAGACCTACACAATATGATGCTGAGTGAGCAGAACAGAACTAGGATAACATTGTACCCAACCACAGATATATATTGATACTGTGATGACTAACCCTGATAGGCTTGGCTTTTCTTGGCTGGTTCAAAAAAGACAACTCCAAAGGACTCATGATGGAAAGAGCTATCTACATCCATAGAAAGAACTGTGGAGTCTGGATGCAGATTGAGGCAAACTATTCGCTCTCTTTTTTTTTTTTTTTGGTTTGGTTTCTTCTTTCTCATGATTCATTCCATTGCTCATAATTCTTTACAACTTGCCTATTGTTTAAATAAGTTTAATGCGAAGGTATATGTAGAAGATATACCAGATCCCATGCTGTCTTGGAGTGGGGGCGGGGGGAGGTGAGAGAGGAGGGAGGGGAAGAAAATCTGAAACTCAGAAACATGCGGAACTGAGTGTGGTAAACAAAAAATTTAAAATCTTTATTTAAAAAAAAACAACAAAAAAGAAATTGTCAATGGAAGTTCTCAATGGAAAACCATTTATATTCCACATCAGCTTTTTACTGAGTGACTGAACAGTTTCTTATTCAAAGAGATGTGTTTAGTGTGAACATACCCCATCAGAATCAGCTCAAGGAGTGGAGGGTGGGGGTTGGGGGGGGTTCCCCAATCAGAAACTGCCTCTTTAAGAAATACAGTGTCTTTCACAGAATTTTATTCACTGACCTTTTATTAATATAGTTGGTTCCCTTTGTGAGCAGATAGGTATTCTTGAAAATTGTATATAAGACTCTACTCATTATAAACAAAGCAAAAACAGAATTAGTTAAAGGAATAAAAATTATTAAATATCCCACTACATTGCTCAACATCTAAAGCTTCTCCTATAACTAGTCTACCCCTGTGAAACATATATGAATGGCCTGAAATCAATAAAGACATATTTTAGTTGTTTGCTATTTTCATGGCAACTCTTCTTGCAAGGAAGTAAAGGAAAGTAGCATATATCACCCAATGTCTAACTGCTTTTTTGATCTAAAATATATAGTAGATCCAGTCACTAGGTGAAGGACCCAAAGAGTCTTAACTCTTGTTCTTAACACCTCCTCATTGGCAATATACTGCAACTTAATTATAACAATCATTTGTTCTTCCATCATCTTTCGTGTTACTTGCGATTTAGATTCTTATACATTTTTTTATTTCCTTGCACTTTCTTTTGTAGATCATTAATTTCATCTCTTTTGAATGGTTGTGCATCTCAGCGATTGCATCCAAAGTACTCTGGTGTTCAGCTCATTCTCAGTTAATATCACCTACAAGCAAGAATTTCTCGAAAACCTCCTTCATCTCTAGGGAATAACTTCCACTTAGATTTGACATGCTCTTTTGAGTAGCTCTTTGAATACTTCTTCCTATATGACACTGGCACAAACATTTATAGACCATAGAAGGATCAAGGTAAAATATATGTTCCTTGAGGCTTTTACTTGAGCTATTACATTTTCATCTTTATTTCCCCAGAATACATCAGAGAAACTGAAACATATAAGGCATTTGTTGAATTATTTCTCCTTGTTTTCTGTATTAATATAGTTAACAAGAAGATGCTTGATGAAAGTTAACTCTGTGATTGTATCTATTAAGGAATTTTGTATGTCTGAACATATGGATGGCAGACACTAGTTTGGAGGACAACCTTTATTCATGTGTTTTGTTTCCATTTTAAATTTTATTTTTATCATTATTATTATGAACTTGACAAATAACAGATTAAAACATTTCAATGTGCAAAGAACAGAAAAAGTACATAATGATGTGAATCTTCAACATATATATGTTTGAGAATATATTAAGTTTACCATGGTAGTACCCTCTGAATTTTTTCTGCCCTTATATGTGGAGTGAAAAAAAAGCTCCACATTTTGAAGACGTAAAGCCAAGATGGCAGAATAAAGGCAGGGACTCTCCTGAGCTCTTGCCTCAAACCCCTCCAAATACCTTTAAATAATGACTCTAGAATTCTAGAGTAGTAGAACCCACAAAAAGACAGATTGAAACAATTTTTCAGACCAAGACAACTTAGAAAGTTGGCAGGAAAGGGCTGTTGCACCAGGATGAGAATGGAGCACAGTGCAGTGCAGGCTATGGCAGCCCCAGCCCCAGCCAACTGGGAGCAGACCTGGGTAGCAACTAAATCAGCAGTGGCAGCAGCTGCTTCCAGATCTGTCAGCCCACAGACAGTAAGGGAGTCGAACGAACTTGTTCAACAAGAACAATAGAATATTACAGGGGTCCCTTTGCTGGCACTGGGGACAGGACTCTGTTGGGAAGAACTGAAAACCTGCAGGTCCCTAGAAGTATTTCTGAAAACAACTGCACAAAACCCTTGAAGCTTGGGACAGTGTGCCCTCTACCTTGGAAGCAGATCCCTGCTTAAAAAAAAGTTTAAAGTCAAGTAACAGGCTGGGGAAATGAGCAAACAACAGAAAAAAAATGTCTGGCTAAAGAAAGTTTCTGTTGTGACAAGGAAGATCAAAACACGCACCCAGAAGAGAATAGCAAAGACACAGCTCCTCTATCCAAAGGCTCCAAGAAAACTATGATTTGGTTTCAAATCATGGAAAAGCTCAAAAAGGATTTTGAATATCAAATAAGAATGGTAGAGGAAAAAAATTGGAAAGAGAAATGGGAGTGATACAAGAAAATTATGAAAAAAGAGTCAACAGCATGGTAAAGGAGACACACACAAAAACACTGAAGAAAATAACACCCTAAAAACAGACTAGGCCAAATGGTAAAGGAGGTATAAAAAGCCAATGAGGAGAAGAAAACCCAAAAAAGCAGAATTGGCAAAATAGAAAAAGAGGCACAAAAGTTTACTGAAGAAAAAAACTTAAAAAGTAGAATTGGTCAAATGGAAAAGCAGGTAAAAGCCTCACTGAAGAAAATGATTATTTAAAAAATTAGAATCAAGCAAGTGTAAGGTAATGACCCTATGAGACATCAAGATACAGTAAAACAAAACTGAAGGAATGAAAAAATAGAAAACAATGTGAAATATGAGAAAAACAACTGACCAGGAAAATAGATGCAAGAGAGAGAATTTTAAAGTTATTGGACTACCTGAAAGTCATGATTTTTAAGAAGGCCTAGCATCGTTCAAGAAATTATCAAAGAAAACTGCCCTGACATTCTAGAAACAGAGGGTAAAATAGTAATTGAAAGAATTCATTGACCACCTCCTGAAAGAAATCTCAAAATGAAAACTACCAGGAATATTATAGCCAAATTTCACAGCTCCCAGATCAAGGAGAAAATATTACAAACAACAAAAAAGAAACAGTTCAAGTATCATGGAACCATGGTAAGGATAACACAAGATTTGGAAGCTTCTACATTAAAGGAAGGGAGGGACTGGAATATGATATTCCAGAGGGCAAATGAGCTAAGATTACAACCAAGAATCACCTACCCAGCAAAACTGAGTATAAAGTAGAGTTTGAGTTCTTTAAAACTTCACTGGTTATTGGGGATTTTCAACATTTTATGTGGTTTTTGAATTTTTTTTATATCTTCTGACTTCATATTCGTTTCTTTTATTCACTTATTTATTGAAGATGACCCTGAATCTTATAAATTTTTGCCTGTTTATTACGATTTGAGGCTCTATCATAAATATTTAACATTTTTATAGTCTTTTTTTTATTTACCCTTCTAGGTGCATGACTTTTTGAGGTACAAAATAGTTCATACTTATATACTAGATTTATATATTTTGTTTATTTCCTTTAAGCCACAATAGTTAAGAATTTATTTCTCTTTATGCCTTGAATGACATGGCTTCTTACTGTTTCTCAGTTTAAAAAAATCATATACATATATATATATACATGTGTATATATAATACACACATATATACATGTATTATGTATACCTATACATGTACATGTACATATCTATAACCACATTTCTATCCATATCTATATTTACATATTTATGTAAGTATCATCTATATCTATTTGATTGATTTAGCTCTAGCCTAACAAGAACAAAACTAGGTAATAGACCCTCAAATAATTTAATATAACTATTGTACTTTTCTGAAGTCTTGACTTGTTTAAGCTAAATATTCCTGGTTCCCTTAAAGAATTCTATTGTGTCATTAACTCAGGACACCACCCTGATTACCCTCCTTTGTTAGATCTTTCAGCTTTTAAGGTCTTCCTAAAGTAGGGCAACCAGAACTGACCAGATTACTGCAGAAGTGGTCTGACCAAAGCAGAGTATATTAAGACTGTCATCTCTTTATTCTTAGACATTATGCTTTTCAATGTAGCTTAATATTGATTTAGATTTTTGGTTATCACATTATTCTGTCAATTTATAGTAAAGTTGTAGACCCCTAAAATGCCTTATCTTGCCTGGACAAAATGCTATCAAGCCATGTTTCAACGAATTTTTTCTTTTAAAATTTATTTTTAACTAAAATATGTGATTCTATTTTTATTTTTCTCAAACATGAGCTTATTTTATTTATCCCAGCATTCAATCAGTCAGTACATAAATAATTATTAAGCCACTACTATGTGCCAGGAACTGTCCTAAATGCTAGGGATTTCAAAAGAAACAAAAGATACTGATTTCCCTCAAGGACCTCACAGTTTAATGATGGACATGACAAGCAAAGGAATACATACAATCAAGCCATATACAGGATCAAAAGGAGCTAATAAAAGAGGGAATAACTAGAAATAAGAGGAATTGGCAAAAGGTTCCAATAGAAGATGGGGCTGAACGGAAGCCATGGAAGACAGGAAGTGGAGATAAAGAGGGAGAATGTTACAGACATGGGGAACAGTCAGAGAAAATGCCTAGAGATAAGAGGTAGAAGTGTCTGGTTTGGGAAACAGCCAGGAGGCCAGTGTCACTGGATTAAAAAGTATGTGACAGGGAAGTATACTGAAGCATACTGAAGAAAAAAAAATTCCTTGAGAAGTAGAATTGGTTAAATGGAAAAGGAGGTACAAACCTCGCTGAAGAAAATAATTATTCAAAAATTAGAATTGAGCCAAGTGAAAGGTAATGACCCTATGAGACATCAAGAAACTATAAAACAAAACTAAAGCAATGAAAAAATAGAAGACAGTGTGAGATACAAAGGGGAGTATAAGGAACAAGAAGAATGGAAAGGTAGGAGGGAATTATTTTATCACCAGTTATAGCTTGAGGTATTCGATTAAATTCTTTGCTAAATCCATACGTAAATTAGCATTTACCAGATCTGCAAATTTAGTGCTTCCTCCTGCTCCTTCCCCTCACTCCAGTTGTTAGTCAAATTTATCTGTTCTCTGTTTTAATATGATGTATTGATTTGTTCTGTCTTTACATCAGTCATTTCCACTTTTCCCTTGTGAAAAGAAAAAAAAAGATCAGTTATGCATAAACAAATGTTTATCTGATACAGATCACATTTGAATGTATATACATTATTGTGTCCTTTGCTTTACTATCTTGAGTAGAAAATGTATGATACTGTCTCAAGTAATATGAACTAATGTTATTTTATTGATTTCCAATGGGAAAAATACATTCCATCACTTAGTCAATCAAATTGCATTTATTTACTTTAATCAACATATGCACTTTTCACTAATCACCCAGTTGTTGATAGACTAGGGAGAAAGTCTCTACTCTGATTCTTAAGCCAACGAATGGAAATTGTCCAAGTTTACATACAAACTATCCAGAACATTTTTACTACCTCCATGACGATAAAAAAATGATGATGCTCAAATATCTGAAGGTGAATGGTAAGGGAAGCTGAACCTATAAATGAATTTGTAATTGAATTGTGTGTGGTGGCTATATCTAAACTGGATGAGTCTCCAGTGAGGAGCCATTTAATCTCTGAACTCTGGGAAGCCAGAGACTAATGGAATGATTTCTTCTTGGGTTATTACCAATGTATACTTTCCTAGTTCTGCTTTTTTTAGGCTCAGATGAGTTTTACACTACAGTATTGGACCTTTAAATCATAATGAGAAGTGGCAAAATGGGCTAAGCATAGCCTACTTTTACAGGAAACTTAGCCAAACAACTTTTTTTCCATGTAATAGGTAACCATTTTTCTATCCCAATATGCAAATACTTTAATGTCATACTTCTAGGCAATTCTTGATAAAGAGACCTGTTTATCATAGTACAATCATTTGATTGAGGTAGACAAGCACAGTCCTCACAAATATTGAATTATTAGGCCTAGATATTAAAGGTATTTTTATTTTAGTACTTTGAGTGCATATGTTCATTTCAAATTCAGAATGGAATCACATTGAATGTTCCTATCAATGTTTAATGATCTTTTCTCCTGTATTTCATTTTCCT
>CM053626.1:267935809-267993643 GCA_028646595.1 Phalanger gymnotis
AACACTGGAAATGGCCCTCTCCCCTCATAGTTATGAAGAACTTTCCCCAACAATAGAGAAACAGAGTTTGGATGACCTCTTGTGAATATTGTAGAGAGGATTCCTTTTCAGATATGAATTGTATGAAATTACTTATGAGAGAGGCGCAGTGAGTAGAGTACCAGACCTGGAGTCAGGAGGACCTGATTTCAAATTCGGCCTTAGACACTTGACACACTTACTAGCATATGTGACCTTGGGCAAGTCACTTAATCCCAATTGCTTTGCCTTTCTCCCTCCAAAAAAATGCTTATGAGAAGTCTTCCAACTTTGAGATTCTGGCATTCCGTGATACCTGAAATTCCACACATAAGAATTAATTCCTTTTGCTAAAGACTTTTTTTTAACCTTCTTTTAAAATTCAAATACAGTAGGAAGAAGATGCACTTTAAGCCTTATCCATTATTTACCTCTTATTATGAATGAGTTTATTAAATACTTTGAAGGTTACACAGGTAAGAAATAAATGAATAAATGAAAGAAATATCTTGTGAATCCAAGTTCTTTGAATCCAGAGGCAATGGATTTTCCACTACATCATACTATACTCCCAGTAATACAAAATATATATACCTTTCCTCAATCATGAAATCAAATATTAAGGAATGATATTATGACAATATCCTAGTAAGAAGACCTTAGTCTCTGTCTCTCCGTCTCTGTCTCTGTCTCTCATCAAAGAGTAAATCAGTCTTTCTGGGATAGAAGATTAATTTCAGGGAGAGATCATAATTCCCTGGAAATTAAGATCTTTTGTGAAGTTTTTCTTATTTACAATGACTAAAGAGTAATTAGAAAAAGCAATTCTGAACTCTGAATCTCTGTCCAAGCACATATATTCATATGCTAATAAATTATCCCTTACTTGTTTTGCCTAAAACACACAATAAAGACAGTAAAGAGTTTTTTGTCCTTAGTAGGTGTAAGATTTAACAAAATATGTGGGATAAATGGAAGTTCATAAAGAAGATATAGGAGCCAGCTAAAATAAACCACCTGTTTTATGGTTATGTGTCTATAGAAATGTGTATATATGTTTAGATGTATATCTGTGTGTGCATGGATATACATACATATATACATATATACATGTATGTTACATACCTGCACAATATCCATATACGTACGTATAGCTAGAGCCACCCATCGCTAACAAATGACCTGACAAATCAACAATAATGGATGATTTTCATGCACATGTGCCCAAGACCATAAAACTACAAAGTTGGAACAAACAGGAAAACTCCATTTCTGCAAAGCACTACACAGCACCATCCATTTGAGGATGAAGTTCAATATATAAACTGTACATGAGAATGAATAGGTATATTCTCTCCTTGACAAAAGAGCCTAATGGAACTTACCCAGCTAAAACTCTTCACATTAAATTGAAATTATGCCTCTAAATCTTGGGAGTCAGAAATAAGCTGGGCAGATCTGTCCTACGCTAAGGCATTACAAATATACTGGCCAAGTTAAAGATTTGTGAGTTGTCACTAAAAGACTTCACTCTTGCCTAGAGATAGTGAGGAAAACAGCCGGCAGTGAGATGACTTGTTAGTAAAATAAAAAATAAATCAAGAGAGGCAGTAATCATTCTATAAAACAGAAATCACTTAGGACACTGAAAATGGTGTCATCATCATGACTTACTTACAGAATATAATTGTTCTTCACGGATATTGTACTAAAAAGGAAGTGATTGCAGGCTTCAGAATTTTAAGATATGAAGAAAGATTAAGAGAATCAGGTTATTTTAACTGGAAAAAGAAAGGACACCTTCAGATGACCTAACTGCACTTTTTAAATTATAGAGAAGATTGATAAATTCAGTTAGGTTGGCTCTTCAGCTTGAAATAAGTTAGAGGGGAATGGGAGTGGAGAAATAAATGATTGCAAAATCCCTAGAGAAGAAATACAATTTTTTCAAAAATGAAAAGTAAGCATGCTGTAGTGGAAAGAGAAATGGAATTTTGCATTAGAGAACTTGGCTTTGAATCCTATTTCAGCTATGTATTGCCTTTATGACCTTGGTCAAGTAACCTAATGTCTATGGTCCTCAGTTTCCAAATCTATTAAAGGAAAAGTTGAGGTAAATTATCTCTTCCCTTCCACCTCTAAATCTTATAAAGGTAGTATTAAAAGTGTAAAATGGAGCTTTAAAAGAGTAGATAATGGTAACTCTCAAAACCTGCCTGTGAAGATTTGATACCATGTCAAAGCAAAAATATGTAGATTTATGGTCAGAAAACATGAATTCAATCCTCAGTCTGCTCCCTTGCTGTCAACAAGTCATTTGAATGTTATCAGTTAAAATGTATACTCATCTACCAATACAAAGCACTGAAAGTTCATTGTTTTTATTGTCAGTATCCCAATCTTTTGGTATCTCAGTGGTTTGTGGAAAAAATTAACTCTTCCTCATTAAAAAAATGGTTGAGGTCACTTCATTCGGGCTATTAGGTCAAATTTTTCAAATCTAAAACATAATTAAATGGGGAAGCCATTAGGGACAATAGAGGTAGAATTACGGTCTCACAGAACTTCAGAGTTGGATTAGATTCATTAAGCCAAACCTGCATCTGAAGAGATAAAACAGAATCCCCTCTAGAAAATATACTATTAAAGGGTCATTCTGCTTTCGCTTAAAGAGGAATTCCGAGATTCATATTCATGGGCAAAGTTTGGATGATTAATGGACACTACAAAGATAGAGTTCATTGGGATTAAAAAAAAAAGGAAGTGACTTTAGGGGTGGCAATGAAAATGATTATATGTCACAGTAGTCTAGTAGAGGTAGAACTTATTTAATCAAGTTGTAACTTTCATTAGAGATCTTATAAACACAAATAAGTAGATGACATTGCATCAAGGAATATCTAACTTTCAATATATGTCATAAGGAATCATTCATGTGGACATTTCTCCCACTAGATCAAATCAGCACCTCAAACCCATCCAAAACCTTTTCATCCTGTGGAATTCTCATCTGTAAGTCTTTTATACAGTATCTACTTGTGTTGGTAAGTAAAACCTTAGTGGGTGTGGATTGGCAACTAAGGTGGGGCCCAAGGTGGGGCTAACTCCAGGGATAGGCTAGTTTACATGTCTGGGACAGCAGAGGCTTTTAGACCATGTGGGTTTAAGTCACCTCTTTGGGAGGATTCTAGGTCATGTGGGTGAGTCGCATGTGTGACTCACCCCTGACGCTGAAAAAGATATAAAACCAGGGATTGGCCATCTCTTTTTTGGAGCTCTCACCCACAGCCGTGGTGGCGCATGTGTGCCTCTGGGCCAGCCCTTGTTCTGAGCTCCCAGGCTGAACCTATATGTTGGTAACTATGAATCTGTATTTGGTCTCCCTGTTGATGTTTGTAATTTGTTTGTAATTTGCTCTGAAATTCAGGGTGCTGGCTTTTTTCCCCTGAACTAAGTGAATGATATTTGTATGCTGAATTAAAGTAAGCTTGTCAACCCCTTCACTTTGCTTTCCTTAGTTAAGCAGATCAAAAGAACTGTGCTGTTGGCAGCTTTCTGGTTACTGGCTGTGGGTGGATCCTACACCCCCACAGAAGATGCTAGCCAGATTGTTGGAACACTACCCAATCAACCTGAGGCTTTCTTCCTAGGTCTTTTTGTATTTTGTGCTTATTGTGGCATGTCCATATGTTCTTGTTAGATGCTCATCCTCTTACCTTTTTCAGCAGCATCTGTCCTATATGCTGTCTTCTGCACACATTTATAAATAAGTTAATAAATACATGTGCAATTTCAGATAAAATATACACAAATTCTTTGAAATTATTTTTTAAAAGGAAAACTTTGCATTCAAAACACAATAATTTTTTGCATTATTGTGTCCAACCCATGGATGAATGAATGAAAGAATCAATCAAAAATCATTTAAGAAGTTACTATGTGCAAAGCACTAAGTGCTGGAGACAAACAGGAAAACCAGACAATATGCTCTTAAGTGGCTTACATTATAATAGAGATGGAACATGTAAGAGAATTCAGCTGCAAGTCTGTTGAAAAGGCCTCTTCGTTCTTAAAGTGCAGCCCAAAGCAGATAATAACATATCTTCTTTGTATTGTTTCCATGGATAAGGTTGTAGTATTTATAACGTTGAGATTGGACAGGGTAAAGGATTATTGGCAAGAATTCTCTTTACCCAACTTCATAATATATGGCTGTTGAGGAAACTGGGAGTTCAGTACCATAGAGACTGTTGGTAGGCTGAATCTGTGTAAGGAGTGGGCCCCTTGATGATAGCTATGGGAGCTGGCCTGGGAACAGGGATGGTGATCTTGATAGGGAGCTACTATTTCTAGGGCAAATGGGCTTACCTGCCCATCAGTGGCAGATGGTGAGCAGTGGGCATTGGCAGTGACATAGATAGTGAGTCCCTCCCGCATGGCATGAATCTGAGAGCCTGGGATGATCATTCTGGACGTTGTTCTAAACTCAGGAGGCTTCTTCCATGGGGACAGAGATAAACTGTGTGTCATCTGAGATCTAGTCTTGAAAACTGGGGAGAAAATCTTTACTAGAAACCTGACTATTATGTGATGGTTTTATTTGATCATAACTTATGAATGCCTTATTCCAGTCAATCCCTGTGTTGGGAGGAACAAGAGAAGTTTTCACAGAGATGTCAGAAGATCGGTAATATTTAATTCAATAAGCATTTACCTCAATAATTTTAACTCACCTAAAGTAAGAATTAAGGTCTAACATGAGTTATGTGGGATTCAGTATATGGAAACAAGAACAACCAAGGTAGAATACGGGCACAGAGCTCCCTGGAGCCACAGGCATACTGGTATGGTATGTGGCAAGAGGAGGAAGGGGATCAGTAATAGCCTTGTAGCAAGGTCACCTTCAAATTTTGCAAAACAAAGCTTCAACATTTTTCTCACTCTTAGTTAAACTGATATTTGCAAAGGTCCTGTCATCTCCACAATAGGGAAGTTTAATGACACAGGTTTATAGAGTGAGGTTGGGTTCTCAAATATTTGTACCTCGTTGATTCTCCATCTCCAATTTCAAAGGAAGAGAGACTAGTAAGACCTTAGATCTACAGTCAAGGGGTGTGGATGTTTCCAGCAGAGGACAGGACAAAAGGGCATGCTTGGAGCAGGAGGCATGTCTTTGCGACTGAACTTTATCAAGTTTAAGGAGGCCTAGCAAAACCAGAGTTCTTTTGATTATCACAGCTGTGGAAGAGTTGCAATCTGTAGTAATGGAGTATCTTCACCTTTGAAATAATAGATATTATAATATGTTTAATTAAGAATTAATTTAAAAATCACATCTGATTCTGTGTATGACAACCAAGGGAACATGTGATGTTTGAGCACTGAAGGGAAAGGAACTTATCTTTACTTTTTTCTTTTTCTCCTTTTTATTGTTGTTCTCTTGCCTTATTTAGCACATTACATATTGTTTTTGAAATGGACATGGAGATGGCTGTGTTTTGCCAGTCTTTCATTTTGTTATCTTTTTAAAAATTTCAAATCAGCTTGCCACAATTATCAATAATGGATGACACTGCAAATTCAGGGATTTTTTGATCTTTGAAATCAATTACTAGGAAAACTTAGATTCTATCAGCTCTAGTAATTTCCTTCAAATTCCAAAATATATTAAATGATTTTACTTTAGAATCTTCATTTAATTGATATGATTTGGAGTTTGTGGTTATGTTCTTATTTCCTCATATTCTTTGCTCCATGAAACTGAGTATTTCTGTTAATGCTCTTCCATTCTTTTCTTTTCTCTACAATTTTTACTTAAATTTTGAGTTCCCAATTCCATCTCTCCCTCATCTTTTCCCTCCTCCTCCAAAAGATGGTAGGCAATCAGATATAGGTTATGTATGTATAATTATGTAAAACATTTCCGTATTAATCATTTTGTTCAAGAAGACTTGAATAAAAGAAAAGAAATGAAAGAAAGTGAAAAATAGTATGCTTTAGCCTGTATTCAAACAATATCAGTTCTTTCCCTGGAGGCAGATAGTATGCTTCATCATTAGCTCTTTGGGATTCTCTGGGATGATTGTATTGCTGAGAATAGCTACATCATTCACAATTTTTCATCAAACAGTATTGCTATTGTTGTATATAACATTCTCCTGATTCTGTTTACTTCACTATGTATCAGTTTATGTATATCTTTCCAGGTTTTTTTCTGAAGTCACCCTGCTTGTCATTTCTTATAGCACAGTAATATTCCATTAAAATCATGTTCTACAATTTGTTTAGCCATTTCCCAATTGATGAGCGTCCCTTTGACTTCCAATGCTTAGCCATCACACACACACACAAAAAAGCTGCTATAAACATTTTTGTACCAATAGATCCTTTTCTCTTCTGTAGGTGTTTTTGGGATATAGACCTAGCAATGGCATTTGTTGGATCAAAGGGTATGTACAGTTTTAAAGCCCATTGGGTATAGTTCCAAATTGCTCTTCAGAATGGTTGGATCAGTTCACAAATCCACCAACAGTGTGTTAGTGTCTCAGTTTTCCCACATCCTCTCCAATATCTAACATTTTCCTTTTTTGTCATAGTAACCAATCTGAAACATGTGAGGTGGTACCTCAGAGTTGTTTTAATTTGCATTTCTCTAATCAGTAATAATTTAGAGCATTTTTATATGACTATTGGTAGCTTTGATTTCTTTGTCTGAAAACTGCCTGTTCATATCCTTTGACCATCTATCAATTGAGGAATAACTTGTATTTTTATAAAATTGACTCAGTTCTCTATATATTTGACAAATGAGGCCTTTATCAGAGATACTTATTGCAATTTTTTCCCTAGTTTTCTGCTTTCCTTATAATTGTGGTTACATTGATTTTGCTTGTGCAAAAACTAATTTTATATAATCAAAATTATCTGTTTTACATTTTGTAATGCTCTCTGTATATTCTTTGGTTCTAAATCCTTCCCTTATCCATAAATCTGACAGATAAACTATCCCATGCTCTTTTAATTTTCTTATGGTATCACCCTTTAGGTGTAAATCATGTACCCATTTTGACCTTATCTTGGTATACAGTATGAGATGTTGATCTATACTCAGCTTCTGCCATACTGTTTTCCAGTGTCCCCAGCAGTTTTTGTCAAATAATGAGTTTTTATTCCAAAAGCTTGGATCTTTTGGTTTATCATCTATTACTATTGTCACTTACTATAATGCAGTTCATACCTAATCTATTCAACTGATCTGCCAATCTATTTCTTAGTCAGTACCAGGTTGTTTGGATAATTACTGCTTTATAATACAGTTTGAGATCTGATAATGGCTAGACTACCTTCTTTCAGTTTTTTCATTGATTCTCTTGATATCCTTCAGCTTTTATTCTTCTATATGAATTTTGTTATTATTTTTCTAGCTCTATAAAATAATTTTTGATAGTTTGGTATGGCACTGAATAAATAGATTCATTTAGGTAGAATTATCATTTTTATTAAATCAGCTTGGCCAATAATTTTGATTATATATCCCTGTCTTCTCCAATCTACCCTCCCTTTTATCAATCCCCTGTTCCATTCTATGATCCCTGTTCCTTTTTACTTCTTTATAGGGTAACATAGATTTCTGTATCCAACTGAGTGTGTATGTTATTCCCTCTATGATCCCAATTTTAACAAGAACAAAGTCTAAGTTTTGCCTACCACCTCCCCCCCCATCTTCTCCTCCATTATAATAGCTCTTTCATAACTTTTACCCCCATTCAGTCTCCTCTCAGCCCTTCTTCAAGTGTAATTTTCTTTCTCATTCTTTTATTTGTTTTGTGAGATATCATCCCATCAGTAACCTTATATCCACACCTGTCTATGTATACTCCATCTAATTGCTCTTATAGTAATAAAGTTCTTAAGTGTTACACATGTTATCTTGCCATAAAAAGAGTTTAACCTTATTGAATGTCTTATATTTTCTCTCTCTTGGTTTTGTTTTTTAATCTTTTTATGCTTCCCTTGAATATTGTATTTGGAGGTCAGATTTTTTATTCAATTCTGGTCTTTTAATTAGGAATGCTTGAAAGTACTCTATTTTGTTAAACATCCAATTATTTTTCCCCCTGAAAGATTAGATTCAATTTTGCTGGACAGATGATTCTTGGTTATAATCCTAACTCCATTGTCTTCTGGTATATCATATTTCAATCTCTCCAGTTCTTTTTTTTTTTACAATTTTTTTTTAAATTTTTAGTTTACGACATTTAGTTCCACAGGTTTTGGGGTTCCCAAATTTCTCTCCCTCCCTCTCCCCACCAAGACAGCATGTAATCCAATGTAGGTTCTATATTTACCTTCACATTGAACTTATTTACATAATAGTCCAGTTGTAAAGAAGAATTGTAACCAATGGAATGAATCATGAGAAAGGAGAAATGAAACCAAAAAAGAAGGAAAAAAAAAGAGAGCAAATAGTTTGCCTCAATCTGAATTCAGACTCGATAATTCTTTCTTTGGATGTGCATAGCTTTTTCCATGATGAGTCTTTTGGAGCTGTCTCTGAACCTTCTATTGATGAGAGGAGTCAAGTCTATCAAACTTAGTCCTTACAGATACTGTGTTTCTGTGATCCTGTATAATGATCTCCTGGTTCTGCTCCCCTCACTCAGCATTAGTTCATATAAATCTTTCAAGTTTGTAATGAAGTCTGTCTGTTCCTCATCTCTTATTGCACAATAGTATTGTATTACATTCACCTACCATAATTTGTTTAGCCATTCCCCAATTGATGGGCATCCCCTTGATTTCCAATTCTTTGCCAGTTCTTTAATGTGGAAGCTGCCAAATCCTGTTTAATCCTGACTATAACTCCACAATATTTGAATTGTTTCTTTTTGTCTGCTTGGAGTACTTTCTCCTTGTTCTGTGAGAACTAAAAATTGGCTATGATGTTCCTAAGAGTTTTCATTTTGGGAGTTCTTTCTGGTGGTGATTGGTGGATTCTTTCATTTTCTATTTTATCCTCTGGTTCTAACATATCAGGGCAGTTGTCTTTGAGAATTTCTTGAAAGATGTTATCCAGGATTTTTTTTATCATGGCTTTCAGGTAGTCCAATAATTGTTACATTATCTCTCCTGAGTATATATTTTTAGATCAGTTGTTTTTCTTTTTTTCTTTTTGAGATTTTTTTATTTTTAGTTGACAACACTCAGTTGTACATAATTTTGAGTTCCAGATTTTCTCGCCCCCTCAAAGATGGCATGGAATCCAATATATCTTCTACATATAACTTCACATTGAACTTATTTACACGCTAGTCAAGAATGTGTGAAAAAGAATATGTGAAGAAGAATTTTGACCAATGGAATGAATCATAAGAAAGAAGAAACAGAACCAAAAAAACCTTCCCAAAATAAAAACAAAAACAAAAGAGAAAAAAAAATAAAGGGAAAAAAAAGCGAGCATAAAGTTTGCCTCAATCTGCATTCAGACTCCATACTTCTTTCTCTGGATGTAGATAGCATTCTCCATCATGAGTCTTTTAGAGTCATCTTTGCACCTTGTGTTGCTGAGAAGAGAAAAGTCTATCAGGGTTAGTCATCACAGAATCCATATATCTGTGGTTGTGTATAATGTTCTCCTGGTTCTGCTCCATCCACTCAACACTATATTGTGTAGGTTTTTCCAGGTTGTCATGAAGTCTGTATCATCCCCATTTCTTATAGCACAATAGTATTCCATTACCTTCATATACCACAACTTGTTCATCCATTCCCTAATTGATGGGCATACCCTTGATTTCCAATTTTTTGCTACTACAAAAAGAGCAGCTATAAATATTTTTGTACATATGGGTCCTTTTCCCACTTGTGTGATCTCTTAGGGATACAACCCTAGAAATGGTATTGCTGGGTCAAAGGGTATGAACATTTTTATAGCCCTTTGGGCATAGTTCTTAATTGCTCCCCAGAATGGCTAGATCAGTTCACAACTCTACCAGCAATGTAATGATGTTCCAATTTTCCCACATCTTCTCCAGCATTTATCATTTTCCTGTTTTGTCATTTTAGCCAATCTGACAGGAGAGATGTGGTACCTAAGAGTTGTTTTGATTTGCATTTCTCTAATCAGTAGTGATTTTGAGCATTTTTTCCTATGCCTATAGATATCTTTAATTTCTTCCTCTGAAAACTGCCTGTTCATATTCTTTGACCATTTCTCAATTGAGGAATGACTTGTATTCCTATAAATGGTCAGTTTTTTTTTCAATGAGAAATTTCACATTTTTTTTTACTTTTTTTTATTTTGTTTTATCGTATCTTGATGTCTCTTAGAGTAATTTTCCACTTACAGAATTCTAATTTTTAAGGAATGATTTTCATCAATGAGCTTTTGTATTTCTTTTTCCATTTGGCCAATTCCATATTTTAGGAAGTTATTTTTCTTTGTAAATTTTTGTATTTCTTTTCCCATGCTATTGACACTTTTTTATGATTCTTTTGCATTAGTCTAAATTTCTTTTCCCAACTTTTCTTCTACTTCTCTAATTTGCTTTTTAAAATCCTTTTTTAAGATCTTTCAGGAATGTTTTTTGGACCTGAGATCAAATTACATTTTTCTTTGAGGCTTTACATGTAGCCATTTTGATACTATTGTCCTCTTCTAAGTATGCCTTAATCCTCCCTGTCACCACAGTAATTTTCTATATTCAAATTCTTTTTTTTTTGTTATTTGCTCATTTTTTTCCTGCCTTTTTTGTGACTTGGTATTTTCATATGAGAGGTAGTTTCTGGTCCTGTACTGTCCCAAGCTTTTTCACTGGGGCTCAGGGTCTTACTGCTGGCTTTCACTGGGCTTTAGGGTTTGCTTTCACTGGAGGGTAGTTTACCCTGCTGACTTGTAATGTGGGGGTCCTTGTTGCCCTTCCCCCCCCATGTGGAGTTTAGTTCCTGGCCTGACCCAGTTTTTCTACCAACAGAACCTGATGAATTTATTTTGTTGCTGCGCAACCCAAGGGGTAGGGCCCTGCTACTCAATTGCTATGGAAACAAGGTGTCTCTATGGGCAGGTTTCAAGTGTAGAGTCTGACTGTTGGCCAGCCTTGGGGCAGGGCTTCACTACTGGTTAGCAAAGGGGTCAAGGACTATCTGGTGGCTTAAGCTGGGGCTGGGGTTGCTGAGGTAGGGCCTTGATCTACTGCTCAGACTGCTCCCTTGCCTGGGGGGCTAATGGTTTGCAGAAGAGTGGGGCCTTGCTGGTGGATTGCCTTAGGCTTGGAACCTTGCTGCAGGCCAGTAACTGTGAGGCTGGCTGCTACTGCTGCTCTTGGGTTTCCCCCTCTACCCCAATGAGAGACCCCAATGAGAGACCTTTCCTATTGTGCTGGTAAGCTGCTTCCTGCTCCTAGATCAATTCTGAGGTGGTTTTCTTGTTTGAAGGGGAATTTGGGAGGGCTTCAAAGGGTTCCTTCTTCATTCCACTATCTTGCCACCTGAAGTCATCCCATTCTCCATAAACAGCTATTCTCCATAGCAGAACAAAACATTACTTTATGCTTGAAAGATTAGTTTGGCAATTGAGTTGATCAACAATGGCCAGAAATTGAATTAAATGTAAGAAGGAAGTAAGTACCTGATATTTGTAAGGCAGGCTAGATGGGAATCAATGGATCACCATAAATTTGATTCAATTAAACACATACTTATTTCATGTCTATCATATGCAAGGCACTGTGCTAGATTCTAAAGATCCAAAAATGAAATAGTCCCTGTCCTCAAAGTAATTTGGTTTTTTCCTGAAGTTTCAAGTAGGATGTGACATGGTCCTATCCTTGGTAAACATTTTTATCAGCAGTTTGGATAAATCAATTACTTAGTTATTCAATAAGCCTTTATAACCACCTACTATAAGCATTTGTTAGGCACTGGTATCACAATGACAAAAATGATATAGTCGCAGCCCTCAAGGAACTGATATTCTATTTTGGAAGAAAGTATATGTTGCGTATGTAAATACAAACAAAATATCAATATATATTGTGGAAAGAGGTATGAGCAGCCAGGTAGGGGGATTAGGAAAAGCCTCATGTAGGATGTGTGCTTGAGCTGAGCTTTGAAGCTAGAGATTCTAAGATGTAGAGCTGATGAAGGAAGGCATCACAGGCATGGGTGCTTAGGATGGATTAGAGTGGCAGAGGCACCAATTGGGAAGCTATAATAGTCCATAGGAGAGTTGATGAGGGTATGAAGGAAGGTGGTAGTTATGTGAGTGGAGAAGGAGATCCATTTACAGAGTGGAGTGTCTGTGTGAAAGGAGAAAATGACTCAAGAGCTGGTGTGGAGTTAGAATTGACATAGTGTGTATATGGTCCATTTAATGTTCTGCAGACTATTACACAGGCTATAAATAACTGCTTTCTGTAATTGACAGAATTTAAACTCATGTTTTGTAGACTTACTAAAAAAATCTTTAAAACAATTTCAGTAGCACACAGGACAGGTTGTGATTTCCTTCACTAGGTCTCTACATTTTGAAAGCTGTCAGTCCATGAAAATCAGATTTCTAGCATAGAATTCTGGTGACCCTATAATGTCATGTTTTGTTAAGGACTCAGTACATGCTAAATTTTTGTCTTCTTCAATGATTTAGAAATACCACCTCTATTGTTACTTAACTAATCTATATTGATCACCAAGTCTGGGATCCTTAAGGAAAACCTTTTGTAAGTTCTGGTGGTAATGATCCAATTCTGAAATGCTAACATAAGCCTCTCTAGACAAATTAAGCCAAGACCCAATGATTTGTTCAATGAGCATTGTCAACGTATTATTGCTTGAGTTAATGAGAATGTTGTCCATGGAGGTCTATTTGGTTTCACAATTGGAACTTCCTCATTTCATAGGCTCTATCTGGAGGTAATCCATGTCTAGCAATACTTGACAAAATCAAAGGCATTTCTTTTATCACTAACTAGTATTGCTCAGGTAAGTGTAGTCTGCTTATTTCAAAAGCATGTCTGTGGGCTTTAGACATTTTTGTTATATGCTCCAAGAATGTCTTTCCATCTTTCCCCCCTCTATTTTTAGGAGGAAATACTAAGTTTTCAATAGGTACCTTAATGTTGTAGATCTTGTATGCTTTAATATTGTACTGTGTTTTTGTTGGAATACTTTCAAATCTCTTATGGTAATATTTTACTGTTTTGAAGCTCTACATAAACATTGTCATTACATAGGTGTTAATTACTCTGTGTTCTTCTCATTCAGCTTTGATACCAGGATAGCAGTAAATCTCAATAAATTCAGCTGCAGCCTTCACCTTTATATCTTTGTTATGATTCTTAATATTGTTGTTATATTAACTAATAATTTTTTAGTGAATTGGGTATACTTCTGTTCTTGTCACTCATGACTGGTAGACTGGTTATTCTAATCCAAAAATAATGGGGAATTCTTCTAACAATAATCACACAACTTTATGAAGCCACTTTATAGTACTTTGTCACTTTTTATGTTATACTGCTGTTGTCCCCAAAGTTACAAACAGACAGTAGGGAAAGATATAGTGATGGTGGGAAAGGGAATGAAAGACTACTAACTGATCATGGACTATATGCAAGGCACTGTGATAAACACTTTACAAATAACATCTTATTTGATCTTCATGACAAAATGGCATTTAATGTTGTTTGGTTTTCTTTTCACAAGGAAGAATCAGAGCTATAAAACTCAAAGTTTCTATTCAGCTCTGGTTCTGTTCATCAGGAATGCTAGAAAGTTCTCTATTTCATTGAATATCATTTTTTCCCAGTTTCAGTTTTGCTGGCAGGCAATTCTTGGTTGTAATCCTAGCTCTTTTTCTCTCTGGGGTATATTCCAAGACTTATCATCCTTTAATGTAGAAGTGGTTAAATATTATGTTATCTTGACAGTAGCTCCACAATATTTGAATTGTTTCTTTCTGGCTACTTGCAGTATTTAGTATTTTCTTGATCTAGGAGGTCTGGAATTTGGCTATAATATTCCTGGGAGTTTTCATTTCATTTCATTCACTTCAGGAAGTGACTGGTGGATTTTTTTTTTCAATTTCTATTTTACCCTCTGGTTAGAGAATATCAGGATTGGCTTATTTGATAATTTCTTGAAAGATGATGTCTAGGCTCTTTTTTTGATCATAGCTTTCAGATAGTCAAATAATTCTTCAATTATCTCTCAATGAATTATTTTTTAGGTCAGTTGTTTATTTGATAAGATGTTTCACATTTTCTTCTATTTTTCATTCTTTTGATTTTGTTTTATTGTTTCTTGATGTCTCATGGAGGCATTAGCTTCTATTTGCCCAATTCTACTTTTTAAGGAACTATATTCTTCAGTGAGATTTTGTACCTCCTTTTCCATTTAGCCAATACTAATTTTAAAGATCTTTTCTTCCTTAAATTTTGTGCATCTTTCTTAAATTTAGTCAATTCTATTTTTTAAGGTCTTCTTCTCTTCAGTGAATTTTTGTGCCTCTTTTACCATTTGGCTTATTCTGTTTTTTTAAAGTGCTATTTTCTTCATATTTTTGTGCCTCCTTTACCAAGCTGTTGATTTTTTTCTATGTTTTTCTTGCATCATTCTCAATTCTTTTCCCATTTTTTTCTCTACCTCTCTGACTTATTGTTAAGATTATTTTAAAAAAAAAATTTTTCCAGGAATTCTTTTTGGGTCTGCAACCAATTCATATTTTTCTTTGCAGCTTTGGATATAGCATTTTTTTTTAAAAAAAAGTTTGTTTTCTTTTTCTGAGTTTGTGATTTGTGCTTATGGTCAGGCTGTTTTGTTGTTATTTGCTCAGTGTTCTAGCCTATATATTTACTTTTAACTATGTTAAAGTGGGGCTCTGCTTCTGGCATGGAAGAAGCACTGTCCCAAGCTTCAGTTCTTTGTTGCTACTGCTCTCAGAGCTACTTTTGGTGGTTTGTAAGTTTTTAATTCTTCTAAATTGGTATGACCTAAGGAAAGGAGTGGTAACTGTTCTCCTCGTCTGTGAGTAACCACATGCACTCTTTTATACCGTAGAACTGTGACCAGGGTCTCCTCTTCCCTACAGCAAGAAACTGTGATGCACTAGTGCATCTCTTCTCCCTGAGACTGACCAAGGACTGTGATTTACATCTGGATATGGGCAATGCAAGAGTCCTGCACCCAGTGCTAATAAAGAGATATCTATAATCTCCTTCTGACCAGTTGTCCAATTCTTTTATTATCTGTGGGCTGAGAGCTCAAGAAGCCACTACTGCCACTCTTGATTCAGTTGCCCCCTAGGCCTGCTGCCAATTCACCTGGCCCCTGCCTGTGCTGGCACAACCTATACTGCAATGCACACCAGTCTCACCACCATGTGACAGACCTTTCTTGCCAACCTTCTAAATTGTCTTATGCTAGATATTATTTAACCCTATTATTTTGTGTGTTCTATTGCTTTGGAATTTATATTAAGGCATTATTTAAAGTTGTGTAGAGGGGAATTTAGGAAAGTTTAGATGAATCCCTTCTTTTTCTCTGCCATCTTCCCAACATATTTCCTAAAGTGCTATTTTTTATCATTATGGCTTAAGTGACAGCGTCCTTATTTCTCCTTAATAAGGTAGGACTCACTTATTTAAACATATATGCACATGCACACACTACTGGTTTATTTGAGGTTGATTTTTCGCTATTTTTTTTACACATTTTAATATGTTTGTTTTTAAATTCTTTTTTTCATTTATCAAGCATTTATTTCGCTCTTCCTTATCTCATACATTGAAAAATAAAAAAGAAAGCACTTGAATAACAAACATGAATAGTGAAACAAAACATTCCTCCATTGGCTGTTCAAAGATGTTTCTCTTATGTGTCTTGAGTCCATCAACTCTGTCAGTAGATGGGTATCAGAACTTATCATTGTCACCTTAGAATCATAATCGGTCATTGTATTGATCAAAGTTCTTAAATATTTCAAAGTCTTTTTGTCTTTACAACTTGGTAGTTTTCCTTTTCTGTCTTCTCACTTTACTACACATCAGTTCATGAGAATCTTCCCAGATTTCTCTGAAACCATCCCTTTAATCATTTTTGGACTGCATCTCCCTTTCTCACTCAGGCTGGAACTACATTAGGCATTCACGGATTATCTTACCCTTGGTTACCACAGAAGCTTTGATCTGCTCCATTCCTGACCAGGGCCAATTCACTCCTCCTTGGGTAGAGTAATGCACCCCCGCCCCCAGGACCTCACATATTGGTGCTTCAGTTTTAGTCCAACTTAAGCTTAGAATTCTACAGCTCAAATGTTTTACCAGCCTCAGCCTCCCTGGGAGTAGTGATTCAAGTCTTGCAAAACCATGCCAGCCAATTTGCCATTTTGTATGTTGTTGTTTTTCAGTATTTTCCAGTTGTGTCTTACTCTTTATGACCCCATTTGAGATTTTTATGACAAAGATATTAGAGTGGTTTGCCATTTTCTTTTCTGGCTCATTTTACAGATGAGGAAACTGAGGCAAACAGGATTAAGTGACTTGCCCAGAGTTACACAACTAGTAAATGTCTAAGGCCAGATTTGAATTCAGGAAGATAATCTTTCTTGACTCCAGGCCTGGTACTCTACCTACTGTGCCTTACCTGCCCTTTTATTTGTTTAGCACAATGTTATTCAACTAAATAAAATATAATTGTCCATTTGTCTCCTCATTGATGGTCACATCCTTAATTTAGTTTCCAGTTCTTTGTCACTACAAAAAAAAAGCCGCTATAAATATTTTGGTACTTAAATGTTCCTTTCTTCTTTCTTTAATCTCTTTGGAATATAGGCCTAGTAGTCATAAAGCTGTGTCAAAGGGTATATGGCATACATAGCATAATGAATTTTGGAGTATAGTTCCAAATTGTTTTGAAGAATTATTGAACCAATTCATAAGTCCACCAATAGTGCATTAATATTCTTGTTTTCTTACAAACTCTCCAACATTCCTCATTTTTCAATTTTGTTATCTTTGCTTATCTGATGAGTGTGATACAGAACCTACGAGTTGTTTAATTTGCAGTTTTATAATATTATGTGTTAAGTTTTGCAGAAATGTATAATCAAGTAAGTTCTTTAGGTAGACTAGTGCTCTGAAAGAGAAGGTAAGGTGAAAAAAACTCTTTAATGACTTAATAAAGGGGTTTTGTTGCTTTGGAAGGTAACAAAGAGACCACTCTATCAAAATTTTGCATTTTACGTAGAAGGAAACCAAAGTTAAATAACTTACTCCAGTGACACTCTGTCAATGACAACACACATCTATAATTCATATCTACTCACTTCTCATGTAGTATTTTTTTCAATTGTACCAAGCTAAAATTCACTTGTAAAGACTTAAGTTTTTATATATAAATGGAAGGGACAATTACCATCACCACTAATCCCCATGGGTTCCTTTCTGCCATAAATCTGTATTTTATATATGGAACAGCTTTGTGGTCCCAAAGGATAATTAGCTGTGTTATCATTTAAGTCTCAGGAGCACAACCATATTTGCTTAGTTAAGTTTCTAGAAAACTGTCTTACAGAGTATGGTAGAGATATTCAGCAGTGGAGGAATATAGTAGATGTCAACTCAGGTCAAAGAGCTTCCTTATTAAATGAAATATTAACATATAAAATATTAATATCTCCTTTGTCTTAGCTAATTTGTATTCAAATTCAGACCCCTTCTAGTCTTTCTCTATCAAGTCTGTGCATGCCTGGCTTTAGCTTTGTAGAAACACCAAAATATAAAGGGCTTTTAAGGTTAAGGATGTAACCGTATTTGATTCACCAAGAGGCTTTAAAGTGTTGAGCAAAGGGGAAATGTTTCATAGTGCAGATAATTTGAATTTTTAGGTCAAGTTACTGATCTGAATACAATCTATGGAATTAACAGGATAACATGTTTTGAACCAAGTGAAAGCTTAAAGATACTCCGCACATGAAAGAAAAAAAAACTGTTTCCAGATTTAGAGTGTCACTTATTCTGTTTTATGACAGTTATCAGATCATGGGCTTAGCTTGGCCTTTGGAAGCTAACAGACCTAATATTTCATTCTGAGGATCCCTGTAAAAAGTTTTAAACTGATTTTCAAATGGACAGAAATAAAATTGTCAGTGGTATTACTAGAAAATGTAGGTTCCCAATGAAGAATTGAGAAAGAACTCCTTTGCCCAATTTCTCTTGCAAATAGATTCCTGGTATTTTTGGAACATCATTGATGGTTTTTAATCCTGTGAGAGGAGAAAAAGAAAATCTGGCAAAGCCTTTCTTGTCCTGACTTTAGTCTGCATGAAGAAATATAGTAATGCTAGATATAATTTAAATGATATAACTACCCCCACATATTTTTATGGTATTTTACTATTTTCAAAGACCCTTCCCAAATATCATTCCATTTGATCCCCCAAATAACCCTGAAGCCAAAAAAGGAAGATATTTTCATTCCTAAGTTATAGACAAAATAGAGGGCAACTAGGTGGCACAGTGAATAGCTTGCTGGGCCCAAAGTCAGGAAGTCTCATCTTCCTAAGGTCAAATATAGTCTCGGATATTTTCTAGCTGTGTGACTCTGGGCAAGTCACTTAATGCTGTTTGCCTCAGTTTCCTCACCCATAAAATGAGCTGGAGAAGGGAATGGCCATCTATTCCAGAATTTTTCCCAAGAAAACAACAGGGTCATGAAGAGTCAGTCAGACATGATTGAAATGACTGACCAATAAGAAGTAGATGTATTAACTGCTAAATTTTCATGTGTTGTTTAGTTTTTTAGTGAATTTTGGGGGAATACATTTATAATGATATGTTATTTTGCCCCAATTACAGAATAGATTTCTAAGGAAACTTCTTTCTTGGTAATTAGCTTGTGCTCAAGAAGTTTCAGCTGGTTTTTATGCTCTCTTAGATGAATGGAGGGAAACTCCTTATTGGTGAATTCACAGATCCATGGGCATAGGTAAAGTACCTAAGAACTCAATATAGGCTCATCTTTTTTAATTTTGTTTTCTTTTTAAAGTCTAGGGCAATTGATCTCACAGGTTCCCATTGTCCCTTATCCTAAATGTCAGTAAGGAGGATTTTGTTATCCTTTTTGAGTTTAGTTTCTCAGGATCCATGGCCATGGGAATTTCTAGTTTCTGGGTGTTAGATAATAACTCCCAGAATAGTCTCAAAGATCCTAGATAGTATCCTAGGATAGTTTCAAGGATCCTAGACAGTAATTCCTAGAATCAGTGATAGGCAATCCTACTGGGGCTGCGCCATGAGATATAGGGGTGACATAATTGATATTTACTATTCTTGTGCCAAATGATGATATTGCTAAAGTTAACCTGTGAGCTTAATGTTGGGAAGATGCCTTCTTTGTCTGTTGTCCTCCTATAAAGCAAGTGGGCACTGGTCAGTGTGCAGGGAATCCATGAGAAATCCATGGGGAAACCATGGGTAATGCATAGTGGAATACACTTACCTGCTTCAGCAAGCCCCCGTTGAGGCTTGAGGGGATTTAGGGGAGTGCATGAGCTGTGCTTGTCTCAGTTGACCCCATTGAGATGCAAGAAGGGTGATTAGGGAATGTTTGATTAGGGAATTCTGTAGGAGTTGACTGTCAGCAACCTTCTGAGAAGACTAGACTAAAGCTTATTATTAATTACACCCCCCCCCCAAGCTATCTGCCTGTCTGACCAGATCAAGAGTGAACCTGTTAGAGGCTCGAGTCTGAAACCTCCAGTGCCTCCTGTGTGTTATCTGTGAAACACCTACCATTTTTGAAAAAGTTAATAATAATGACTTTGTGAAAGATGATACGCTTGGAGACTCTCACCCCAAGCAAGGTTCAAGTTGCTGATGAACATTTATTATGTACTATGTTGCAGGCACTGTGCTAAACAGTGAATATCCAAAACAAAAAATCCAAAACCAGTCCCTACTGCAAAGGGCTCACAATCTAACAGGAGACAACATAAAAACCAAACCAAATATATACAGTACAAAGAATTAAAACAATCTCAGAAAGACAACAATAACATCAAGGTGGGCCAGGAAAGGATTCTTTAAGAAAATAGGATTGATTTTGGCTGAGACCTAAAGACAGGAAGCTGGGAAGAGGAGGGAGAGAATTCCAGCCAGTGAGAAGAGATCTGTCATTTCTCTAAACAGTAATCTGAGTGTGGAGGCTCTATTCTTACAGTCTATGTAGCCTTCAGCAAGCTATGATATTTCTCATCAATACCCCACCCTCTTCCACCAAGCAATCAAATATAAACAAGTCATACACAACATTTCAAGCACGGATTTATAACTTTATGGAGGGTTAGGGTGGGGGTGGGGGGCGGTGGGGGGAGGGGAAGGGGGAGATTAATTCCAAATAAAGAGGAACAGCCCAGAATAAGGAATAGAGATGGAAGAAAAAGTGAGAAGAGGAAGAGGAAGAGAGAACTTGCAGGCAGCTTTTTACTAGGTCTTTAGAAGTTGTAGCACATCTCAAGCCTCCAAGTTCTTGATCACCTTGCTTTGGGCTGAATGATGCAAGATTTTATCAAGGATCATCTAGCCATTGTCCTTCTAACATCTCCACACCCAGTTTTTTCTTCCCATCTTTTTTGCTTTCCTTTTTGAAGTCATTTACCTTGATGATCAGATAACATGAGTTATCTGATGCACTGGACTACAAAACCAAAAATGCATATGAAACTTATGGATTCATTGGCCTTTGAGCAAAAGACTCGGCACTTTTTAATGGCATGTTAGATTTTGAAGTACCTATGGTTTTTAAAGACCTGTGATTTCATCAGTGTAGTCAGATTGCAGGTGGCTGCCCTTCCTACTATTTATTCATTGCTCTTTGATAGTTTCTGTGGACAAAAATTTCACTATCTTTTGGCCATTCTTGTACACTACAAACTTAGCAAGGCTGACCATCAGGCAACTTGTATGAAATGAGCCCATACTCAAAGTGTTTCAAGCTGGAAAGACTGCTTCATTAACATTGTCTTTGAAAACCCAAGTCTCAGCCACATCACAATGAACCAGTGGCAGTATAAATTTAATGGAGTTTGTGTTTAAAGAAATTTAGGGACAGCTAGGTGGTGCAGTGAATAGAGCACTGGCCTTGGAGTCAGGAGGACCTGTGTTCAAATCTGACCTCAGACACTTGACACTTACTAGCCATGTGACTTTGGGCAAGTCACTTAACCTCTATTGCCTTGCCTTTCTCCTCCAAAAATAAAATAAATATTTAATAAAAATAATTTCATTAAAAACCCAAGCTAAACATAAGAAAATATTTAAAACATTATTGGAAAGTTTAATCTTTTATGGGAAAATATATTCTTTGATCATAATTAAAATTATTATTAGATTGCCTTTCATTTTGGGTTATCCATGGAACTATTAGTAATAGTTCCATAATAGTATAGCATTCAGACTCGCAAGTTCTTTCTCCAGTAGCATTTTCCATCATGAGTCTTTTGGAATTTGTCCTGGATCATTGTATTGCCAAGAAGAGCTAAGTCTATCATACTTGATCACCACACAATGTTCCTGGTTCTTCTCACTTCACTCAGCATCAGTTCATGTAAGTCTTTCCAGGTTTTTCTGAAATTTACCTACTCATCTTTTCTTATGGCACAATAGTATTCCATTATATTAATAAACCACAACTTGTTCAGCCATTCCTCAATTGATGGGCATCCCCCTCAATTTCCATTTTTTGCTACCTCAAAAAGAGCTATGCAACTAATTTTTGATGAGAATGTATAATTCAGAGAGACTTAGATATATAAATATAGCTCTTGGCATTGCCAGCAGTGCTGAACACTATAAAAATCCCATATCTCTTATCATTGTATAATATTGTTATATCTGGCAGTAACAGAATGCACAAAAAGTTGATCTATACCTAAGAAATTTTCACATGAATAATTTCATCTTATTCTTTTAGTTAATTTCTTGAACTTTCAGTTCCAACATAAATTCTAATAGAAAAAAAAAGATTGAAAAAAACTTTCAAACCTAATCAGCTCAATTCTCATCTCCATTTCTTTCCCAGAGGGTCTCTCTATACATCATTTGTCTCTGAAATCAGTGGGATATCCATAAATTAGGTGTGCAGGGACTTCAAGAGTTATGAGAACTGAGCTTTGTATCATTAAGCTAAATGCATTTATGGGGCTCAACTAGGTCTTAATTTTCATTTAAGATGATGATAGGAAACCAGGGAAAACTGGAAAATCATTTATAATAAATCAAAATTATGTTACAGTTATAATAATAATAAATAATGACCCCCTTTAAAATGATGTGCTTCAATTTTTTAGTCTCTCACAAAATGAATGATAATATGCCTAACAATGGTTAGAAAATAAGTTGTAAAATACTGCATATTATACCAGCTGATTGGTTTTGTAAAGATTTGTAGGTTTTCAGACAGGAAGAACAGGTAGAATAAAATTGGTAAATTGGGTTTATTATAATTCAATGAATAAAAAGCATTTATTAAATGCCTACTATATGCCAGGCACTGTGCTAAGTGCTTTACAAATATCTCATTTGATCTTCATAATAACTTTGTGACATAGCTGCTATTATTATACAACAGGGAAATTAAGGCAATCAAGGTTAAATGATTTGTCCAGGCTCACACAGCTAGAGACTGAGGCTGGATTTGAATTCAGATCTTTCTGAGCCCAGGGCCAGCACTCTATTCATTGAGCCACCTACTTACCTCTAGGTAACACTATATATGGACTATGGATATCACTCAGAAGCCCAGGTCCCAGGGTGGTAACTGGAGGGCCAGGGATATATAGAAGTTGGGACTGTAAGACCATGCATGAAGTTGCCTATGAAGCAGTATTGCTCCATAACCATATACCCAGTAGGCAAATGGATTATATCATTAGCCCTATGACATTGGACGAGTCATTTAACCTCTCTGAGACTTATATTACTTTTTTCTTTTTTTTCTTTTTGTTATTGTTGTTTTGTATTCTTACTGTTAAAATGAATTCACTGGATTGTGTTCTAAGGTAGTTTCTTAAAATTGGACAGTTCTATGAATTGGCATGGGACCACATGAGAAGATTAAGATCATTAAACTGAACAGTGAATTTCATGATAAGCACTAAAGGTTAGCTAGCTATTTTCATCATGTGGTTTGATAAATGCCTCCTACCTGAAGGTGTGTACTGTTGTGTCATAAAAAAAAAAATGATGAAGGCAATGATTTCACGGAAACCTACAGAAGACTTGTATGAACTGATACACATAAAAGGTGCACCACATCCAAAAACATGTTTTTGAACTATAACAACAATTTTAGAAAAATGAACAACTTTGAGGGAATTACAAACATTCTCTCAAACAGTATTTGAGGAAAATATACAAACACATGATTCCAGAAGTCACATAATGTTGAAAGAAGGGTGATGGACTCAGTGGAGATGAGAGACATTTTTTGACATGTCCAATGCTAGAATTATTTTTTAATTTCACTAAAAATATTTATTGCAAGGGTTTCATTTCATTTTTTACTCCTTTCCATAATTGGGGTAGGGGTAACCAAGAATGTTGGAAGGAAACAGAAAATTGAATTGAAAATTGATTGCTAATTGAATGATAATTGAAAAAAATTTAAAAAGAAAAACATTTTCCAAACCCCAAAATATTTCATCCCTTGGGAGAAGATGCCTACATTAAAAATTCCTCCGAGTTAAAGCCCTAAAGGACTAAGCAAAGCTATGAATTTGTTTTCACGAAGGGGTAATACATTAAGACTAACAGCCTGGAATATGGAATAACCTTTTCTTTTTTTAAATGGAAGAATAAGAAATAAAGAAAACGAAACTCTGCTTAATTGGGTAGCCCCAGGAGGAACCTTCAGGACACCCTTAGGGACTAGCAGGAGCACAGTAGTTAAACAGATTGTAGAACTGAGAGAATTGAAGCTGCTGGAAGGGGTCTTAGAAGCCTTCTAGTATAATGCCCTGATTTTATATATGAGAAAAGTGAAGTCTGCATGCTCAAACAGTTTGTAAATATTTAGAGGCAGGATTTGAATTCAGGTCTTCCTAACTCAAGATACCAAACTCTTTCCTGTGCCAGGGGAAGTGGGAAAGTTAAGAATATGGCAAAAAGGAGCTAGAGAAGCACCAACAAGTTTTATCTAAGCCATAGTTTTGCTGTCATCTAGTCTGAATTTGTTACAACATAATTTATCTGCCTTCCTGTATGTTAGCTGGAATCTATTTGTACATATGTAACATTAACTTGAGAAGTGAGGTAATGATCCAGATAATTCATGGAAAAAAAATAAACATTAATCATAGGCATATTTGGATTATGCTTTTTCTTATTCTGTTTTTTCTTTTGGATTAATCTAAACCGTTTCAATTCTCTGTGTTTCTTTGCATGACTGTATGATATGAAGCCTAAAAATCAATGTTCATAATGCTTTGTAATTATTGAGACTTATTAGCATACTCAGGGAAATTATTTGTAAAATAAAGATTTCAAATAAATCATGAAAACAAAAAGCAGAACATTTGAAAAAAATAGTAACCAAAACAGTTCAATTTAATTTTCATGTCAGGAAAAGTACCTAACAATTAGAGATATCCCAAAGCACAATGGATTGTCTTGGGTTATGGTGGGATAGTCCTTGCTTGAAGATCTTAGATACAGAGCATAGCCATACATTTAATGAAATATTTCCTAGAAGGGATTCTTGGTCAGTTGTGAGCTGGTATGCCCCTAAGTTTCCCTATCACAGAGAAATTCTATATTTTACCATATTCAACAAGCAATGAGGAAGCTTTTGTTTGTAAATATGCAGTAAGAAGAAACTTACTACCTCTTGAAGTGGCTCTTTCCACATTTGGATCAGTCTAATGGTTAGGAATCTTTGGACACTTCTTCATTTCCCAACAGGCTTCACTAACTGTGAATTCCTCACCATACCCCCAATAAACTCATTATTTGGAAGGCCTATCATCTTTCAAGAGTCAATTAGCCTTCTTACTCACACCTCATCAGTGCTCTCTGCCTCTCTGATTTAAGGGTGGAGACATAAATTCTTCCATTTAAGGAGAGGGAATAGAACAGACATCTTTTCATTTCACCGAAGCTGAACTAATTTTAAATTTCTTCAACATTTTTTTTATCATTTCCCTATACCTAGGTGCCTCCTCCTTCTACCCTCTACCCACCAGTTTTCAGCTCTTTATTTGTGTTGTCTTACCCCATGAGATTGTAAACTTCTTGATGGCAAGAACTGTTTTTAATATTTGTATCCCCAACAGTTAGCATAGTGCTTGGCACACAGTAAGTGATTAATAAATGTTTATTGTTTATTGACTATGTTTTTATCATATTATTTGTGTTTTCCTTACATTGAGATGAAAACTACTTATCTGTAACTTCCACTATTTCTACTAGATTTACCTATAGGGAAAAACAGAAAAAAATCAAATTATTCTTTTACATGATAGTTTTTCAGTTTTTGAAGACAGTTAAATTTTTTCCCCCCAAAGTCTGCTCCAGGATAAACATCCAAAGCTCCATTAACTGATGATCCTATGACATGATCCTCATCCTTCTCACCATACTTACCACTCTTCATTTTCTAGATAAAAAAACCTGAAGCAAATAAAGTTTTAAGTCACTTTCTTATGGTTATATGGAGAGTGGTAGAAATCATGCTGGAACCCAGATCTCTGGCTCTTATTTCAATGTCAGTGTCACAACAAGTACCATTATGATGTGGCAAAACATACAGGGTGTTGGGGGGAGAAAGACAAGAAGAGACATGATTGGATGGACCTGCAGCTGCAATAGAAGATGGAACTATGGGAATCTGGTCTATAATGTCTTTCTTCCTGAGCTTCCCTTGGGAAGGGAACTTTGCCTGCCTAGGGTCTCACTTCCTATTTCCCCTCTCACAGATAGGAGAAGTGGTGTGTGCGTATGTCTGTGTGTGTGTGTGTGTGTGTGTGTGTGTGTGTGTGTGTTTATGTGCTTTTTAATGGGGTGAGGATGGGGTGGCTATACAAGATTATAAACAACAGTCTTTAAGTGCTATTTTCAAATGTATAATTTGGCACAGAGGGTACAGAGCTAACCAGTTGATATTACATGTGTTTATGAAGAAAGTATAAAATATATAGGAAAGTGATGTTAATGAATCATCCAGAAATTATGTATTAATCACCTACTATCCATTAATTGACTTACTTGTTCATTTATTCAATGGAAAAAAAATTATTAGTTACACATGTATACAGGATCTCCCAATGTGCTTCTTATGGTAAGAGATACAAAAGAAATGTGTGGCATGAACTCATATTAGAATTGAGTTCAGACACAGGCTGGGCAAACCAGGTAACCTCTATTTGCCTCAGTACCCTTATCAGTAAAATGGGGATAATAACAGTATCTATTTCCCAGGTTGTTGTAAGATTAGAATAAGATATTTGTAAAGTGTTTTGCTGGTTATTATTATGCATGATAGTAAATAATGCATACTGTTATACAGAACTGGTAAACTGATGTCAATGATGTTTTTAATAATACAAGCAGTCTCTAATCTCTAGAATCACAGAACGGAATAAAATCTCAGAGAACATGTAGTCAAATCCATATCCAAGAAGGAACAACTTCTACAACAGTTTGTACAAATTATCCTTCAGCCTCCACTTGAAAACTCCCACGGAGGAGGTGCCTACTGTCTCCAGAGGTGTCCCATTCTATTTCTGGATAGCTCTAATTAGTAGGAATTTTTCCCATATGTCAAGTCAAAAGCTGACTCACTGAAACATCTACTTATTGCTCATAATTCTTCCCTACGGGGCTAAGCAGAATAAATCTCTTTCTTCTTCCGCTTGGCAGACTTCTTTCTTCCCCAAACCTACCAACTCAACTGATCTTTTTCTCCAAGCTAAACACCCTCAGCTTCTTTAACTTTTCATCATATGAAGTTGTGTCCATTCTCCTCATCATTTGGTTTATCTTCCTCTGTATGTACACTAGTATTTGAATGAGCCTTCAAAAATATGGCCTAGAATTCATATGAAATTCCAGATGCGACCTAACCAGGGCAGCACATAATAGGTCCATGACTTCCTCTGTTTTAGACTTAACTAAGTGGAGATCTACATGACATTAGTGTTTTTTTTTTTTCCAGCTGTTATTTTATTCTATGCTCTCAGTTTAGCACTGATCTCTTCAGATCTCTATACTGCTATGGGATACCTGTTCGCTTCCTAGGGCGCAAGTACTATTTTGATCACTATATTTTATTTTTCAAAGGTTCTGTTCTGTACACACTTCCAAGGAATTTCTACATTAAATCAATTCAAATGATATGCAAATTTGAAGCAAAAATCAATTTAAATATAATAGTAGTATATATAACAGAATGGAGCCAGGCAGCACATGTTTTCTGCACCCTACTAAGTGGTTACAAACTGCTACATCTGAGGATGTCCTCTTAACCTTGGTGATACTGGCTAGGGAGCATTGATTTCTCTCAGTACTTTAGTCAAAGGAATATTGTTAACTTCTCTCAGAAGAGGCCCTCAAAACTACCATCCATCCCTGGCTCTACTTATAGACAAGCAAGTATATTTTGCATACATACACATCTTTGAGTAAGTTCAAGCTAATAGATTGACTATACTTAATTAGTATATTTGACCAAAACAATGTGAACACTGATTTTTTAAAAATGTCATGGTTTGGGTTTTTTTTCCTCTCCTCCAAGAGCCTTTTGTCACATATGGGGATAAACATAATGGCATTCAACAACAACCACAACAAATCACCTATTGGTTCATTTTTGGACATAAAAATTCGGTTACTGACGATTCATTAGGAGCCAAGCTTTAGTTAAATGGTGCTATCAGTTGTTAATAGCCTGTGGTGCAATAAGGCTTACTGTGAACAGGTGATGATTACAGTACTTAGCACTTCAGGAGAATGAAAGTATAGTGACTGTAATCATTATAAAAATTACTTCTTAAGTGTCATGCTGTTAATTACAGTTCAAAGAATTAGCATCTGGTTGAAGTTATGGTTGTAGCTTTGAGGAATTGGCATTACAGGAAATGCATTTAAAGAACCTTTAATCACAACATAAAGTTTTTTTCTGCCTGGTTTTGTATTCTTCCATATAGTAAGTCACACCTGGTGTTTATAGGGAACAAGCAAAGTAAGCTAGTGTGGGTTTCTATATTTTCTTTAGTGGAATTCTGAGAAATGGTATTATTTTCCACACCTCTATCTGATAGTTCAGTCTTAGAAGAGTGACTGCGCCTGCAGATTTAGCTTGATTTTTACTTCATTCATATTTCAGGTGCACCCTAGTGACAGCTTACATAGTTTGATTTCCTAATCAATATGTAAAGAAGCTAAGGAAATTACCAAGTGAAATTGAATAGCAGGCACACCGTTTCTGCAAACTTAAAATAATAATAATTCTGAGTACCAATTCAGTTATCAATCTCCATGACTGTGTCTGTCAACTTAGTATATTTGTACCATCATCAAATATCTTCAAATTATTCTAATCGTGTTGCTATGTAGGCAAATTGAACAATGCTGGTTGGTTTTACTAAAATTTATTACACTAAGCGTAATTTTGTTGTCTTGTAGGAAGGCTTGGACTTTATCACATAACAAAAAGATTTTGTAACTAGATTTATATAGGATTAGTAAAACAACATTTATCTGAAGGGATCCATTTTATTGCTTTTCTTAGGGTAAATGCAGTTTTTCACAGTCCTTTAGAAACATTTTTATATAAATAAATAAGATGAGCCATTCAAGTGAAGGTAGAGAAGAACAACCGATGCATAGCCTATATGGTCTTCTATTATTGTTCTGATGTCAAGGGAATTGGACTGTGTCCAACACAACAAGTAGACACCCTATGATGAATTTTATAAAACATCAACAAGAAAAGCACAGAATACTCAGGCATATTGATCTGGTATTTCTCTCAATGGAGAGAGTAGTTGCTATTGATGAGATGGCAGATTTATTGAAGAATTAGAAGTGAGAGGCATTGTGGTCGAGTATAAATGACACTGGACTAAAGAGTTGGAGGAACTGGGTTTCAAATCCCAATTCTGCCAAAAAATAGCTAAACGAATTTGTAGAATTCTCCCTAAATCTTAGTTTCTTCATCAATGATACAAGAGAATTGGAATGAGTAAGTCTCAAGATCCTTTTTAAGGTTTATCTATCCTTCCCAAGTTTAATATTCTATCATTTAACTAGGCATTCATATTGATCATACACATACATTCCTTGGATCAAATAGTAGTTACGCTTTATTCTTTAAGCCATAATCCTTTAAAATCAATGCATATATCCTTTCCATTAAGTGCCAAGGTCACAATCCTTAGAAATGCATGTATCAGTTCCACAGTTCCTTGATCACTTGTTTTCTAAGTCAATATTGTTGTTCTTTAGATTATCCAAATGTTAAAGCATCATTAATGGCATGTACCTACACCAAGTTTTTACTTGAAAGTCATTCTCACCATTTGTGTACAGACGTAGGCTTTAATGTGTGATCACTCGATCTTTGAATTATGACTTCTCACTTCAAGTCTGTCTTTTCTTTAATTAACACTATTTTGATAAGTGTATCTTCATTTTATATTTTAGATTGGATTTTTTTTTACTCATCAATTGAGTTCTATTATCTAAAATGCTTCTCAGTTTATGTATTCGTAAGAATACACATTTGAGAACAAAAAGTCAGAAATGCACATTTCAATAAATATTCATCATTCAGCTTTACAAGTGTGGATAAAGAACCAAAAGAATATTTGTACAATAATGAGGATTTTAAATAAGAAACAAAGCTATGATTTTCCTAAGAAGATAGCAAAGATGGCATAAGGGATGTTATGATACATAACCAAGATAAAATAAATTTACATAAAGTTTTCGATTACTGAAAATAAGCATTTTTTTTAATTTGTTTTATTGCTGTTCATAGGATTCATAGAACTAGAGATGAAAAGGAAGACAGAGGCTTATGGTTTATTAACATTGAGGAAAAGGATCATTCCTGGAAACAGTTTTTGAAGAGTATCCTCATTGAGTTCAGTCTCTATAATGTACGAATTTCCCCAGCATCTGGCCTAGTATGTTGCACATAATTGGTAATTAATACGTATTTGTTCAATAAATAAATGGATATTTGATGGTATATCAGTAAAGTCAATGAAACTGGAATCAGAGGACTTTACTTCAATTCCCAGTTCTGTTCATTGCTAGTTATGTGACATTGGAGAAGTCACTTCACCTCATATTTATTTTTTAATCTTCAGTTTTGTTAACTCAAAAATGAGGATGGTCACTGAGAGTCTTCCAAATCTAAATCTACTGTTGTTTACAGTTTTGAAGATAAGATTTCAATGATATCAAGAAGTTAATTTCTTTCACAGTGCTGCTACTTACTTTGGATATTTGTCAACATTTGGCTATTTTCACTTGTCAAATTTCTAGCACATGGTATAATTTTGAAAGATTAGTATGATTGGTTACATTAATATATCCTCCTTTGATTTCATCTACTCCAGATATTCCTTTTTCCATCTTCTCCTCTTCTTAAGTCATGCTTCATAAGTTACTTATATGAGTTTAGATATATCTTTAATATTGTTCTGTAGTAAGGGACTATCTAGGATTCTATTTATCCCTAGATACAGCTACATTAAACTATATTCAAAACTGTATCCTGTGCATATAAAATAAGAGCATAGCCCTAATCCTTTCTCCTTAAAATGTTTTTCATGAAACATGAACAGTTTCACATAAATGAGTTTTTATGACCAAGAAAGTGAGAATCAGGCAGATTTTTAAAAGAGAGACATGTTTCATATTGCCATCTCTATTTCCAGTAGCACACTTACTAAGAGTATCAAAGGAATTCTAAATTTCTCTATGGAAATTTGATGATGCTAAATATTTTCTCTGCCAAGTCATTAAGCTGATATTTTCACCCATATGTTTTGGTGATTTATTTGACATTTATCTGTTCTGAGAACTGTGATTGCCAACAAATGTCTGCATCACTCCTAGATTGTCATGATCAAGACTGTGAACTTTTCTGCCTTATTCTTTGCTTCTTCATTGTGTAAAAATTGGTCACCTTCCTTGTTATATTATCTGTATCATTTTTCACATGGAAAATGCTAAAATAAATTATTAAATATTAATCTCAATAGTATCACTTTCCAGGTTGAAATTGTTCCATTTATGACTGCCCCTTATTTTTGGCTCCTTTGTTCATTCCTCTGCCAGATTTCTTTATGATATCTGAAAATATATGCTTAGCTTAAAACATGTCTGCCGGCACAGCAAATAAACAAAATATGACAGAAGATTAAGAAATAAAAGAACACGATGCTAATATTGATCATTTCAACTTTTCTTTATCAATCATTTCCATTTCAGCAATTATCATTTATGGTTAGTCCCCAATGAAGCTTTTTAAAATTCATGAGGCGGTGTGATAGAGTAAGAAATAAAAATAAAACAAAAAACATTGGCCTTGAAGTCAGAAAACATTGGGTTCAAGTAGACGTTTTTCCATCAGTTATATTGCCCTGTGCAATCTTGGATAAAACACTTGAACTCCATATATCTCAGTTTCTACATTGATAAAATTGATGCTTATATCTTTAAAGTCTCTTGTTTAATATCCCAAGCTTTCATTATGGGAATGTGTAATTAGGTAGGAGGAGGTACAGATTAAAATGGTCTCATATCTTTTCCAAAAATACATCACCTAAAAGACATTAGTGATGTACAAATTTCAGCCAATGTAATTTTATCTAATTACATTCCTGGAAGTACTATTTCACAATTGGTACTGATGAGAAAGTCAGCTGCTAAGAGAGGGCACTGATCAGACTGGAGATAATGATAATAATATCGATAACTCATTACTAAAGTATTTGAGAATCATGCTTTGATTTTCATTCTAAAACATCACAAGCTATACCTACATAGCAATATAATTTGATAAATTTGGTATGAAATAGCCCTATTTCATCTCTCTGAGAATTTTGTTTTCCAGGCAGATGAGCTGAGTTGATCAGAGGGTCATAATTGTGCCACAATAATGGCAGTGAGCTGAGATATAAGACCATGAAGTAGAAGAAAAGGATTTAAAGTGTAAGTGTGAGCTAGAGAAAACAAGTATTTCAGGGTCTAGGCAGAGAAAGAAATTAGAGAGGGTAAAAAATTTTCAAGGAACAAAATTCAATACATAAATAAGGGAGATGGGAGCTGGAAATAGAGTAACAGACACTTTTGAGCAGAAGCTTAGTGAATCCAAATATGAATTGGGGAAAAACCTAAAGAGCAGATAAAGGTATTTTTTTTTTTTGTGAAGTAGATGGAAAGGAAAAAAAAATAAAATAATGATAGGATAGATGAGTTAAATATCAAAAAAAGTAGAAAAAATAGGAATGAGATAATGGGATGAGGAAAACAGGATATGATTTGAAAAATATGAGAGGTAATAGTGACAGAAAATGGGGAAAGGAGAAGCAAAAATGAATGGGCTCTTATCTAAAGGGATTGCAATATAAATAAGAGATCCAGGCTATGGGAGGTTGACCTCTTTGATTTCTATGGTTAGGAAGAGAGGCTGGTGACCCTTGATGGGAATTAAGGAATTAAGTGTGTGTGTGTGTGTGTGTGTGTGTGTGTGTGTGCGCACGCAGGTGGAGGGGAGGCTGGCGAACATATATGAAATGTAATCTATACATACATATACATATATATATATATTAAACTTAGTTCACACCATTTACTTATCCCCATGAAATTTTATCTAGTCAGTTTCTAACATCAAGAGATTTTTAGATACTCTTGTTATCTACTGCATTAGCTAGCTCTCTCAGCTTTATGCTGTCAAAACTTGAAAATATTCCAGTATTCATGATCCAGGTCATTGAAAATTAATGCATGCTGCTGCTAAAATAATCTCCTCATACACAGATCTGGCCATATCTGCCTTCTGCTCAAAATTCTTCTGTGCTTCTGATATTGTTTCCCAAGTCATGGAGGCCTAATATTCACAGGCCTCCAAAATTAATCATTCAGGGTTATCTTCTATTACTCTTTCATATACTCTGTGTTCTAGTCATAGTAGGTGACTTTTTAAACTCTAAACATGTACTATTCTCTAAGGGTACTAGGCAGCTATGTGTTCTAGTAGATAGAATAGAAGACTTCCAGCCAAGAAAACCTGAGATCAAATCTTGCCTCAGACAATTACTAGATTGTGGCTCTGGGCAAGTCACTTAGCTTATGTTTGCCTCAGTTTCCTCATCTGTGAAATGGCCATGATAATCCCTACCTTAGAGGGCTGTTGTGAAGATTAAATTAAATAATATGTTAAAGTGCTCTGAAAACCTTAAAATGCTATATAAAAGCTAGCTGCTATTATCATTACTCCTTCATATTACTTTTAAATAACAGACTTCAGTGTAACTTGCTTTAAACAATTCATTTATGTTTAAATATGTTTCAAGTATTCAGCACAAAACATCTTATCCCCTGTAAATAATAAGATGATTTACTAGAAGCAAAACTACCAAGCTTGCCATGAAAGTAATTCAATGTTAATTGAGCATTGATAAAGGAGAAGAGGAGAGTTAATTGAATGAGATAGTAACTTGGTTTTTAAAGCAACTTCATTCAGCATTGGAAGGAAATCATTACAGGGTTAGCTGCACACTTTAAGGGGACTAGGGGAAAAGATAGGAAAAGAGTTAAAACTGGATTTTACAATTTTTTTTTCTCCTTCTCTGGGCTATCTATAACTATAGAGAACATAGTTTCTAAATAAAAAATATGGACACCTTCTTTGCATTTTGCAAACCTTCATTAAAAGTACACTTTATTTTTCTTAAAATTGGGACCTTGGACTCACAGAGCAATCATTAATAGTTTTAGAAGAACTTTAGTGTCCTTGGCCCTGTACTATTTAACCTTTCTTATCAAGATGTGAATGAAAACCCAGATGGCATGCTTGTCACATTTGAAGAGGACATAATGCTGAAAGGGACAGCTAACTTGTTGGGTGATGGTCAGGATCCAAAGCGATCTTGACAGGTTGGAACATTTGGCTGAATCTAATAAGTTCAAATTAAATAGTGAAAATATAAAGTTTTACATGAGGTCAAAAATCTACAAGTTCAAGATAGGATTGCAGAGCTATGACTGAGTAATGAAAAAGATCAGGAGGTTTTAACTGACCACAAGCTAAAGATGCATCAGTAGTGATATGGCAACCAAAAAAAGCTACTGTAATATTAGTTTTAATTAAGCAATATCTAACATCTAGGATACTGGTACAACAGAGCTATTAGTAATGCTGGTGTCAAGGGCAAACAGAATGAAATGTGATCTCAAGTGAAAATTCAAAGTAGAAATTCAGTTCATGAGGCAAAAATCATCCGTGCTGGAGGGATCAGATCCAGGACTGATCCAGTGAAAGGTTCAACTGAAGTTAGCTCCTGAGGAGAGGAAGGTCTCCATTTGTTAGCTTCTTATATTAGCCAATTATTATCTATATATAACTTCTAAGCTCAATTTCTATACTAGTAAATTATTATAATTACAGTATAGTATAGTACAGTATAGTATAGTATATACTATAGTATATGTATAGCATAGTATGCTTGCCCATATATCATTGCCTTTGGGCAAAGGCCATTAGGGTACAGTCATATTTAATTTCTCTTCATATTCCAAACTTCACATCTAAATATGTCATGCTTTGTTTTTCTTAGGAATCTTTACAGTTGATTGTACTCTACATTTTTCATCAAATAGTTGAATTATTTGATATGACTCACAGTTGGAGTCAGTTATTTGGATTCTATAGGTATCTAGTACCCTAAATTTCTTCAACGAACAGACAATATTATATTAGATAAGACTACAAGAGGCATTTAGCTAAACCATTTAATTTATGCGTTGGCCAATATTATAGTAAAGTTTTAATCAATTTCTCAGCATGTAATTACTTAAAAGTACTGGGCATACATAAGAAAATCAACAATAGTTTTTGCCTTCAAGGAGCATATAGTATAATTTGGGAAACAAAATGGTAATATAAGATATGTAAACAGAGATATAAGGTAATCTTAGAGAGTAAAGCAATAGCCACTGGAAGGACTGAGAAAGGCTTCCTGAATGAGGTACAAGTTGAGTTGTCTTGAAGGAGGCCACCAATTCTAAGGGAAAAGAGTGAGCATTATAGATATGGGAGACAGACCATGCAAAGGGATGGAGATGGGAGATTAATCTTTGGGTTTGAAGAAAAATAGGTAAGCCGGTATGGCTGGACCAGAGGAGAAGAATGTGTAGGAAGAGAAGAAATTAAGGAAGATGCCAGATTATAAAGACTATTCAATGTCAAACAGAATGTGTTTCTTATCCAAGAATTAATAATGAAAAATTGAAATTTATCCAGTAAGGGGATGATATGATTGGACTCTTATTTTAGGAAAATCACTTTGGCGATTGTGTAGGTCAATAGTTCTGAATTCAAATAGAAATGGGGAGGTATAAAACCATACTTAAGGATCTCTGCAGGCCAAATATTGACTTAGAAAACCACATATTAATTTTATGTTTTATTCTATTTTAATATATTTTGCTAAATTTTTTTCCCAATTACATTTTAATCTGGTTAAGACTGTACTTGGGAGTGTTGTGGGAATATGTTAGTGAGGGAAGACTCAAAGTAGTGAGACCAATTGAAAGATTATCAATCAGAGACAGAGACAGACAGAGAGAGAGGGAGAGAGAGAGAGAGAGAGAAAGAGAGAGAGAGAGAGAAAGAGAGGCAGAGACAGAGAAATGCAGAAAGACTCTTAAGAACTCTGATCACTGCAATGACCAATCATGAAATCAAAAGACTGATAATGAAGCATACTTTTGCCTCTTTGTAGAAAGATACTGGACTCTAGGTTCTATTTTCAGACTCAACCAATAAAACAAATTTATTCGATTTGATTTTTTATAGGAATTGATTTTTATTTTCAGAGAAAGGAGTGTTATAAAGCTGTAGGATAGAATGGAAATAATGTGGGTAATGCAATAAAGGAGAAAAACACATCAATGTGTCAGAGGAGCCTCTGACGTAACAAACATGGCACTCAAACCCATGTAAACTAGGCTTTCCCTTGAGGCAAGGAGGTGTCAAGGACTCCTAAGTTAATCAAGGAAATAAAGGCCAAAGTCTTCAAGGGCACTTGGTTGAATTAAGTGCTAAGAGCCCATTTTGATTGCTAACACATATGTATAAGTAGTTTTTGTAAGGAGTTTAGCTGAAAATGGGAACAGAGATGTGGGTCAATAGTATGGATGCTAGGATATACTGAGTTTTTTTCAAGGCTTTAATCATTGATTATAATGGACTAAAAATGGTGAAATATTGTTCAGTGTGACATTATATGAAATTAAACCCCTATGCATACATAGAGGCATCCTAACATACCATAGACTTTAACTATGAGCTCATGTGATGTAATGGATAGAAAGTTGGCCACAGAGTTAGGAAGACTAGAAGACTGGGCTGATTTTGAGTTCTGCCTTTCTCAAATACTTGCTTTGGGATTATGAGTAAATTAAACACTTAGTGCCCCAGGCAACACTCCAAGTCTATAAGTAACAGAGTAGGTGTAGACCTGCATTTATAGAAGTTTCCTTATGGGAAGTTACCTAACCCAGGGAAACTACAAATTTGTATCTTAGTTCCCACCTCACTCCCACCCCCGCAAAAACAAAAACATCAAAATATACTTTACTTTCCACTTTTTTATTATTTTATTTTTAATTTCTGGAATAAAAGCAGCATTTCCATAATATAGTATATTTTTAAAGAAGATAATTGCACATGAAACTGCAAAGCTATTATGTTTAATGTGCTATTCCTTTTAAATACATAATAAAGTTATCATGTAAAATTCTTTTTTTTCTCCCTCCACCTTCACTCTAGAGAGGGCTACCATTAATCATTATATATATATAATCATTCTACACATACTACTATTTATCAATTCTTTCTCTGGGTGCAGATAGCATCTTTCTTCATATGTCCTTTGTAGTTAATTTGGGCATTTATAGTAGTCAAAATGACTTATTAACTCAAAGTTGTTCTTAAAACAACATTGCTGTTAACTGTATACAACAGTCTCTTGGTTCTGCTAATTTTGCTTTTCATTATTTTGGGCAAGTTTATCCATGTTCTTCTAAGAGCATCAAGCTCATCCTTCCTTATAGCACCATAATATTCCATCGCAATAACAGACCACAACTTGTTCAGTCATTAATGGGAAAGGCCTCTCTTGCTCTGGAGGAGGGGGAGCAGTAAAGGATGGGAGGCATTCCAGCAAGCCAGTGGCAAGCCCCACCTCAGCAAACCAGGGAAAGATCCTGAGCCCTAGGATGGTTCAGTAGGTAAGTGCCCACAACAGGAACCCTGAGTGCCTCAGCACAGTCAGGGGAACAGGGAAACACCAGCTGAGAAAACCATCCCTGTGCTCTGGCGCTCTCCAGCAGCCAAATCTCCTGGTGTTTCAGCAAAAACTACAGGAGACACAGCTCCAGGCTGGCAAACATCTTCCAGCAGCCAAACATTCAAGTACAAGACCCAGGCAAGCAAGGGTCCCCCAGGGGCTGGACTCTCTACCCCCACCCTCAGAGCTCCAGTGTTGCTAACCCCAGCTCAGCACCAGGTAAGCTGCCAGACCCCCACAGCCTCCAGCTGCCAGCCTCTGAGGCCTCAGCACACAAAGCCAGTGACCAGGTCCCCAGGGTCCTAGCACAGAAAACTTGGGTCAATGACACCTGTGCTCCAGCAGGAGAACTCAACTCTGAAAGCCAGGAATTAGGCAAACTCCATGAGCAAAAAGCAGAAACAGACAAAGACCATAGATTCTTATTATAGGGATAGGGAAGATCAAGGCTCAAATTCGGAAGAAGACAACGTTGTAGACATACCCACATTCAAAACCTCAAAGGGGAATATGAACTGGTCTCAAGCCCAAAAAGCCTTTTAGGAAGAGCTCAAGAAGGATTTTAAAAGTTAAATAAGAGAGACAGAAGAAAAATTGGGAAAAAGAAATAAGGGGTATGCAAGAGAGAGTCAATAACTCGAAAAAGGAAGGACAAAAATTGATTGTAGATAACAAGTCCCTAAAAAGTAGAATTGTCCAAATGGAAAAGGAGGCATAAAAAAATCACTGAAGCAAACTCCTTAAAAAGTAAAATGAGCCATATGGAAAAGGAGGTACAAAATCTAATAGAAGAAAAAGTAGAAGCTAATGACTCTATGAGATATCAAGAATCAGTCAAATAGAAACAAAAGAATGAAAAAATAGAAGAAAACATAAAATTCCTCATTGGTAAAATAACAGATCTGGAAAATAGATTGAGGAGAGACAATTTAAACATTACTGGTCTACTTGAAAATCATGATGAAAAAACGGCCTAGACAGCTTCTTTCAGAAAATCATCAAGAAAAGCTGCCCTGAGGTCCTAGAATCAGAAGGTTAAATAGTCATCAGAAGAATCCACTGATCACCTCCTGAAAGAGATCCCAAATTGAAAATGCAAGGGGATATTATAACCAAACTCCAAAATTACCAGGCCAAAGAGAAAATAGTGCAAGCAGACAGTAAGAAACAATTTAAATATCATGGAATCACAGTCGGAATTACATAGTACCTTGCAGCTTCTATATTAAAAGACTAGAAGGCATGGAATCCTAAAGAATGAATGGGTCAAACAATAAATCATAGAAACAATCAAAAACTTTAACCAAGACAATGACAATAATGAGACAACAGTTATGGGATGCAATGAAAGTGGGTCTTAGGGGAAGTTTTATGTCCCTGAATGCTTACTTGAATAAAATAGAGAAAGAAGAGGTAAATGAATTGGTTGGGCAACTAAAAAGACTAGAAAAAAGAACAAATTAAAAATCCCTAATTAAATACCAAATTAGAAATTCTGAAAACCAAATGAGAGATTAATAAAATTGAAATTAAGAAAACTATTGAACTAATAAATAAAATTGAGAGCTGGTTTTATGAAAAAAAAAACAATAAAACAGATAAACCTTTGGTTAATTTGATTTAAAAAAAGAAAGAAGAAAACTAAATTACTAGCATCAAAAATGAAAAGGGTAAATTCACCACCGATGAAGAGGAAATAAAAACAATAATTAGGAGCTATTTTGCCCAACTGTTTGCCAATGAATGTGACAATATTAGTGACATGGATGAATATTTACAAAATGTAAGTTGCCCAGATTAATGGAAGATGTAATAAAATACTTAAATAATACCATTTCAGAAAACAAAATTGAACAAGCCATCAGCAAACTCCCTAAGAAAAAAGTCTCCAGGGCCAGATGGTTTTACAAGTGAATTCCATCAAACATTTAAAGAACAACTAATTCCAATACTATATAAACTGTTCGGGAAAATAGGGGAAGAAGGAATATTTTAATGATACAAATTTGGTACAAATACATAAAGTGGGAAGAATCAATACAGAGAAAGAAAATTATAGACTAATCTCCCTAATGAATATAGATGCAAAAATTTTAAATAAAATATTAGAAAAGAGATTACAGCAACTTATCTCAAGGATAATACACTATGACCAGGTAGGATTTGTTCCAGGAACATAGGACTGGTTCAATATTAGGAAAACTATTGTCATAATTAACCATATCAACAACAACAACAAAAAAAAAAAAACCAACAGAGATCATATGATTATCTCAACAGTGCAGAAAAAGCATTTGACAAAATATAACACCTATGCCTATTACAAACACTAGAGACCACAGGAATAAACGGAATCTTCCTTAAAATGATAAAAGTTCAACAAGCATTATAGGTAAATAAGCTAGAAGCATTTCCAATAAGATCAGAGGCAAAATAAGGATATCCATTATCACAGGAAAATTATAAATGTTGGCAAAGATGTGAGAAACCTGGAACACTAATGCATTGTTGGTGGGATTGTGAACTGATCCAAACATTCCGTTTGTTTGGTTTTGGGTGGGGGGGGGGGAGGCGGGGCAGGCAATTGGGGTTAAGTGACTTGCCCAAAGGCACACAGCTAGTACGTGTCATGTGTCTGAGGTCACATTCGAACTCAGGTTCTCCTGACTCCAGGGCTAGTGCTCTATTCCCTGTGCCACCTAGCTGCCCTGATCCAAAAATTCTGGAAAGCAATTTGGAACTATGCCAAAATGGCTATAAAACTATGCATACCCTTTGACCCAGCAATACTACTTCTAGGACTGTGTCCCAAAGAGATCATAAAAACGAGAAAAGGACCCACCTGTACAAAAATGTTCATGGCAGCTCTCTTTTTGTGCTGGCAAAGAATTGGAAATTGAGGGGATGTCCATTAATTGGGGAATGGCTGAAGAAATTGTGGTATATTAATGTAATAGAATACTTTGTTCCATAAGAAATAATGAGCAGGCAGACTTCAGAAAATCTTGGAAAGATTTATATAAACTGATGCTGAGTGAAGTGAGCAGAACCAGGAGAACACTGACCACAGTAACAGCCACAGTGTGACTGACCTTGATAGACTTAACTCTTCTCAGCAATGCCAGGATTTAAGACAACTCCAAAGGACTCATGATAGAAAATGCTATCCACATCCAGAGAAAGAACTTGGGAGTCTGAAAGAAGATGGAAGCATACTATTTGCTCCCCTTTCCTTCTGTTGTTTTGTTTCTTATTTCTCATGGTTTCTCCCATTAGTTCTAATTCTTCTTTATATCGTGACAAATGCGAAAATATGTTTAATATGAATATATAAGTAGAGCCTCTATCAGATTGAATGCTGTCTTAGGTGGAGGGGAAGGAAAAGGAGAAGAAAATTGAAAACTCAGAATCTTATGGAAGTGAATGTTGAAAATTAAAAATAAATTAATTATTAAAAAAAGAACATACAGTTTTTTTTTCCCTTTTTCCCTAATCATCTTTGGAGATAGACCTAGTAGCAGTATTGCTGGGTCAAAGGATCTGAAAGTTTCTGGTGAATTTCTAAGATGTGACAATCATGGGTTTCATAGGCAGGCTTATACCTAAGCTCCTGTAACTATTCTAAATGTAAGGATGAGGTTAAGGACAGAACCTGTGATTTCACTGGCATCTGTAACTCCTGGATGGATAAACACCTTTCTGCCAATGCAAGCAATATGGTAAACCCCTTGAAATGCTTACAATAATATTAAAAATGCTGACAAAAATAATAATCAGAGTTTGTATAGCACTTTAAGTTTTGTAAAATGTTTTACAAATAGTGTGTCATTTGATTCTCATAACCTTGGGATTTAGGTGGTATTATTATCCCCATTTTACAGATGAAATAACTGAAGGAGACAGAGGTTAAGTGACTAGGCCAGAGCCACATAGCTGGGGAGTGTCAGGTCAAATTTGAATTCAGGTCTGCCTGACTCCGGGTGCAATGCTTTATCTACCCATCCCCTCTAGCCACTCATAATATATTTTAGGATTTTTACAGTTGGAAAATGTTTAGATAACATCTGGTCTAACCTTCTAATTTTTGCATTTAAGGAAACCAATGCCCAATTAAATTAAATGATTCGTGTATGTTCACATAATAATCATGTACCAGACACAAAATTTGATCCTAGGTCTTCTAAACTTATGCCCAGAGTTTGCCACATTGCACAAATATTACCTATTGAATTCTTTCATCTAGTAAGAGATTATATTTTTTTACAGTTACTTGAGGTGCTTAGAATACAATATCAGATTAAAAAATATTCTAAGTTCATTCTTGATAATGAACTGATAATAAATGGTTTTTAATTCACTGTCATCTTAATTCATGTTGTTGTTGTTGTTTGGTTATGTCTCACTCCCCTTTCCCTACTTTGGGGTTTTCTTGGCAAAGGTATTGAAGTCATTTGCCACTTCCTTCTCCAGCTAATTTTACAAATGAGCAACTGAGGCAAACAGGGTTAAATGACTTGCCTAGGGTTACATGACTAGTAGGTATCTGAGGCTGGATTTGAACACATGAAGACCTGACTTCAGGCCTGGCACTTTATCCAGTACACCACCTAGCTGTCCTTTAATTCATAGTCTTTTCTTTTAAAAAGGTCTGGTTTTGGGGGTTTGGGGGTTTTTTGTTTTGTTTTGTTTTGGTTTTTTTTTGGTCTTCTATCCCACAATATCCTCCTCAGCCTGGAAGTTTACTCTGCTTCTGTAATCACTCCCTATGGTCTCCACTCCTGACTCTCTGAACTTTCTCCACTATTCTCCCTCATGGCAACTCCTCCACCTCCATCAGCTTTCTTTTATGTGTTGTCTTCCCCCATTAGAATGTTATGTCCATAAGGCCAGAGGTCTTCATTTTGCTTGTGTTTGTATTCCCAGCACTTAGCACAATACCTGGCACATAGTAAACACTTTTTGACTTAAAAAAATGGAAGAGAAATGCTTATTAATTTTTAAAAATCAAAGGATTTAGGACATATCTTAATATATCTATATATCTACATACACATCTACACACATACTGTATATATGTGTTTATATGAATTGTTTAGCAAGACAGACATTATTTAGGTATAAATAGACTTCATTATCAAACTAATTCAGCATGATGGAATTTAAATATATATGATATACATATTCTTGAAATAGTTGATTAGATATAGTTTCTGGCAGAATAATAAGCCATGTAATGAAGTTCAGTTTATTTGGGGAGTAATTAGAATGTGTTTGAAAAGTAACATCTCACCGAGACTGAATTTTATACCATTTTATGATAATCTCCAAAATGCTTAAAGGTTTGGAGTGCAGTCTGTCTCTATATTTTATATAAAATTCTCACCAGAAAGGAACATCCAGATGTGGTATGGAAGACATTTTAAATCAAAGGAGTGATATATCTCACTTTGTTAGACACCACATAATGTTTCTATCTCGAAAAAGAGATGTTTTTAAATTCATTCTCTAGAAACTGTCACTGTAACGAAAGAGATTTAATTCATGGAAAATGACACATCATTTAAACTGATAAATGATTAGAACCTCAATTCTATAAAACTTGCATTCATGTGTTTTCTTATAGGAATTACAGTACACATTCCCTCTTCTCCTCCTACCCTCACAGAAATGTTAATAAAAAATCATATATTTGAAGAGATAGCATTTCATAAAACTACACAGGCTAGCTAAAATATGAAAATGGAATATTCAGAAATTATAGTTTACTGTTAACATTTGTATGTCCTCCTGTGAGAATTCTCAAGCAACTAAGGGTGAGGGAAACACTTTATATAAAAGGTGCTGCTTGACCTGAACTTTAAAAGAAAAGAAAGATTCTAAAAGGTCAAGGTGAAGGAGGGGTGAATTCTAGGCATGAATTCCAGGCCTGGGCAAAAGTTAAGAAACAAGAGATGGGAAGAACAAAAAGAAAATGATTTTGCCCTGAGGGAAGAGTCATTGAAGGTGAGGAATGTATAATAAATCTGGAAAGATAGGTAAGAGCCAGGTTGTGAAAGACCTTAAATGCCAGGAGAGGGATCTGTTTGAGTCTATTAAGCATGAGAGTGAGGAGAGTGTTTTGGGTTTTGTTTTTTTTTCCTTCCTCAGAATAAGAGATTCCCTCACCCTGTCTCAAACCAGATCATTGCCAGACAGTGATAGTCTGGTTCTATATTTTTGGTGGTACCCAGTGTGGTGAAGCTGTTTTATCCATACCATGGGCACCATGAAATGAACTAGGTGGGGGGAAGGGTTATCTCCTTTTCTCTCCTCCATTTTAGGTTCTGTGGTCCTGAGAAATGGGTTTAGGATTTTCTTCTGTTTTATTTATACTTTTCAGGTCTAGGCACAAAGACTCAAGTCAATGAACCAAGGAATTCCAGCCATGACAATCTTGGAGGCAAGACTGCAGGCTAGATATTGTTAGTATTGAAACCCTGAGAAGCCAGGGTACCCAGAATTAAAACCCAAATGGGACTTTGGACTTGAAACTAAATGATAGTAGGCTATATAGTAACTGAATTAAACTGTCTACCTAATCCCTTTCCTCTTTCCAGAGAGTGAAGCAGTATAAAAAGGGATTATGCCCCCCACATATTCAGTTGGGGGAGAAAATTGTATGCTTCTTCTTGCTAGAGTTTTGATATAAATATTCTTTTGTAAAAACTAATTTATCAAGTGGCTAAATAGAATTGGGGTACAAGGACCTCTAAAATTAAGGAAATTAGTGAAGTCTAGAGTCAATGGCAAAGGGACTGGATCTCCCCTCAAGACCCACTTAAAGGTACTGAAGTAACCTTGGGGAAGGGGTGAAATGTGACATAATCTGACCATCAAGACAGTGTGGGGTAGTGTGTAAACTGTTAACACTTACTATTACCTGTAAGGCTTCATATTATATTTCTTTATTTTTCGCTGAATCTAAATATATTTAGATGAAATAAACTAGTATTTAACTTAAAACATATTTAATGTAAGTACATATAAGTGATTTTAGTGTTGGATTTTTTTTTGAACAAACATTTGTAATATTTCTCTCAACACTAGGCAAACATAAGTCAGAAATCTGGATCCGTGACGAGTAAATTTTTCATTTTGATTTAAAAGAAGAATAAGGTGAAAATGCTTGCTCATGCAAATAAGTGGTGAAAATAGGAGGAAACTTTTATAGTCTCTCTTGCTGAGAAATGAAAATTATTTTTAAAAATTTTAGTCACCTAACCAAATGACAAAAGGAATAGCTAATTACAATTTTAAAATATTCCTTTTTCTACTGGCAATAAGTGAAAAATGTACTTAATGTACTTAAAGTGAATTGCATATATAGTTTCATTTGCACCATTTTTATAAAAAACAACAAATAAGCAAAAAATTCTAGCCGTTGCAATGTTCTCTTCTACTACTGGCATACCAGATGTAGTCTCACAGAAACTCTACTAAATGACTGACTAGCATTGCTAATTAATTCATTGGAAAACAGCCTTAATACACCAATGAGAAACAATATAAGGTTCATTTCTGTAAAGTATTTGTGATTGTCTGCGATGGCTACAAAACGATTTGGAATGTGAATGATTAGCAATCCTGGTTTTCAAACAGACTTACATTTGCATCGAAAGAATGGAAACATTTGTACTATGTCATCATGTGTTTGCATATCTGACCAGATACAATTACAAAGTAAAAGAGGGAAATGAAGGAGCTAGTACTCTGGTCAGTATACAGGATGCAAAAGAGTGTATGTGCATGTGGCTGATTATATATTAAGAATAAGTTTGTGCTTAAATGTCAAACCCTCATGGCAGTTTGTGAACAATTTGATAATAGGTTGGAAAACTCTCAGAGTACATTGCAGTTAGTCAGAAGTGGTCAGAGTTTGGGAATTTAGATGGTGCAGTGGATAGAGTGCTGGAAAGACCAGAGTTCAAATCCAGCCTTGGGCATGTGTGAAACTGCACGTCACTTAACTCTGTTTGCCTTAGTTTCCTCATCTGTAAAATGAGCTGGAAAGGAAATGGCAAAAGACTCTAGTATCTTTGCCATAAGGGTCATGATGACTTGGACACAACTGAAGCAATCAAGCAACAACAAGGTCAGAATTTGATATAATTGTTGCATAAACAATGCATCATTTAGTACATAATAATAGTTTCAATTCACTGCAGAAACAAACCTCTCATGCTTCAACCATGCACACACTTGTACACACAGAGGGAAAATGTTTTTCTTAATATGATTTGGCAATTATTCACTGCTTAAGGCACAATTATTATTATAATTTTTTTTTAAATCATGAACTCCTTGGAATATTATTGTATTCAGGAACTTCCTATTTTGGACAGTTCTGTTAAGAAGGTTTTCCCCCCTATTTATTTAAGGCAAAATCTGCTTTTTTGAATCTTCCAATCATTATTCCTAGTAATGTTTTTCAAACACGTGAAGGCAGGTATTATGTGCCTCCTAGAATATTTTACTCCAATATAATCATGCTTGGGTCTTTCAATTAATATTTATATGATATTGTTTCTAAATAATTCACTATTCTTGGTGCCCACTTATGAAGGATCCTCCATTTGGCAATGTCTTTCTCAAAATTTGGTCCTTAAAACTGAATCCTTTTTTTCTGATGTGATCTAACCAATGCAGAGTACTACTTGATAAATACCTTATTTATTCCTTACAGGAAGAAATTCTAGGTACTGGGTATTGAGCTGTTGTGTATGGGGTCTATGAGGTCTTCAAAGAGAACTAGCAACTCTGGTCTGAGGGCTTGTTAAGCCCTTTTTGAGGGCTGCTCATCCACCTTTGTTGTCCATCTGTCCCCTAACTTTCATTTGTGGCTCCAAGAAGTTGTAGCCTGTGCAGGCACCACACCCTAATAAAACTGACTTGGCAGATGGATTAAACCAGGTTGAAGGTAACTGACAGGCTTTGGACTCACTAGTGAGGTAGGAAGATGTTTATCCCAAGCATATGAACATTTCCCCTTGGCAGAACAGGTAGATGAGAACAATTTGTTCCAATGGTCATGAAGGCACCTGAAGTAGGCATTGTGAAGTGCTTAGAGCTTGGTCAGACACAGAATATGCCAAGGTCATCCACTGCATCCCAGTTCATGGCCAAACATCCTGGACTTTCATCTTTCCATTGGACTTCAATGACTATGGAAGAGAGAGTAAGGCTCCATGGTCAGTGAAGGGAAATGAAAACCGTACACTGGATAAAGTCTGGGGAATGTCGTGCTAGAAAATTCTACTTATCCTTCAGAGGAGGGAGTTGGAACACCTGGGGGCAACTGGCACCTGAAGAAGTGAGAGAACATAGACATGGGGAGATTTCCAGGGAAATCTACAGAAAAAAAAAAAGGTCAAAAGGAGAGGGTATAGATCAACGAATTGATGATGGGCTGCATAATCAGGAACCTGGTGTGGGAAGGGCCCTATGATAGGTCAGTATCTTTTATGACATCTGCAATAACTGCCAATGTTCTGATAATGAGGCACAATAGAAAAGGCAAATTCATGAGGCAAACTTTTCATGGTGCTCTTAGAGGGGAAAATAAAGAACAGAAACTTTGGAAGCTTTGATTACATGATTTGATTACATAGCAAAGACAGAAAACAGATAATTACAGCGTTCATGAATCAAATAGTGAAGTTGTAGAGTAGACAGAAAGGATGGATAAAGGAGAAAGTGAGAGAATTTTTTTTAAATGAAATTTAAAAAAAAATATTGAGGAAGAGTAGCTGAAAGGAAAAAGCTGAGGTAAATTTACTTGACTAACTGAAAGTGGAAAAAAAAGAGAGGGCAGAAATATATAATCAAAAAAAAGCAGAAAAGAAAAAGGAACTAACAAAAGCCAAAATGGAAAGAGGTAACCAACAAGAGGAATTGAAGGAATGTAATACTGTGTGGACAGTAAAAGAGGGAAAAACCATAACTTGAAAAATAATTTTAGAAACAGATGGAGAAAAAAATAATTCATAAATTTAAATGTGAAATAATAAAACGATACAATCAAGTGAAAAAGTGACTGATTTGATAAGGAAATTCATTGCTTAAAATAAAGAAATTTAAAAAATAAAACATACACAAAACTGAAGGGATTGAAAAATATTAACAGCAAATCAATCAAAAAAGTAAATATTGATGTCATGCTAGCTGACAAACAAAAAATAAACATTCAATTAAAAAAAAGGGATGAACAAGGAAACTGAAAATAAAGGATCCACAGAGGACAAACCAATGTCAATAATAAACTTATGTGTTTCAATTGCTTTACCATCCAAATTCATATGGAAAACATCTGAGCTTGAAGAAGACATAATCAGTAACACAATAATGACAGGAAACTTCAATATCACTTTCTCGGTTTTAGATAAGGTTAACAGAAAGATAAACAAAGAGAAAATACAAAAACTAAACTAATTTCTGTAGAAAGTAGAATAGAAAAAAAAACTTATTACCTTTTAAATGGAAGTGCCAAAGACGAAAGGTTTATAAAACTTCACGATATACCAGGGCATAAAACATTGCAAATAAATGCAAAAAGGCAAAAAACAGTTAATACATCCCCTATAGAACATAATATAATAGAAACAGAAATTTGTACAGGGACCACAAATAAACAATGTACTCAGAGATTGAGAATGAAATATTAAATAATAGGTGGGTCAAAAAATAAATCATAGAAAAACCTAATAACTACATAAACAAAAAAAAATGATTATGATAAAACAACATACAAAAATTTCTCAGCTGTAGTTAATGTAATCCTAAGGGGGAAATCACTTACTTCCAAATATATGTTAGCAAAATAGAAACAGAGAGGATTAATGGACAGAATATATGTTTTTATTTTGTTAAATAAAAAAGTAAAGAAAAAAACCTAAAATAAACACAAAAGATTAGATAGTGAAAATTAGAGAGGAAGTCCCAGGGAAATAGTAGATAAAACTAAATACTGGCTTTTTGAAAAGATTAATAAAATTGATAAACCTTTAGTTAATTTGATTTTTAAAAAGAACAGAAAAGCAAATCAATAAAAGCGCACATGAGCAAGGTGAAATCATATAAAAACCAGAAGAAATAAAAATAACCAGGACATATGTACAATTATATGCCAAGAAAACCAAGAACAAATAAATTAGAGGAAAATCTTCAAAAATATAAATTACACTAACTATCCAACAATCAAATAGAAATTTTAAATAACTGAATCTTTGAAAAGAAGTAGATCTAGTTGTCAAGAAGTACCAAAGCAGGGAAAAACAATAACTTCTGATACTGAATGGGTTCATAGAAGAAGTCTGTCAAACTTACAAAGAACAATTAGTAGCTGTACTTCACAAATTATTATCAAAAATTGAGAAGTATCCCTACCAGAAGCCTTTTATGAGACAAATATAGCTGAATACTTAAACCAGGAAAAGATAAAACACAGAAAGAAAACTATAGGCCAATACAATTATGAACATTGACTCAAATGCTTTAAACAAGATCCTATCAAGCAGAATACAGTGATTTATCTGAAAAAGTATTCATCAAGTGAGATTCATAGCAGGGATGCAAACATGACTCAACATTATGAAAACAATTAATGTAATTAATTATATTAAAAATATCAAAAACCACATGACCATCTTGATTGATGCAGAAAAAATCTTTGATAAAGTTCACTATTTTATGCTAAAAAAAACCAAAAACAAAAACAACTTACAAAGTAGAGACCATATAGAGGACTTTTTGATTATAAAAATCTATCCAAAACTGAAAACAAGCATTATATATAGTGGTTATACACTACAACATTTCCAACAAACATAGGAATGTAGCAAGAATGCCCAGTCTCCTTGTTATTGTTTGATATATTTCTGGAAATATTAGCACTAGCTATAAGAAAAGAGAAAGAAATTAAAGGATTAGAAATAGGTAACGAGGGTATTAAACTATCACTTACTACTTATGATTCAGTAGCTTATTTAGACAATCCTAAAGAATCAGCAAAGATAATTAAAACAGTAGCTGGAGCAAAGTTAAAGGGCACAAAAATCCTCAAAAACTAACAGTATTTCTTTATAATGATAACAAAACAGAAGAAACAGTAGAGAGGGAAAACCGTCATTTCAAATTACCATAAAATGCATAAAATATCTATGACCCTCCCAAAGCACACAAAATATTTGTGTAGATTCAATTACAAAGGTTCCTTAAAGAAAGATTTTTAAAAAGATATTTGGAGGAATATTCAGTGCTCATGACTAGGCCTTGCTGACAGAATAACAATAACAATGCCATAAAATTAATATAGTACTATACCAATCAAATTACAAAGGGCAAAATTTACAGAGTCTAACTGAAAGTCATTTGGAAAAAACCAACAGATCTATAATACCAAAGGAAATTAAGAAAAAGATATAACAATGAAGGGAGAACAGTTTTTCCGGATCTCAGACTAAAATGAAAAGATGTCTTCAAAAACCATCTGGTACTGGTTAAAGAGCAGAGAGATACATCAATAGAATAGAATAGATGAGAAAAAAACAATATAACTCATTAGCCTAGTGTTTGATAAAGCAGGAAACATAAATTAAGTAGCAAAAATTCCTTATTTAATAAAAAAATTACTGCTGAGAAAACTAGAAAACAGTCTGGCAGAAAATAGGCCTAGACTGACACCTTAAAATACAATTCATAATGCATTCTAGTATTCATTAGTATTAAAGATCATATTCTAAAAAATCAGGAGAGAAATAGATCATATAATTCCCATAGTGATGGATAAAAACATATTCTTAAAAAACAGGTAATAGAGGCAATTATAAACAAAAAAAAGCTTACACGAAATTGTAAAGCATCTGCACAGACAGCATTAACACCTTGGACAAGAAGAGAAGAGGCCAAATGGGAAATAATCTTTGTATCAAATTTCTTTGATAAGTGTTTGGTATCTGAGATTCATACCTACACACCCACACCTATACATACATACATGCATGCACACCTATACACATACTATATACACACACATATATAATATATATATAATTATCAACATAGTTATATATATAAATATCTATATATATACATATATACATAATTATTCATATATATTTGTATGTGTGCATATAACTAATGGCCCATTCCCCAAGACTTAAATGGTCAAAGGATAGGAGCAAACGGTTCTCAAAAGAAAAACTGCAATGTATTCACAAACATGAAGAAAAGTTCTCCAAGCACTAAAAATAAGAGAAATGCAAATCAAAACACCACTGAAGCTTCATTTAACACACTGTAGATTGGAAAATATGACAAAAAATGGCAACAGTCAATATTGGAGAGGTTGTGGAAAGATAGGCATACTAAAATATTTTTGGTATGATTGTACAAGTGTATAAAAATTTTGGAAAGCAATTTTGAATTATGCAAATAAAATGATTAAAACGTTCATGACATTTGAATCAAAGATTTTATTTCTTAGCTTATACCCCAAGGAAGACATGGATAAGAAGAAAACCCACATAATACTGCAAAATATTTGTTACAGCAGTTTTTGTGAAAGATAAAAATTGGAAGTGATAGGATACAGTCTCTGGGAACCCCCTTGAACTTTCTTTGAATCTTCCCATTGGATTTGGCCTTCACCTGAGGCCATAAACCTTCCATTATCAGTAGGCCCAAATCTCAGTTACCTCCTCATTGCCTCTGGCTACTCCTGACCCTTGATCCTATCAAAATCCCGTTCTTTTATTTCCTGGAGTCTGACCACTAGTCACCCTAGGCCCATCAAGATCCTCCTTAGACTTCTCCTCAAGACCCTCCCAAAACTACTTGACCACCCTTTGATCTCTCCCACAATCTTTCTATGTATAAGATTCATCTTGCCTCCACGAGGGTGCTCAGATTCAATCTAGCTCAGCTTAGATTCAATCTACCTGGCTGGCATTAGCTTCACAAATGCTCAGATTACTTAAGAGTGTAGCTAATGGTGAGATTTCTTAAGAGTCTGGCCAATATGGTGGATCTTTAATAAACTTTGTTTTTCTTTGGCTGAAAGAAGGTTTGAGTCAAATTCATTCACCCAGGACCCAGTGTGTCAGTAGTTTGGGGTGTGGAGCACCCCTAAACCTCAGCATATGGTTCCCTGACCTCAACAGAAACAAAGAAGATGACCATCAATTGGGGAACAACCAAACAAGCTGTTTCCTGGTTGTAATTAATATTACTGTGCTATAAGAAATTATGTGTATTGTGAATAAAGAGAAGGATGGAAAGGTCTGTCTAAACTCATGCAAAATGAAGTAAGGAAAGCCAACAAAACATTATACAGAACAGCTACAATAATGTATATGGAAAGAACAACACAGTAAAAAAAAATATATATATATATATATATATAAAAAAAACATAAAGATCACACATTATTCAAATGAAGAATTGTGAAAAGAAACCCTCAACTTAACCCTTTGTGGAAGTAAGAGGTCCACAGTTGTTACACATTGCATAATGTGTTTTGGACTTTTTCAATGTATCAATCTGTTGTGTTGACTTTTTTTCTCTCTAAAAATATTTGCCATATGGGCTGGCTCTCTGGGAGAGAAATTAATTAAAAGGTTGCTCATCAATTTTAGAGGTAGAAGTTATTTTGGAATTCATCTTTTCCAACCCAGGTTAAGCCACTTACCCAACATAAAATAAGAGAACTTTTTCTACTATACTACCCCCTTCCCCCACTGGCTAATATCCCCACACTACCAATTCATTTCCTTTAAAGAATTCTTTTAGATTCTAATGTTAATTAGGATGGGTGAGCTTTCTGCTAAGCATTATCTGCAATGGACATCTAGAGCAGTATTAGGTTCTCAAATTATCTAACTAGTGTCCTGAAAGAATAAGTCATGGATTATTAATGTTTGTGATGGTAAAGAGTCTGTAAAACAAATTCCAAAACATGTAATATGGTACAACATCTGGAGGTTAGTCAGGGTTTCTGAGGTTAATGGTTAGTACTTTTTAAAAACGTGTTAAATTTGATCTCTTTTATATTTTTGCCTACAATTAAAATTTTTTATTAGTAGGCTAGGAAGAACTGGAAGCATTGTTTTTTTTTTTTTTTAGCCATTATTAAGAATAAAGATAGAAATAGAAGGAAATAATGAAGCACTGAGGTGATATAAAAGAAAATACATTGCAAATAGTCAAGGAAATTTCCATTTCTATGTCACATAGTCAAGATCAACAACCTCTTTAAGAGGCCAGTATCACAGAGCTAATTTCAAACCACAATGTGAAACAATTATGAGTATTGTTTTCGGGGATTATTATAGAATCTGTGGAAGAGGTACATGACACTGAATAGGAAGGATACATGGCATCTAGATAGAGATGTGAAAAAGAGGGGAAGTGGTGAAATTCTGCTTCAGGAATCTGCAACAAAATTGCCTTTGCAATTTGTGGGAAAAAAAATGCTCCTTCTATCCCCGCTCCACCTCCCCAAAGTGACTGTAAATTGAGGGAGAACAACAAAAGGCTATAAATTGTGTGTTAAAATGGAAATGCGGATTTTACATATTTTAATTGTTGGAAAAGAATACAATAGAGGCTCCTCAGAGCAAAATGGTATTTTCAATTATCACATAAATGTGGACCATGAATTAGAAAATAACAATAAAAAGAGAGTAATACATTGAACCCAAGGGCCTTATGGATGCCAGAGGATAGATTTTAGAAGAGGAGGTATATTCAAAAATGTGTTTCATAGACATAGTTCAGAAAAGATAATGACAACATTGGTAAGGGCTAGTAGGTGGAAAGACAGGTACAGTATTGTTGGCACACTGTGAAATAGTCTTGTTCTTCTGGATATCCTTTTGGAATTATTCAAGAAAATTAACTAAAGCATTCTTCCTTTATTAACTAAAGATCCATCTATTGGGCAAATACCTGAGGAAATTAAACACAAGAACTAAGTTAAAATACCTAACAAAATATTCATAACAATACTCTTTGCGATATCAAAGAACTGGAAACACAGTGGGATCCAGAAATTAGATTATGGCTGAAAAGTTACGAGATATAAAATATAATGGGATATCAATGTGTAATAAGAAATATACATGTGTGTTTATGTGTATGCACATATATATACACCTTTCTGGGATGGCTTTTACTTTAGCAACTAATTGTTTCACTTCTGTTAAGATATTGTTATTTCATTTCTTGTGATGTTGTTCAGTGCTTACAATGTTGATCAACTCCTAATTCTCTTCTTGAATAAAAATGTTTCTGATATGTAGCTGCAAAGATTTTGAAGTATCACAGAAGAAAAGTAACCAAGATGACAGCAGAAGATTTTGATTACTTTAATTTCTTGACCATTAACTATATTTTGTGTGATGTTTTTCATTCACTGTCCTTGCATTGGTGTCACTATATCTCTATCTCTCTCTGTCTCTATCTCTACCTTCATTGATCTCAATATATGTCAAGAAACATGAATGTCAACACATGCTAATTATACACATACATTCATAATATATACACCCATATATGTATGTATACATACTCACATGTATATATTCATACACATATACATATATACTTACACATGCCAAATAAAGTTTACACACACATAAAAATATTTGTATATTCACATATTTGTGTGTGTGTATGTGTGTGTGTGTGTGTGTGTGTGTGTTTTGTGTGTGTATACTCTCTTTGGTAGATCTAGTTAAGTCCTTCATAATATATTTCTACTTTTTATTTATCTGCTATAGCTATTGAGACTTAAGCAACAACTATCTTCCTACCGGTCCCTTATCCCACTGTAAACCTAAATGCCACAAAACAAGATAACCAAGTGTTTCTTTAAATGAGGTTTGTTGTTTCATTTCAGCATAAGGAAAATCCAATTCCTTCAATTTCTCTATTTATATGGAACTTGTGATGCAGCTCCTCTTTTGGCTACATATTCTCTGTGTCTTCTGGTGTCAGAAGCAAAAAAAAAAAAAAGCATCGACTCATTTTTCACTGGACTTAGAATACCAAAATTTACATTAGCAATAAAGGCTGTACAATTCTTAGAAGCCTCCACTACCATTTCCTGATCCTGCAATTCCATACAATTGCCAAAAAGAAAGGAAGCTTCAGAGGGCTGAAGGATTTTTAAAGGTTTGTCTTCTCATGAGTCATAACAGCCAAAGGATTTTTCATCTAGAAGTGGCCCTCACCATAATTAGCAAGGATAGTTTTCAGAAAGCAGATGTGATCTTGTGTCAGGACTATACATCTAGCTGTTCTAGTTTGGTAGAAGCTGCCAAAGATTTTGTGACACTGGAAAGACAATCACAAAACCAGGATTTCTTTGTGATGAGACACAAGAATTTGTTTTATGAAGGACATTCTTTCTATAACATTTAAACTATGAAAGGAAATCAGATGAAAATTTTTGAATGATAAGAATTATCTGAAAGGGCAGGGGCTATCTTCGCAGCAAATGGGTTCTCCCTTGAGGACAGCTAGAAGGGCTAGAAATCCAGAAATACAAGGGTACAGGGCAGGTCTGACTCAAAAGAATTCAAACACCCAAGCCTTCGTTCAGTCAGAGTAGTGAAGTTTTATAACACTGGTTGGATGGGAGAGATTCTAAGAATCTGTGATTAATGGGGCTAAGAATGATACTTTTAAGCAGAAAACCTGGAAAAAAGATCAGTGAAAAGATCTTGATGGGATTAAGGAGGGGCAAGTAGCCTGGGGCAGTCCAGAGGTAACAGAGAATGAAAGGATGGGCTGGGTGGGAGGGCCACAACGAAAGGACAGTTGAAAGGATCATACTGGGATGGGCCAGATGCCTCTGAGAAATGGCTGGGCTAGAATGTATGAGAAAGTTCAAGGGCTTTCTTTTAGGGGTCACATTACTCCATCAACCCCATCATCCATCACCTTAGCTATCAAAACCTAAACGACCATTTGTCAGGTATTTTGAATAGAATTCTTATTTAAGTAATACATGGATTAGATGACCCCTGAGGATTTGTATCCCTGAGATTCAGTGATTTTGTGATCTTAATATTTAGTATATTTTCTGTGAGCAATTCTTAGGGAACTTAGTGTTTTCATTCAGCATTTGAAATAAATAGGTTTTATAAGTAAGGCTCACTTAATTTAGGACTTCCTGTAGAAAGTGGAGGATTTTGACAAGAGCATTTTGAGTAAGAAGAGGATATATTTCAACAATTTCTTCAAGCCCAATATTCAACTTCATTCCAGCTTTTAGCATGGAGCAAAATTTTTGTAACTTTTTTTTCTTTTTTTTTACCGTCCCCGAAAAATAAACACACTGAAATGTGTCTAATTCTATCAGTTCTAGTTGCTATGATTGTAATAACAATGATAAAGTCTCCATAGTAACCACTAAGTTATATTAAGGTTATTCCTGGAACATCATACAGTAGAATCATAAAATTTTAGAGTTGGGAAAGATTTTAGAGATAATCCATTCAATTTCTTCTATTTTTTTTTTTTTTTTACCAATGAGGAAACTGTGATCTTCAATGAACTGACTTTTCTAAGGTCAAAATACTAGATAAACATAGAGCTCAGAATAGACTAATTTTACAGACTATCAATTTATATGTTTAACTCAAAAACTCATATGAGAAATTCTTAGCAAATAAACGTGTATACCACCTAATTATATCCATGAAAACATGTTAGGTGAAATAGCATTTTGACTTTGGGGTTGATTTAGTTCCAAAGAAGCAATTTTATAAGGATTACAAATGAGTTATTAGTTAAAAGAAGTCAGATCAGGGCATAGGAATTTTATGGTAGAACGTGGCTATATATGTTACAATCATTAATGTAAAAATGTTTACAATGTTTTGCTAAAGACAACCTATGCATGCTTCTAGTATCCTAAATAGCGAAATCATACCTAGCAGATCAGTTACCGATGATAATAGAAATCTTTATAAACATATAGATTGATTCAAAGATTATTTTATAAAGTCTATAATATAATCACCTGAACCAAATCAAATCACTATTTGCAATTTTTTTTAGAAAAATGACTCATTTAAATATTTTAGCTTTTCATTAGGAAGAAAATAAAATAACGCTTCATTAAGATATTAGCACTTCATTCCAAACAATGAATAATTTAAAGCAACTGATCTTTTACAGTTGATTAAATTCTCATTGCTTGTTAATCAGTTAAATCTGATTGCAGTTGTTCACATTCTTCTAATTTAGAATTCATTGAATCATATAATCATCTACAGAATTATAAGGCAGCTCAGCAGTCTGATCTACTGCCCATCAAAATCATAAACCCAAAATATAATTAATATGTTAGATCTATAGAAAAAGCATTATACCATCTCAACTTGAAGACATCTAGGAATGGAAAGCATCATGCTTTGAAAACTCTCATTATAAGTGTTTGTTTCTTTGGTCTATTCCTATCTTGACCTCTCTTTATGTTCTTCTGTATAAAAGATTTTACAAAATAAAATTTTCATTAAATATAAACCATAATCAGTTCTCTAACTAACCAAGCTAGTTTTATTTCTTTAACTCATAAACTTACATAGACATAAAAAAGGGAAGCAAATTGGAAAATCAAAATAATGCGACACAAATATATTTTGTAAGAAAATAGATAAACTTTAAAGGGAGCTACAAATGGTTCAAGATGAAGCTAGAAATCTTCAGGTAAAACATCAAAAGCTTCAAGTACTACTTACTATAAGCCCCCCAAAAAAGCTAGCCCAGCCCATGTGGTAGAGCTTTAGGGTATAATGCGGCTACTACACATGTATTAGGTCATCAAAAAAACTGAGTAAATATTAAAAAGTAAGTATGTGAACAATGTATTTTAGACCTCAAAGCCATCAAAATGAGATATGTGATGAGGTACAGGGAACGGACTTGTGATTTCACTGATACAGGGAATTTTTTGGATAACAAAACTCCTTTAACCAGTGCAGATCATGAGGTATTCTATAATTTAAAATTATGGAGAGTTGCCTACCATCACAGCAGAAGCAGAAATGGGCCAAATATGACTAAGGTTTACTTTGTTTCATGATTTGTTCTTACTAAAAATTCATCACCGGGGCCGGAGCCAAGATGGCGACTGGAAAGCAGTAACTGGCATGAGCTCCCCACCAAGTCCCTCTAAAAACCTATAAAAA
>CM053626.1:267994143-268024658 GCA_028646595.1 Phalanger gymnotis
ATGGAAAGGAGGGCAGATGGGGATGAAGATAATCAAAAACAAACACTTTTGAAAAGGGACAGGGTCAAGGGAGAAAATTCAATAAAGGGGGATAGGTTAGGAAGAAGCAAAATATAGTTAGTCTTTCACAACATGAGTATTGTGGAAGGGTTATACATAATGATATGCATGTGGCTCATGTTGAATTGCCTGACTTCTTAGGGAGGGTGGATGGGAAGGGAAGAGGGGAGAGAATTTGGAACTCAAGGTTCGAAAAAAAATAGATGTTCAAAAGTAAAAAAGTTTTTTTTTTTCTTCAGGCAAGTAAAAAATAAGATGCACAGGCAACGGGGCATAGAGATTTATCTTGCCCTTCAAGAAAGTAAGGGAAAGGGGGATGGGAGGGGAATGGAGGGATGGAGGGGAGGGCAGACTGGGGAACAGGGCAACCAGAGTGTACGCCATCTTGGAGTGGGGGGGTGGAAATGGGGAGAAAATCTGTGATTCAAACGCATGTGAAAATCAATGCTGAAAACTAAACATATTAAAAATAAATTAAAAAAAAATTCATCACCACTAGTCAATCAATGAAAAGGTATTTATTAAGTGCTTACTCTATGCTAGGCATAGCATCTTTTTAGTGCCATGGATGGTAAGAAGTAAAAATAGTCCCTTGTCCCAAAGAGATTACATTCTAATAGGGAGACAACACATATATAAATGGCTACAAGATACCTACAAAGGTTACTTTAGAATGGAGATAAATCCTAAGTGGAATTTGAACTGAGCCTTGAAAGAAGCCAAGAATTCTAAGACATTATAGTTAAGGGAGAGAATAGAGCCTCTTGATTCTTTTTTTGTTTTGTTTTGTTTTGTTTTGTTTTTTGGCAGGGCAATTGGGGTTAAGTGACTTGCCCAAGGTCACACAGCTAGTACATGTGTCAAGTGTCTGAGGCCAGATTTGAACTCAGGTCCTCCTGACTCCAGGGCTGGTGCTCTACTCACTGCACCACCTAGCTGCCCCCAAGCCTCTTGATTCTTAGTGTGGGTGGTTCCCCAAAATCAGACCTATTCCTTATAACACAATAGTATTCCATCATAGTCACATACAAAGACTTGTTCAACCATTCCCCAAATGATGGCTATCCCCTCAATTTCTAATTCTTTGGCACTCCAAAAAAAAAAAAAGAAGATCTGCCATAAATGTTTTTGTACAAATAGGTAATATGTAATTTTCTCATTTTTTCTTTTAATTTCTTTGGGATATAGACTTAGTAGTGGTATTGTGGGGTCAAAAGGTATGCATGGTTTTATATAGTTTTGGGAATAGTTCTAAATTAATCTGCACAGGGGTTGGATCAGTTCATAACTCCAACAACAGTGCATTAGTGTCCAATCTTCCCACATCCCTTCCAAGATTTATAATTTTTTCCTGTCATATTAACCAATCCGATGTGTGTGAGGTAGTACCTCAATGTTGTTTTAATTTATATTTCTCTAATCAATAGTGACTTAGAATATTTTTTTTCCTATGACTACAGATAGCTTTGATTTCTTCTTCTGAAAACTGCCAGTTTAGATCCTTTGACCATTTATCAGTTGGGAAATGACTTTCATTCTTATAAATTTGACTCCATTTTCTTGAGAAATGAGGTTTTTATCAAAGTCACTTGCTTCAAAAATGAATGAAATATTCTTGAGAATTTATCTAACACCAAGAGTACAGGTAAGATGCTTTTCCTCCTAAACAATGTAACAATCCCAAATGAGAGAGCCATATTAGATATTTGGACATGGAGTCAAAATTGGGGGAATAGGGAGAAATATGGAAGGACAGAACAATTGAATTAGCCAGTGAAATATTGTCGTTTGGTCAAAGTTGATATCTTTTCCAGGTCAAGTATGATACAAACTAAACAACAAGGTAATACACTACTTTGATTAATTAGAAATTATTAAATTTTCCATGATGCTTTGTGTTTATAATAATAATGAGTGAAGTCTTATTTGGTTGGCAATATTTCATTAACACTATTTATGGCCATTTGGAATTCAGTAAAGAACATCCATAATCCTGGTAATTAATTACTATTTCAAAAAAGTCAATATATAGTGAATTTGAGCTTGTGCATCAAGACCATTTCAGATTTGCTGAATTTGAGATTGCAACAGATTCTCAAAAGAGAATTCAGAGTCTGAAAAGATAAAATATTCTTTGTATACACTGTCAGAAAAGTATAGTATTTGGGTTTCAAATCCCTTGGGAATTCTCATAAATTACTTTTTTGTCAGGATATTGAGTCTGTCAGATGCCAAAGTTTGGATGAGATACTCACTTTCAATAAGAGAATTGAAAAGAGAAGCCACTTATCTTAAAGGACAGAAACCCTCTTTTAAGATTGGATATTTATTACAAGTCTAGATATCTAGTGCCAATTCAAATAATATCTGATGTGAATAAGATACAATAGTGAATTTGAGAAAGTTCATGGCATTTACAATGCATTTTAGAAGAGAGCTGATCAAATCTTCAGAGACTTTTCAGGATTAGAATTTGTCATCAGGATAAGCAACTGATTTACCAGAGAGCCTTTTTTCCATTTAAAACTGCCACTCAGAATAAACATACACTATATGGGGTCACTTGTGCCAAACAGATGTACCCCTTCACAAAATATCTTCTTTTAAAATTAAGGCAAACATATTTAATTGCCTGGCCTAATGATCTCGTCTGATCTGACTTTAAGACTCTTATATTGTTTCTCTGCATGGCCAATTTGATTCTATCGTAGCTGTAGGGCTAAAGAGCTGTAGCTCAATTGATGATATTACCAGCTAGTTTATAAATCTGTGTCTGATTAAAGTATCACAAAGTTTATGGGCATCAGAACATTTCATGTGTCCTCAATTCTTTTAGAGATCTTTTATGATTACTTCTAATGCAACTCCCCCTTTCAGATTATTTTCTTACTCTACATGTATTGTATATTTACGTATTTGGTATCTATGAATTGTCCTCTCCATTAGAATGTACACTCCTTGAGGCAAAGGACTGTATTTTTTGCCTGTCTCTGTATCCCCTACAATTAACATAAGGCTTCATATATAGTAAGAGCTTAATAAATTCTCGTTGCCTACCTGACGGATTAGTGCCACATTGAGCCTCTAAAATGAGCTCAGATTAAAGAGTAGAGATGAGAATAAGTACAGCTATTAGTTTAGCAGAGTCCCTCTCTTCTTTTCAGTGGCAGCTCAAGCACCATTTTCTTCTTCTTGATCCCTCAAACTGTTGTCCCTCCCAAACTATCTTGTACTTAGCTATGTTATATGACACATACATGATATATGTATATATTTGTAGTTATTCATTTTAAATTTATGCTATATATCTTTATATAGGAACTTGTTCCCCCCAAGCTCTTTGCAATTAAGGATTGTTTTATTAATTTTACTTGTATGTCTATGCCTACCACAGTACCTAACACACAGTAGGTGCTTAATAAATGCTTGTTGCTTATTTGATTAAACAAACAATTTCAATAGGTGAAGAAAGTGGTATAACAATCTCTCATATAATATAAATAGGATGGCAAATTGGTACTAATAATTTGGGGATGGAATTGAAATTATGCAATATTTATGATTTATTTAAGTAGGTACCTCTCTAATAGTGCTTTTTCTATTTTTTACTTTTTAAACTAGTAAATAAAAAGATACATTTAGAATTTTAAAATAATTATTCTCAAAAAATTTTTAAAAAGTTTAACAGTTCATATATTGATTCCACCCATTAATTTTTCCTTTAAATCAGTTAGTAGTAATTAAAATAAAAGAGACATGTTTCTTATTCTTCAGGGAACTTGAATTAAATTTTACCTACTAAATAATCATTTTTAATAAAAACAGTTAAAAGTAAAAGCTATTAATCATTATAATGTACTAAAAGTGATCCAAATATTAAGCAGAAGATTAAAAATTAAGTGGGTTATATAAAAGTGATTTTTGCAAAGATTTTAGAGCTTTCTGACAAATGTTAAAAATAATTCTAACTTTAAAGTATGATTCTTAATGGCAAGAGAAAGTTATAGTTCTAGGAAGTTTAATCATTTCATACTGACACTTGAAATATGTCACTTATAAAATATCCCTAATAGTCATAGTATATTGAAATCATTGAAGACTAAGCATGGTGACTCAGCTTTATCCTGTTCATTCTGAAGGGAGCCTATTACTTACAGGAGCAGAAGGAAGTTATTTGATCTTGTCTCTAAGCAATTGTCTCAACTTTAAGATTTCCCTAAGGGAACATTGAAAGTCATCATTGCTTTTTGCAGAGAAGATTCAGCATATACAGGGATATTTGGTAGAGTAAAAAGCTGAGGATAAGAAGAAGGAATCGCTATTTTTGAAGTCATAAATAAACACTCCTCAATTAGTAAATATTGTAGGGAATGCATGTGCAATTGTGCTTGGTTGATCCTGGTGAAAAGTGAAAAAAAAATCAGATTAGATATTTAATATTATATATATATAATATCTATATAATATATATAGATATATAGATATATATAGATATTTCTACATTTGCACCAACAATTAAATATAAACTAATGTCTAGGAGGGAGATGACTAATAATGGGGAGGGGTGTTTTGGCGGGAGGAAATTAGTAAAAGCCCTAATTAGGAGGTAGCTGTTCTTTAAAAGGCCTGAAATAACCTAAGAAGTAGAGGTGAGGTAGGAGGACTTTCTAGGCCTGGATTAGTACATTATATACATAGGCTAGCCAGATTATAGATTACAAAGCGTGCATCGGTGTGTACTCACAGTTAGGGTGCAGTGCATGGATGATATAGTAATGAAGACTGAGAACAAGAAGCAGGACAGGATAAGGAGAGCAAAGACTGACGAGCAGCAGGATATATAGGTGGGAGATAGAATTAGGTATTTTGAAAACTCTTACTTCTGCATTGCCGATTCTTTCTTTAAGATCTAGCTTGTTGCCCATACATGGGCAGTTTTCTCCCTCTTATTTTTTTTTAACTAAAAAGCTGTTTTGATTAGATTTTCTATATACCAGGTAAATACACTGTTACCAGGCTTTGGTAGATGTACCCTATCCTACTGGACTCTGTTATCCCTGTATTTTAAGTAGTTGTCCAGAAATCCAAATCCCATTCTCATACTTCATCTCTTTAATTAGCTATTCACATATTTTTTTACAAGGCAACAAGGTGACACTCTACATGGAGCACTGGGCCTAGAGTTAAGAAAAACTGAATTCAAATCTGGCCTCAGAAGCTTACTGTATGACCTTTGGCAAGTCACTTAGCTTTGGTCTGCTTCCGTTTCCTCAACTGTAAAATGCGTATAAAAATAGCACCTATCTCACAGATTTCTTTTGAGGATCAAATGTGATACTATTTGTAAAGTGCTTAGTGCACTACCTGGCACAGAGAGACTTGTTTCCTTAGCTTTTCTACATCCCTTCTTTTCCCTGGGTAGGAGTGATGAAAATACCACATAATCTATTCCCCTATGGCTTTTAGTTTCTTATCTAATGTCCCCAAATATTTGGCTATACTCTCTAGTTCTTTCTGACAGTATCATTTGTGCTCATATTAATAATTACATTAAGGTAGTAATCATTTTTAAGAGATATGCAACTCAGCAGCTAAGAATGAATAAATTGTGTTGGTGAGGGAACTCTTAGTATGACACAGATTGGCAATGCACAGATTTTGAGAATTCCTTAGGGTGCTGAGGGTGTAAGTGACTTGGCTAAGGTCACACAGCTAGTATGTATCAGAGGAGACATGTTTTCCTATCTCCAAGGATAATCCTCTATACTTTATGTTACAGTTGTTCTGAGTATAAAAAGGTAACTTAAAATGATGCAGTTAGGCTGTATTTAGAGGGCCATAATGTTCATGATGAAGGTGGTGTATAGTTCTGCTGTCCTCTACCCTAATCAGAGTTGGCCACAACATTGGCATCTTATGGATGACACACTTTCAGAAGAGCATTTGGTAAACTGGAGGGCACTCAAAAGAAGGCATCCAGAATAATAGAAGGCCTGTAAACTGGGCACTATTAGGATCTGCCAAAGAAGCTTTGGTATTTAGCTTAGAGAATAAAAAGTTTGAGTGGCAGGAGCTGTGCTAGCTAGGTAGAGGCATCATATCGGTCAAAACCATTTGAAGGGTAATCCTTGGGAATAGGTTAGTTAGTTAGTTAGTCTTATTCTCCATGATCCCAGAGAGAAAACCCAAGGACCATTCATGGAATTTGTAAAGGGATAAATTTAGGCTTGATCTAGGGGAAAACTTCTAAACTTCATAATTTCCAACAAATGGAATGTTACTTTAGAAAATAGTGGTTCCATTGTAATGGAGGTCTTAACACAAAGGATAGCTGCTTTTTCATTGGTTATGAGTTAAAGTAAATTTGTTTTCAGAAAAGGACAGGAATAGATCCCCTTTGATGTGCATTATAACTCTAAAAGTCTATGATTTTGACTACGTGAAACTTACAACTTACCAAGACTTACAACTCCCAAGATTATGCCCTAGTTCCACTGGACAATAGAGCTTCTTGCCAAATCTTTGAAAGTATTGAGCTCTACATAATGCTTTGACCCAGATCCTCTATGAGATGGAGTTGATTTATACTATTTCTGGAGCAAAGACTATACTTCTAAAATCTACAGTATTTAGTACAGTGTCTTTCCCATATAATGAAAGTTTATTGAATGACTGAAGGGTTAGACAAAATAATCTCAAAGGTCTCTTCCAAATATAAAAAATCAGTAACTGTAAGAAAATGAATGATCGACTAAACAATTAACAATGAAGTAGTATCTATATGCCTAACTGTATAACTAGATTATAAATTATTGATGTTTTTCTGAGGAATTTCCACACAATGGTATAAGGTTCACATTAGTTAATTCAGCTGAAATACCAAACTGCCTTTGAGATCCTAAGTTTCATTGTCATCTCTAAGTAATCACTCTATAAAATTTCTTTTAATAAGCAACTCCTAAAATCAGACACATAACTTCTCTAGCTTTTTTTCAATTACACTTATTCATCACCTGTTAGAGAGAGCTATTATGCCACGGCATGATAAATTAAAGGGTATGCCTGGCATTAACTGGCATTTCCACAAATTTTGATAATTTGTATCCTACTGGAATTATACTAAAACATTGCACAATTATTTCTTTCCATCAAAAATAGCAAAGAAATTACTTTCAATTTGATCAATGCAATTCAATGTGCATCGATTCACAAGTACAGCATAGGGAAAATTGGTTTAAAAAGTAATTTTTGACTTAATTGACTGAAAAATAGCTATACATAATAGTAAAAACCAAGCTTCACTTTCTTTAAGATTTTACTCATGATGTTGATCAATTTTGAATATTTTCTCATGGCAAACTGAGAAACTCAAAAACAATACAGTTATTGCTCTTATATACCAGACCATTTTATTATGTTGCCAAAATTTTTTCTGCCTATAACCTGTAATAGAAATTAAATTGCCAGGAAAAAGAAAGAAAGTAAAATCACCACTCCTAACTTTAGGAGAACATGTATAGACTGGAAACTTCACTAGATTTGGTTTAAATTCCATTTCTCTTATCTGTTATTAAAGAGACCATGTAGAAATCATTCACCTGCTGTAGGCCTCAGTTTTCTTATCTATGAAATGAGTGGGGAGGGAGTATTGGGCTTGATAATCTCTAATTTCACTTTCAACTCAACATTCTATGGTTACAAATATTGGAAGTGAAATCATATGCTTCACACAAATTTCCTATATACAAAACATAGCTATAAGGATATGAGATGACTTTTATTTATATATCCTGGAATAAGTATACACTCTCAACAAATTCACATTTGATATTCAATGCTCATAAGGATCTGTGATCTCATCTGTTTGGGAGTTACTTCTTTTTGCCATCCAACCCTACTCATCTTATGTGACTCTTGTCCGTGTACTCCCCTAAGTTCATCACAGGGGAAACTCTCCATACTAGAAACTTTCTTCATTTTTTCCCTGAGATTGAGAAGTGTCCATTAGAGCACTGAAAATCAAGTATAAAATCTTGGTATGTTACCACATTTAGTACTGTCATTATCTATGAATTTTGATAGTTTGGTCTCAAAAACTGATAATTGTCTCACTATGGAGTCTTTTGGCCCTTTCTGGCACTTCAAAGTAGAAAAGTGTATAGAAGCTGGTACCTTGTATAACAATGTTTGACAAGAGATTGACTGTCACACTTATTTTTGTCTTTATGCTCTCTTTTGGTTAAAAAAAAAGCAACAGGGATCTGAATCAGAATAAAATGGAAAGCATAAATTGATAGAATGTTCTAAAAACCTGAGGAAAGGGTAGGAATACATAGAAAGATTTCTGCTGCCATTATCCTCTCTGTGACACTCTTCTTTATGTTTCAAGGCAGGTGTATTCTAGATCTTGCTGCCATACAGCAAAATCAGAATATAACATTGAAAATATGGGCCTTAATAGAAAGCTTGAGGTGGATAAAATTGAAATTGGGGTGGAAATCTTGGGACCAGTGAAATTGCTTAAAAGGTACTCTTTTTCTCATTTTTAATTCAAACTCAACTCAATAATGATCTGCACTGCCTATTTCAAATATAATTCTTGATGGACAAGCTCTAGAGAGAATCCATCTAAATGTATGGTGAAATCAGGGCAACGGTTATTCGTCATCTACCTGGTCTTTCTCACGTAGATAGACAGGCTAAACTCTTTTAAATAATCACAGATCATTTCAGGAGATTCTCCAATATTCTGGGGCCTGATGAGATTTGTAGTGTCACCCACAAACAGAAAGAGAACCTCACCATCCACAGGGAATCCTTCTTTAACCTGGACTCTTCAGTGGATCTTCTTTATCTTACTGGTGAGCAACTTCGGTGAACATACATCTTCCTGCTTTGTACCTCACCTGATATTTGCTATTAGAGGCTCATCAAATATAGTTATTTTTGTTGTTTTATCTTTCAAAGAATCTTTAATGACTTTGACTTAAAGATTATAGCTTCTGGTAAAAGTATATAAGTGCTATTTTCTTCTACCAAATAAACTATTTTTATTTTTTCTTTTTATTTGTATTTTGTTTAATTTTTATACATTCTTTTTTTTAACTTTTGAATTCTAAATTTTCTCCTTTCCTTGAGCCTTTCCCTCACACATTGAGATGGCAAGCAATATGATACACATTATACATGTGAAGTCATGCAAAACATTTTTATGTTAGTAGGAAAAAAAGAATGAAAAAATACTTTATCTGTACTCAGAGCTCATCAGTTCTCTCTCTGGAGGAGGATAGAAATTTTAATTATAAGTTCTTTGGAACTGCCATAGATGATTGTATCAAACAGCATAGCTGTTTTTCATAGTTGATCTATAATATTGCTATTATTGCGTATAATATTCTCCCTCTTCAGCTAACTTCATTTTGCGTTAGTTCATAAGTCATCCCAGGTTTTTCTGAAACCATCCTCCTCATCATTTCTTGTAGCGCAATAGTATTCTGTCACAACTACATATCATAACTTTCTCAGCTATTCTCTATTTGATGGGCATTTTCTCAATTTCCAGTTCTTTGCCACCATAAAAAGAGCTGCTATAAATATTTTTTTTTGTACATATAGGTACTATTTTTTTTAATCTCTTCAGGATATGAACCTAGTAGTGGTAATGTTGGGCCAAACATTATGCACATTTTATAGCCCTTTAGACATAGTTCCAAATTGTTCTCCAGAATGGTTGGACCAGTTCAAAGTTCCATCAACAGTATGCTGGTTTATCTATTTTTTCACATTTCCTCTAGCAATTGTTATTTTCCTTTTCTGTCACGTTAGTCAAACTAATAGGTGTGGGGTGGTACCTCAGAGTTCTTTTAATTTGTATCTTACGAATCATTAGTGATTTAGAGTATTTTTCATATGACTATTGATGTGATTTTTTTTCCAGAAAACTGATTGTTCATATCGTTTGATCATTTATGAATTGGGGAATGGCTCTTCTTTTATAAATTCAGCTTGGTTACCTACATATTTGAGAAATGAGGGCTTTATCAGAGAAATTTCCTCTGAGTTTCCTGCTCTCCTAATTGTGTCTGAATTAGTTTTGTTTGTGCAAAAAATTCTTTTTAATTTCATGTAATCACAATGATCAACTTTACCTCTCATCACATTCTCTCTTATTTGTTCATAAATTCTTCCCTTATTTGTAGATCTGACAGTTACTTTTTCCCACACCCTCCTAATTTTCTTATGATATCACCCTTTATGCCTAAATCGTGTACCTATTTTGACCTTAACTTTGTATACAGTGGCAGATGCTGGCCTATGACTAGTTTCTGCCTCTTTCCAATTTTCCAAGCAGTTTATGACAAATAGTGAGTTCTTGACCCCAAAGTATGGATTTTTGAGTTTACCAAACATTAAAGACTATGGTTATTTACTCCTGTGTATTATGTATCTTATCTGTTCCACTGATCAACCACTCTACTTCTTAGCCAGTACTAGATGTAAACTGCTTTTGCAAAATAAAAAAAAATAATGACAATAAGATCTTATATTCTCTACATCTTTCAGTTAATAATAAACTGTTTAAAATGTAGTCTCTTGTTGACAATTATTGAAGTTTACTTGTTTTCTAACAATATTCTCATTAATTATGACTTATTCATGTTTAGAAGACTCTCATAAAGATTGTGCATAGATGGTAGAATGGGCACATTGTTCAGTAGTTACTGATGTTCTTTGGGTTTCCTTTTTCTATTGATTATGTTGAAGATTTATTCAATGACTTTGGTATATTTACCTTGTACAGATACCCTATATATCAGTCCATAATTTCCTTATAGTTGTGTCCCTTACAGGATAGATCTCCTCTGTATATTCTTGGCTCAATCCAGCTACTTTTCTCCTCTTTTTTTCTATTTGGTATTATTTAGTGTCTAGGTATTATGGTTTCACTGTCCTTGATTAGAGAATACAGTTTATGAACAAATAATTTTAATGTGGTTTTGAACTCCAGAAAATAATGGAGAGGGTCAGGAAGAGAATGAAGGCAAGTACACATGTTCCCTTCCTCAAGGGTCCTGTAGTTCCTCCAGAGGGACTTATCAATGGCACAAATAAGGTAAGCTTTGTGGAGGAACATTCCATGGAGAGTGGGCCACTGAGATAGTATGCCAAAGAGACCCGAGACAGTAAGGGAAGTTCCAGGATGGACCAGGAGTAGAGAAGGTATTTTAAATCCATTAAGTAAGGAATAAGACTAGAAGGAGAATGAAATAGAGACCAATCCTGAGAGCCTCCTCTTCTCCCCTTCGGGATGCCTCAAAATCCTCTAGCATCATCTCTTATTATATTAGCTTACACTCTCTTTTTACTTCTGGGAACTTTTGTCTTTGGGAAAACCATTTCCTCATCATGTACCATTGATCCTATCTCCTCCTATCTTCTCTAACAGATAGTCCCAAATTTATCACCTCTCCTTCCAGTCTTCAGTCTATAGGTATTGGTTCTTTCCTATTTCCCAGAAACAAATCTAAGATTGTTACATCCTTATTTTTTTTAAAAAAAATCTCACTTTATGCTGATAGCCATTCTATTATTATTTTTTTCTTTTTGTCTTCCAAACTCCTACAAATAATCTGTCTACATCCCTTGCATATACTTCCTCTCCTCTCATTCATTCCCTAATACTTTCCAATCTCACAATTCAAGTGCTCTCTCTAAAGTTATCTGTGATCTCTTAATAAGCAGGCTTTTTTCATAGTCTTCAAACTTCTTGCATTCTGTTGAATATTACATGGTTAGCCACCCTCTTTTCCTGGATTCTTACTCCTTTATGGAATGTCATGGCATTATTCTTTCCTAGTTCTTCCCTTCTCAGTCTCACCATTTCATTTCAGGCTCCTTTGCTAGCTCATCATACACATCATGCCCACCAAATACCAGACTTTTCCAAGCCTTGATCCTGGGTCCTATTTCCTTCACTCTTTACAATTTATCTTTGTTGATCACCTCATCAGCTTCTATGATTTTAATTGTTATCTCTGACTCAGTAACTCAGATCTTTCCAGTCCCTGTCTCTCATGAGCTTCAATTCCATATAACAAACTTCCCATCAGACATTTCAAATTGGATTTCCTGGAGAAAACTCAAATTCAACAAGTCTAAAACACCACTTTATCTTTTCCCCAACCCAGCTTTTTTATTTATTAAACTTCACCTTTTTCATGGAAGTCACCAATAACTTTTCTTTCAGTGTCTCAGATTTGTAACTTTAGGATTATTTTTAATTCTAGACTTGATGAGAATCAGAAGGCAGAAATGAGAAAGGAAAGCATGTCATGAATGTGGGACAGCCACTGAAAATGCTCCAGGTAGTGAGATGGAGTGTCTTCTTATTTCAACGTTTTTGAGTTAATTCTCATTCAGTCAATTCTCATTCATACTACCCTACGATCCTGGTCATGATCAACTTATAAACTTTAAACTCTAAAATAATCTGAGTTATTATGAAATTAAAAAAATTAATCTTTTAGATCCCTAAATCTGTCCTCACAATATAACAGAACTTTAAAAAGTTTCAATATATAAAAATTTCTATATCCAATGATTGATTAGAGAAATTTCCACAGGTCTCAAAATAATTAAAATCTTAGATCTATTTTGGCAAAATAATGAATCATGAAAAGTCTGATTTTCAGTGGTTTTCATATTCAAATGAACATTGGGACAATTCAACAATGGATGCAGAAAATTTCCCAGGATTATAGTTATTATAAACATTGTGATGAAGTCAAGTGCTACTACACCAATAGTATGCCCAAATGAACACGGTTTAATTGAAAGAAGTAAAGTTTGATGCTAAAGTATTCTTTAAGAATGGAAGTACTAGAGAAGAAATTTTGACAGCATGTAACATAGGCAAGAAAAAATGATGAGGCTTTTTTTCCTCCTGGGTGATATTGTTATTGCCACAGTTTATTACTTTGCAAAAAGATAGTTTTGTGTCTCTACAGATTTCATAGAGCTCTCCCTGCAATTTGTTCTGTTGCCAGTATATGATAAGTATGCAATCAATTCAATGTTGAGTGTGTCTAATATGAATTGCAAGGCAAGATGAAATCAATGACTGCACAACATTATTTGATAAATTCAATTGTTGTCAGGGCTTCTCTTTGCTTCTCCGCTTACGAGTATGAAGGGTTAGTGCATGTTTTGTGCTTCTATCAACAGATTATAACCATCATCCTTAATGAAAGAATAAGTGAATAAAAGCACCACAAAGTCAGAAATTAATTTATCCTACGTGATGCTGTTTTATTGTCATGGAGTAAGTGGTAAATATCATTCTTTTTATTCAGACAAATTGAGACCACTTAATTTGGAAACAATGTTTTGTTCACTTTTATTATTCCCTATGCTTAATGGTGTTCGTCAGAAAGTTTTATAAGAGCCCATTTGTTAGCTTTCATCAGCTCTCATGTTCTGCCTATGGGAATATTGTCCCAGTCCAAAGGAAAATCCCAGTGAAGGCATCACAACCTATATGTATAACATATAAATAATTGGGTCAAAACATCCAGGATCTTTAAGCTTTCCATCATGGCTAAAGTCACTGCATGTTTCCAGTGTTTTGGTTTTCCAAGGCCTCCACATATGACCCTTTGCACAGTCTGTCCTCTCAATCGTGGAATGCATTCCCTCCTTACCTTCCCATTTTAATAATCTTGATATTGCTAAAAAAAAAAAACCTTAGTCTTAGAATTGAAGGCTTATTGGGTCCCACATCCCATGAGAAATCTTCCATCATCCCTCAAATTACTAAAACTCTCTTCTCAAATTATCATGCATCTACTTATATCTGTTTATGTGCTATACCCTAACCCCACATAAAATGCCAGTTCCTTGAAGGCCAGACTTATTTTTTTTTAGTTTATGTTTCTATCCCCAGTACATGGCACAATTCCTTATATACAGTAGGTGCTTAACAAATGTGTCATGGATGGGATAGGATAGGATGGGATTCTAAGGGTAGATGTTTCACCCTCAGTAAAAAGTGAGGCACAGTCTAATTAGATGATCATGGACAGTGTAGTTATAGAGATTCTCACTAAAGGAAATCACATAATCAACTGTTTATTATCTAAAAATAATTTCAAGGATTATTTTTAAGGGTCATTAAGCAAAGTGAAAGGCTAAAACCTTTTTCCCTTGTATAATTTTCTAATAGTAGGTATAGGAATAGCTTGAGAATTAAACTCCTAGATGAATGTTTAACCATCTGAAACTGACACTAGTACTTCATTAGTGGCCACTGAACCTTGGAACCTGCATAATACAGGTTGTCCCTAATATCACTTGATTCTGAGTAGCCACAGATCCACAGAGGCTAGTATGTAACTAAAAGTCCAACTTCCCATCAGTTGCTTCTGTCTCTGGTATATAAGACAAGTCATATATCAAATCTTCTTATGGTATCTTTCCCAGAAGGAAACCCTCACACAAATTATTTGAGATAAGAAAGAAACTGAGATAAGAAGCACAAATATTCTGGTAATAGAATTACTTGGGATATAAACGAGAATTCTAGGTACAGATTTACCTTTCTTTTCAATGCAAATGTCGAGTTGTAAAAACCATTTTCTAATGAACTAGTTCTATCCTATGTAACTAGATGGCACAATGGATAAAGCACTAAACCGGGAGGCAGGAAGACCTGAGTTCAAATCCTACCTCAAATATTTAACAGCTATATAAGCTTGGGTAGGTCATTTAATTTGTTTAGTCATCAATAAAATGAAGATAATAATAGCATCTATCTCCCCAGGTTGTTGTGAGAATAAAATTAAACAATATTTGTAAAGTGATTTTGTTGTTCTGTTGTTTTCAGTCATGTCCAACTCTTCATGACCCTATTTGGAGTTTTCTTGGCAAAGATATTAGAGTGATTTGCCATTCCCTTCTCTAGCTCATTTACAGACAAAAAAACTGAGGCAAACAGAGTTAAAATCAGTTGCCCAGGATCACACAGGTAATAAGTGGCAGAGGCCAGATTTCAACCCTTGAGGATGAGTGATCCCGATTCTAGGCTCAGCACTCTATCCACTGAGTCACCTCGCTGTCCCATAAAATGATTTGCAAACCTTCAGAGTGCTATAAAAAAAACCTTTAAACGTGCTACATAAATGCCATCTATTATTATTACTTAATTGCTTGTGATAGAGGAAGTAGATAATGAAAAGGCAGCATGGTGCAGGGGCAAGAGTGTTTTTCTTGAAACTAGGGGAGCCCTAGGTTCAAAACCTGGCTCTGACATTTTCTAGTTGTGTGAATAAGAACAAGCAAATTAATAAACCTCAGATGCTTCATCTTTAAAATGAAAACAATAATACTTGTGCTTACAATATTATCCTGAAAACCAACTGACAAAGTATTATATAAAAGTTATACACTATTTTTAATGTACCATCAGAAGCTTCCCCTGTGCAATTGATTTCTACCTGTTACTTTTTCTCCTTCTCCCTGTTTCCATTCTCTGTTCTCTCCTTTCTTTTTCTTTCACCTTTCTCTCTGCATCCCCTATCTTTTTTTCTTTCTTTCTCTCATAAACACACACACACACACACACACACACACACACACACACACACGCTCTGTTAGTTGTGATAGGTAGGTGGGCAATGGGAATTGTTTGAAACTTATTCTTGTCAATATTGGCTCAAAGAAGGAATAATATACACATTCAATTGAATATGGAACTATATCTTACCAGACAGGAAAGTAGGAGGGAAGGAAATTAAGACAAGGAGAGGGACTGACAGAAAAGAGGGCAGACCAGGGGAGGCAGTAGACAGCAGTAAAACACTGCTGAGGAAGGGAAAGGGTGAAAGGAAAGAGAGGACAAAGAGGAAGAAAAATAGTTTGGAGGGAAATACACAGTTAGTAATCATAACTGTGAATGTGAATGGGATGAACTCTCCCATAAAATGGAAGCAGATAGAAGACTAGATCAAAGCCAGAATCCTCCTCATTTCTCAAATATATAGAGAACTGAGTCAAATTTATTAAAATACAAGTTATTCCCCGACTGATAAATGCCCAAGAATATGAAAAGGCAGTTTTCAGATGAAGAAATCAAAGCTTTCTATAGCCATATGAAGAAGTGCTCTAAATCACTTCTGATTAGAGAAAGGCAAATTAAAACGACTCTGAGGTGCCACCTCACACCTATCAGATTGGCTAATGTGACAAAAAATAAAAATGTTTGATATTGGAGAGGATGTGGGAAAACTAGGAAAACAACACACTGTTGGTGAGCTGTGAACCGATTCAACCATTCTGGAGAACAGTTTGGAATTATGCCCAAAGGTCAATCAAACTGTGCATACCTTTTGAGGTCTATATCCCAAAGAGATCACAAAAAGGAAAACAGAGCTACTTATGCAAAAACATTTATAGCAGCCTTTTTCATGGTGGCAAAATATTGGAAACTCAGGGGATGCCCATCAACTAGGGAAGGTCTGAACAAGCTGGGGTATATGAATGTAATGGAATACTATTGTGCTGAGCAGGCGGATTTCTGGAAAAAAAAACAAAAACTTGGAAAGACTGGTATGAACTGATGCATTCTGAAATAAGCAGAACCAGAAAAGCATTGTATATGGTGTCAGCAATAATATGTGACAATCAACTATGAATAACTCAGTTCTTCTCAGCATCACAATGATCTGAGACACATATAAAGGACTCATGAAGGAAAATGTTATCCATATCCAAATAAAGAACTGATGGATTCTGAATGTAGATCAAAACTTTTTTTCACTTACTTTATTCTTTTCTGTGTTATTTTCTTTTGATATGTTTCTTCTTTCACAACTATGACTAATACATAAATATGTTTTACATGATAGCACACATATAAAATATAACAAATTCCCTAACATTTTAGGAAGAGGAGAAGGGAGGGAGGGAAGGAGAATAATTTGTACTCAAAATCTTGTAAAAACAAATGCTAAAATTTGTCTTGATATGTAATTGGGGAGAAAATTAAAAAAACTATTAAAATAAATAAGAATATGTGTTGGTAAGCAAAATAGGCTCCTTAGCACTTAGTTCAACAAGTGCCCTTGAAGAGTTTGGCTTTTGTTTGCTTTGAGTAATTCAGCTATTTCATTGAATCTTACTAAGTGCTAAGCCCCAGGCCCAAAACCCTATTAGGTATAAAACCTATGTGGGTGTGGATTGGCAACTAAGGTGGGGCCTAAGGTGGGGCTAACTCCAGGGAGTTACATGTCTGGGACAGCAGAGGCTCTTAGACCACATGGGTTTAAGTCCACCTCTTTGTGATGATTTTAGGTCACGTGGGTGAGTTGCATGTGTGACTCACCCCTGATGCTGACAAAGATATAAAAGCCAGGGGTTGGCCTCTTCTTCCTTGGAGTTCTTTGCCGCAGCAGTGGTGGCGCGCGTGACTCTGGGCCAGCCCTTGCTCTGAGCTCCCAGGCTGAACCTAGATGTTGGTAAATATGAATCTGTATTGGGGCTATCTGTTGATGTTTGTAATTTGTTTGTAATTTGCTCTGAAGTTCAGGGTGCTGGCTTTTCCCCCTGAACTAAGTGAATGATATTTGTATGCTGAATTAAAGTAAGCTTGCCAACCCCTTAACCTTGCTTTCCTTATTAAGGCAGATCAAAAGAACCTGTGCTTTGGCAGGTGCTGGCAGCTTTCTGGGTGCTCCTGGGCTGAACCTAGATGTTGGTAATGATGAATTGTATTGGGTCTGTCTGTTTGTAATTTGTTTAAGGGTTCTGGAGATGATGTTGATGAGGAAACTCCGGGCAGATGTAGCTAAGGAGCCCTCCAGCTTGTAAACCTGGATGCTGAGACTTTGTTGAACTCTGGTAACTATGTATTGGGATTTGAATCAGACCTTAAGGTCTGTCTGTTGATGTTTGTAGTTTGCTTGTATTTTGCTCTGAAGTTCAGGGTGCTGGCTTTTTCCCCTGAACTAAGTGAATGATATTTGTGTGCTGAATTAAAGTAAGCTTGCCAACCCCTTCACCTTACTTTCCTTCATTAAGCAGATCAAAAGAACCTGTGTTTTTGCAGCATGCTGGCAGCTTTCTGGGTGCTAGCTATGGGTGGGTCTTATCCCCCCACAGAAGCTGCTAGCCAGATTGTGGAAACAGAATAAAATAAAAAAGAATGAAAGTTGCCTTCAATAATGTTAACTAAACAAAATGAATCAAGAGGAAGAAATACAACTCTTTCTTCTAGGTCACATATAGAAAACAGAAAACTTCCCATAAATTGAAGATTCTAAAGGTAGTTGTGCAGAAACTTGGCAGTACGGAGTTACTTATTAAAGTAATGAACAATTACAATGTAAATCTCTAAATCACTTATCTAGTAGAATAAAAAGAAATAAAAATTAAGTTCATGCATTTTAATTATTTTTTTCTGCAGAAACTAAAACTGAAGGGGAAAAGGCAGAAAACATAAGAAGTTAGTCGAATACAACAGTTATTCTCATTCAATGTGCATTTACTCTTATTACAAAAGATCTATTATTGTACTTGTTATAGCAGTGACCAAGCTGCAGATAGTTCAGATAATACGATTTCCCACAATGCTTGCCTTCCTTGTCTGAAAACTTCAAACATTTTAATGCATATCTTGCTCTTTGGGAGAGAGCCATAACATTGCTTCCAGCTTGGAATTATGGGTCCAATCTATCATATATTGGTTCCTTTCATAGAATCATAGGAATTGAAGAATAGAAGAAGTCTGAAAGATCATGCAAGATAATACCCTCACTGTACAAAGCAGTGGATGGAAATACCAGAGATCCAGAGAAATCATGGCTTTATAAAATTCACACTAAGAAAACTGAGGATCTCTCTAATACTGAGGAAATGTGCTAGGATCAAATTAACTGAGTTCAGTCTCATGCAGCATTACCTGCAAAGAAAAGGGTTAGGCCTTTTAAAATTATTATCTCTTGAATTTATGTCCCCATCTCAGAACCTCAGGGGAAATCACTTAAAGCTCAGGTATAGCTCAGGTTCTTCCCAAAAGGGCCTATTAGGCTCCCTTCTGAAATGGTAATCAGTATACATGGTAGATGAAGTATGGGATGACCATTTCTTTCCCCAACCACAAAGAAAGCCTTAAAACCTCAAAAATCTATAAGTCTGCAATGTTAAAAAAAAACATAAAAAGTTACAGTTACCAGTAACTCCTATGATATTCACTTGGGGGATTGATACCTAAAACATTAAAAAAAATAAACTGTTTGCGTGACTACTGGACAGCTATTTCACCTTCACTTTGGTTTGGTATTATATAAGCAACTCCTTCAAGGTCAACATTTTGTGGCAAGCCAGTAAATGGCTTTGGTTTGTTTTCTGACAGTGGTCCTTTGTAGCAGTGCAACATCATGAAACCAGCATCCTGGACTTCTCAATAACTCATGGCCTTTCCAGTTTACAAGGCAGTTGCTAGAGCTGAAAAAAAATCTGAAGAGAACTCTTCAGTGCACTGTGGTGAGAAAAAGAAACACAAAGGAGAGATGGGCTGACCTTGGGAATTATTCTTAAGTTCACTTATACGAGCCCATGCTCTTGCTGCTATGTGGGTTTAGATATTAGGTAGAGGACTACAGGAAAGAATTAGAACTCTCAAGGGAGATTCAGTACAAAATTTTTGGGATCCTAAGCCACATACAAAGAAGAAAGGACTTAGGGTTTCTATATTTGTCTCTATCTATCTATGGATACAGACAGAGGTAAAGATATAGATATGATCTTGTGACTCTGGGCAGGTCACTTAAACTCTCAGTACTCTAGGCATCTGTCTGGGACTAAAGGTTGCCAACCAGATTTGATAGAGGGATTATTCTATTTGGGAACCCTCAAAGGCATTGAAATCACAATTCCAGTCTTTATCCCTATACATTAAGAAATTGAGTATGGGACACTATGCTAGACACAGCATACAGGTAAAGTGAAGATGCTCTCTCTTCTCAAACAGCATACATGCTTTTTGCACTAAGGAAATTCATAGTAGGCATCTTGAATGTAAAACATTTTGTAAAGTTTCGATCTTTACATAAGTGTCATTTGTTAATATTAGAGACAGGAAGATTAGTTAAGAGACTGTTGCACCATTTCAAATGTGAGGTGATGAGTTTGAATATGTAAGATAAGAAAGGGCTATCTAATGACTATTTGGACATAGGCAAAGAATGAGATGAAGGAGTGAAGGAGAACTACAAAACCCTAACCTGGGCGATCCTGAGGAGAAAGTTTTTTTTACTAGCCAATGGTTCCCCGCCCCCACCCCAATTTTCTAGTGAGGATTCCCTGCTCTGCATGTAGCTGGAAAGAGAAGGAGAGAGCACAAGCTGTGAGCAGGTCAGGCAGCCCCCATTGATCTCTCTGTGACTGCTGCACCTGCTTCTTATCCACCGCAGCCCAAGCTGAGAGAAACAAAGTGTAAGTGAGGCAGATCCTAGAGAACTATGGAGGGAAAGACAGACATTTCTGGGCATAGATGAACACAGAAGATGGCAGTGACAAATAGAGGCAAATTTGGAATAGGATTCAATGGGTAGATTTTGATAAACGTCAGCCACTGGTGAGATAAGACTTGGACTACAATCCCAATCCATATTATTCCCTCTGCTTTTGGAAATGTATTTCCATGGATTCTAAACCTGCAATCCCTTCCACTTACTGTTTTCCATGCTATTCTGTCTGCTTGGATACTCATCAATTGCAGATGTAGCTTATATTGCTATAATACTTTGAGAAAATGCCTTGATCTGGTCTTTGACTCATAGTTTCTCCTTCTGACATTAGGTATTTTTTCTAGAGTCTTCCTATGTAAAACTTAAATATTATTATAAATATTATTAATAAGCTTAAATTACAGTTTTTATTTTAATATACTTGATCGCAAGCCTGTGTATGAAAAAAATCAAGGCAAAAATAGAACTTTGTCAGTTTATCAAGAATAATTTTATTTATACAATTTTTCTCTCCTAATTCCTGAAATAAACATTCTAAAACACCCTGAATTTTAGATGATTAAAATATTTCGCGCTCTCATAACTTAGAAATGACTTCATTTTTAAAACGTTCCCTCAGCATGACATTTCTCTGAAATGGAATAATCACTTGGCCTACTTGTGACAAGTGTTTTAAATGACAGGTATTCATCACCACAAAGGACATACTGAGATATGCCCTTGTTGTGAAGAAAGGGTACCTATTTAACTCTTGCAGCATCCACTCTGAGTACAACTAGAACACATTCTAACATTCTAACATTCACTCCAACAAAAGAAAGAGAAAAGTAATGTGACTATACGGAAATATGGGCATTCCTCATGTCATTAGAATATGATACTTTTAAACATTGCCTACTGTTAATATCATTCCATGTCTCACATTATATTGCACCTATCCTGGAACAATGCATAGCATTTCATCTCTGCCCACATGCCTTTGCTTAGGCCTTTCCTCATTCCTTGGGTTATATGGGGTGTTCAGAGAAGACTAGCATCTATGGTGTGAGGGCTTGCTGAGCCCTTTTTAGGGCTGCATGTCCACCTTTGATATCCACATTCACTCAATTTTTACTTTGGCTCCAAGAAGCTATAGCATGTGCAGCGGCCACACCCAGTAAACTGTCTCAGCAGACCAGCTAAATCACACTGAAGGTAAGTGACAGTTCTCAAAACTGCCAGTGAGTTATGAGGACGTTTACTCCAAACATATGAAGACTTTCCCAATGTAATGGACAGATGAGGACAATTTGTTCCAAGGGCCATGAAGGCAGGTGAAGCAGATACTACGGAGTGCTTAGAGCTTGGTCAGACATCAGAAACACCAAGGTCAACCACTGCATCCTGGACCATCACCAGTCATCTTTACTTTTGTCCTGCCACTGGACTTCGATGGCTCAGGGAAAGAGAATGAGGCTGATGACTTTGCACAACTCTGCCCCATTTAAATCCAATTCACCTGTAAGTCAAAACATCACCTGTGATGTCACTGGTCCTTTTTTGAAACATGAAGGATGAACAACAAAACCATCATTCTTAGAGTATGTTTCCTTCTAACCTCCACATCTTAGAAAATCTGGTTTCATTCATATCTCGGGTCAAGCACCATCTCCTACATGAGACCTTTCCTGATCCCTTCTACATATGTCTTTACATTCACCTAAATGAAAATTAGTGTTTGTATGTGTTTGTCTAAACATGACATTGTCTATGTAGGTGTTGTTTTCCCCAAAAGAAGATATTCTTGAGGTCAGCAGATGTTTCATTTGATTTCATTTTATTGTATTCCCTGCTCCTAACAAAGTGTCTGGTACATAGTACTTACTTAGTACTTATTGTGGTTAAATGAATGAAAAAATAGATGAATGGAGACTTTTGACAGTGGGACTAGACTGATCTATACTCATTGAATTACAGAATCATAAAATTTTGAGATTAGAAGAAACTCCCAAGAGGACCACATCTAACTAAAAAAGAGTGATCTCTTCAACCTTCTGATAAGTTATCATGTGCTTGAACAACCTCTCCAGTAATGATGATTTTTACCTCTTTTCCACCAATTTTTCTTGAGTGACTGCCTAGTAAAGCATTAGAAATTTATTTGCAAATTTTGATTTTGTCTAGATGTATAACTCTATCAATTGATCAACTAACATTTATTTAATGACTATTATGCGTCAGACACTTTGAAAGCAGCTAAGGATGCAAAATTAATAAAAAGGTACATAGATGTCTATAAATTTGTACATCTCATATTTCTTTGAGCAATTCTGCTCAGCACCTTCTTTAATGTAGACACGCCATGCTAGGCAGTCCTTTGCTGGTGTCTCCCATGTCAGGCAATTAATACCAAAATTTTCCAGAGAGACCTAGAGAGTATCCTTGTATTGTTTCTTCTGACCTCCATGTGAGTGCTTCCTTGCATGAGTTCTCTGTAAAATAGTATCTTAAGCAAATGTATTTTTGGCAAGCATGCCTTCATGAAATTTCCATATAATACTAATGAACTTCTTCAGGCAACCAAATTTTGATGTAATTTTCCAATATATCATCTATCTATCCATCTAGCTATCTGTATCACATATAACCATACTATAACGATGCATGTGTGCATGTGTATATATGTGTGTATATATACATACATATATATATATGTATATATATATATATATTCATTCAATCAGGAGACTTAGACTCATATAGATTTTTTTTCATAGTAGGACCAGCCAGAGGGTACATTCCCTCTGGTATGGACTTTATAAGAAAACAGATGTATCTCCACACCATAATATAGCCTCACTGCAAGAGTTTAATGGAGAAACAACCTTGATATTATGAAAAATATATTGTTGCTATTCTGGAGAAGCAGTGTAGAATGCTGAGAATCTGGATTCTGTGTGGTCCTAAATCAGATTACATAGTCCAAGATAGAGGTTATAGGTCAGGCAGCCAGAAATGTTGGCTTTCCGGCCATCCTGAGAAATGATGCTTTTCTTCAGCTTTTTGTCATGAATGTGCTTTTGCATTGGGATCTAGAATATGTGTGTGTGTGTGTGTGTGTGTGTATTTCATATAGTCCCCGGGGCTAAAAGTGTGGGGAGTATGCCTAGAAGTGCTAGTGTGTAATAATAGTCCCTTTGTCTCTCTAATCTATAAATATATATTCATCTTTTTATTTTTTAATGGCTATCTATTTTGCATCCTATTGACTTGTGAGTGTCCTATAATGCACATAGTATTGTGATTTGGCAAATGAAATGGCATAATCTCTAGTTAACCCTCTCATTCCCTCTCCTTAGGCCTTTCTGACAAAATTACAGTATTTACCTCAGAAACAACAAAAAACTTTGAATCTTAGTTTTTATTTCTTTAATACATAAGTATTTTCTTATTGTTTCAAAATTCACATACACTGTAGTCACTCAACTAGTAAATATCTTCAAACTGGGGACCACATTTCCTGGCCTCAAACCTCTGCACAACTTATGGGGACTCTATTTTCCTGTTTGGTTGCTTTTCTCAGGAATCAATATTAGTCTCTCCTTACTTCCAATTCTTTCTAATCTGAATGCCTTCACTGTGAAGTGAAAGATTAATCTTTAATGAACTGAATGATTAACCTTTAGCAAATGGCCAACATGTGAAAGCTTAGTAGGATTAGGTGAAGGGGATATCTGAAGTGAGGCATAATTTCTCTTCCAGGAGGAGGAAATGGAGAGTATTAGAACTGAATAAAGCTGAAGTAATTTCCTCCAAGCTACAGGAAAGCAAATTTTTTAAAAAAATTCATCTCTCCCCTCTTCCCATGTCTAGATCTCCCATATATGTTATCTACCTGCATTAAAATATAAGTTTCTTAAAGGTAGAGACTCTCTAACTTTCCTGTATTTGCATCCCCAGTCCTTTGTACACTCTGCTCTTCATCTGTAGGTATTACTTAGTTTCAACTCTACTTCCCTCAGATACCCCCAGTCTGGAGTGGTTGAGGGTGGAGTGCTGAGCTTCTCCTAGAACTTTTCTTTATAGAAGAGAGAAAGTAAACTTTCAGTTCACTCCACTCCCCCACTTCTATAGTTCTTCCTGATTTCAATTCCAGAGAAACAAACCCCCTGGCAATCCCCATCAATGAGCTTCCAAAGAAAAAATCTCCAGGGACGGATGGATTTACAAGTGAATTCTACCCAACATTTAAAGAAAAATTAATTCTAATACTCCATATATTATTTGAAAAAATAGGTCCTACCAAATTCCTTTTATGACACAATTATGGCTCTTATACCTAAACCAGGAAGAGCCAAAACAGAGAAAGAAAATTATAGACAAATTTCCCTAATGGATATTGAAACAAAAATTTAAAATAAAATATTAGCAAAGAAATTTCAGCAATTTATCATGAAAATAATACAAAATGACCTTTTAAAAACCCTAGAGAGCATAGGAATAAATGGAGTTTTCCTTAAAATGATAAGCAGTATCTATCTAAAACCATCAACAAGTATTATAGGTAATGAGAATAAGCTAGGAGCATTCCCAAAAAGATTATGGGTGAAGCAAGAATACTCATTATCACCACTATTTTTTTCAGTATTTTGCTGGAAATGTGAGCTTCAGCAAAAAGAAAAGAAAAAGAAGTTGAAGGAATTAGAGTAGGCAATTAGAAAACAAAACTATCAGTCTTTGCAGGTGACATATTGGTATACTTAGAGAATTCAAATGAATCAAATAAAAAACTACTTGAAACAATTAACAACTTTACCAAAGTTGGAAGATATAAGATAAAGCCACATAAATCACAAGCATTTCCATATATTACCAACAAAGCTTATCAAGAAAAGATAGAAAGAGAAATTCCATTTAAAATAACTGTAGACAATATAAAATATTTCAGAGTCTCCTTGCCAAGAGAAACCCATGAACCATATAAACACAATTACAAAATACTTTTTACACAAAAAAGTCAGATCTAAACAAATGGAAAAATATCAATTACTCAAGGGTAGGCAGAGCTAATAACATGAAAATGACAATTCTACTTAAATTAATTTACTTAGTCAGTGCTATACTAACTAAACTACCAAAATATTTTATGAACCAAAAAATAATAAAATTCATCTGGAAGAACAAAAAGTAAAGAATACCAAGGGAATTAATGGGGAAATGCAAAAAAGATCTAAAACTATATTGAAAAGCAGCAATCATCAAAACAATTTGGTACTGGCTAAGGTGGTAGATCAATGGAATGGGTTAGGTACACAAGACATGGTAGTAAATGACTATAGCAATGTACTGTTTGATAAACCCAAAGACTCTAGCTTCTGGGATCAGAAGTCTCTATTAGAAAATTAGGAGAAAATCTTTACAACCAGTGTCTCTGATAAAGGCTTCATATCTAAAATATTCAGGGAACTGAGACAAATTTATAGGAATACAAGTCATTCCCTAATTAAGAAATGGTCAAATGACATGAACAGGCAGCTTTCGGAAGAAGAAATTAAAGATATCTATAGGCATATGAAAAAATGCTCTAAATCGCTATTGATTAGAGAAATGCAAATCAAAACAACTCTTAAGTACCACATCTCTCCTGTCAGGTTGGCTAAGATGACAAAACAGGAAAATGATAAATGCTGGAGAGGTTGTGGGAAAATTGGAACACTGTTACATTGTTGTGGAGTGGTAAACTGATCCAGCCATTCTGGAGAGCAATTTGGAACTATGCCCAAAAGGTTATAAAAATGTTCATACCCTTTAACCCAGCAATACCACTTCTAGCGCTGTGTCCCAAAGAGACCACACAAGTGGGAAAAGGACCCGTATGTACAAAAATATTTATAGCAGATCGTTTTGTGGTAGCAAAGAATTGGAAATCAAGGGGATGCCTATCAATTGGGGCTAAAGAAGTTGTGGCATATGAATGTAATGGAATACTATTGTGCTATAAGAAATGGGGATGATACGGACTTCATAATAACCTGAAAAGACCTACATGATATGATGCTGAATGAGCAGAGCAGAACCAGGAGAACATTGTACACAAACACAAGCATATTGCCTCTGTGATGACTAACTTTGATAGACTTGGCTCTTCTTAGCAATACAAGGTTCAAAGACAGCTCCAAAGGACTCATGATGGAAACAGCTATCTATATCCAGAGAAAGAACTATGGAGTCTGAATGCAGATTGAGGCAAACTATTTGCTCTTCTTTTTTCCTCTCTCTTCTTTTTTGGTTTTGTTTCTTCTTTCTTGTGATTCATTCTATTGTGTAAATAAGTTTAATGCGAAGTTATATATAGAACATATATAGGATTCCATGCCATCTTGGGGGTGAAAGGGGGAGAAGATGGAGGAGAAGAAAATATGGAACTCAAAAACACATGCAACTGAGTGTTGTAAACTAAAAAATAAAAAATCTAATTATAAAAAAATTAAGTCTGTGATATCGTTTCCTTTTCTCCATTCTGTATTTGAGTTCTGGTGTTTGAGTCTAAAAAGAAAAAGAATGTTGAAAACTATCTTTACATGAAATTGAAAAAAATTAAATACTATTAAATACAAAAATATATAAAATGTTTACCAAAGAAAGATAAAAATTAAAGTAAAAAAAATATCACTTCATTGACTATGATGTCTTTTAGCAAGATGTAGTTTCCTTCCTTATCTCTTTTAATTAGATCTGTTTTTTACTTTTTTTCTTCTGAGAGAGTGATGCTGATGACTTTGCTGGCCCACTTAAATCCAGTTCAATTCCTAGCAAGATATTTCCCTTGTAATGTCATTGGTCCTCTTCAAGAATGAAGGCTGGACAGCAACAACAATTTTCCTTCAGCTGAAGCATAATACAGTCTGCTCCGGCCTTTTACCTTTACTCTTTGTGAGTCTCTCTGCTTCAAATGTCTTTCTTGTAAACACATTGCAGCATTTGGACTGTTAATCCACTCTGTTATCCACTTTGATTTTATGGGAGAGTTCATCCCATTTCACATTCGCAGTCATGATTACTGTTTATTTCCCTCCATCCTGTTTTTCCCTTGTTAATATTTTTCTCTCTTTCTCCTTTTACCCTGTCCCTCCTCATCAGAATTTTTCTTCTGACTACCACCTCCCTCAATCTACCCTCCTTCTATCAGCCCCCTCTTTTTCTTGTCCCCCACCTCTCTTACTTTCCTATAGTGTAAGATAGATTTCTATACCCAACTAAGTGTGTATGTTATTCCTACTTTAAGCCAAATCTGATAAGAGTAAGGTTCACCCCATCTCTTCTTTCCCTCTATTGTAATAGGTCTTTCACACCTCTTCATGTGGCATAATTTATCATATTCTATATCTCCCCTCTTCTACCAGTGCAATCATCTTTCCTAATTTTTTATATCATCCTATCAAAGTCAACTTAACCCACACCTCTGTCTATCCAAGATCTTCATAAGAGAAATACAATTCTTAAGAGTCATATCTTCCTGTGTGAAAATCTTACAGTTTTTTCCCATCTGCCTTTTTATACTTTTTTTGAGTCTTGCATTTGAAAATTGAATTTTCTGTTTAGCTCTCATCTTTTCATCAGGAATGTTTGAAAGCCCCCTATTTTATTGAATATACAGTCTTTACCCTGAAAAATTATGTTCACTTTCATTGAGTAGTTGATTCTTGATTGTAATCCAAGCCCCTTTGTCTTCCACAGTATCATATTTCAAGTCCTCTGATCCTTTAATGTAGAAGCTGCTAAGTCCTGTGTAACCCTGACTGTGATTCCTCAATATGTGATTTGTTTCTTTCTGGCTACTTGCAGTATTTTCTCCTTGACCTGAGAGTTGTGCAATTTGTCTATGATAATCCTGGGAGTTTTCATTTTGGGAACTCTTTCAGGGGATGATCAGTGGATTCTTTCAATGACTATTTTGCCCTCTGGTTTCAGGATAGCAGTAGTTTTCCTTGATAATGTCTTGAAAAATGCTGTCCTGGATCTTTTTTTGATCATGGTTTTCTGATAGTACAATAATTCTTAAATTGTCTCTCTTGGATTTATTTTCCAGGTCAGTTGTTTTTCCAATGAAGGATTTTACATTTTCTTCTATTTTTTTCATTCTTTTGATTTTGTTTGATTCCTGATGTCTCATCAAGTCATTAGTTTCCACTTGCTCAATTCTAATTTTTAAGAATTATTTTCTTCAGTCAGCTTTTGTATCTCCTTTTCCATTCTTCCAGTTCTGCTTTCTAAGATGTTTTCTTTAGTGGATTTTTATATCTCCTTTTCCATTTGGCCAATTCTACTTTTTAAGGAGTTGTTTCCTTTTTTCCATTTTTTTGTGCTTCCTTTTCCAAGCTGTTGACTCTCTTTTCATGATTCTCTTGATTTTTAAAATCCTCTTTGAATTCTTCTAGGAGGATTTTTGGGGCCTGAGACCAATTCATATTTCTCTTCGAGGCCTCACATATAGTTCTTTTGACATTGTTGTCCTCTTCTGAGTTTTGATTTTCCCTGTTGCCTTTCTATGTTCAGGGCTTTTATGCTTTTTGTTTTTTCTAGCCTATTTCATGACTTTTAAAGTTGAGCTCTGCTCCTGGGATACCTCTTGCATCAGGGGCCAGGGGGTTGGTCACTGACTTTTTGTACTTGGGGCCTCTGAGTCTGGCAGTTCATCTGCTGCTCTGTGGTCACCTAGCCTAGTCTAGCCAGCTGCACTGGGGTCCATGGGTTTGCCAGGACTGACCACTAGATTACTGTATTGGACTGGAGAACTCACAGCTGGCCTGCTCTGCTGTTGGCCTGTTGAGGCAGGCCCACAGAGTTTCAGTTGCTGATCTGTGCTGGGGCTGGGGGCTTCCAGATGGCTTGCCTGGATACCATCTGTCCAAGGCTGTGTTCTCCCTTTTACCCAAATAAAACAGACCTTTCCTGCAGTCCTAAGTTATCTTGGGCCTGAAAACTGTTTTGTCATGTTCTTTTGTGGGTTTTGTCACTACAGAATTCATTTTGAACTTGGGTAACTTCCTGACTTTTCCTGCCATGTTGGCTCCACCTGTCCTAGGTCAATCCTAAAAAAATGCATAAACATGTCCAAAAAACCATAGACAGGTATATTTGCATTCCATACTCAGAAATATTTAAGTTTCTTTCAAAATATCTGCTTTAGTTTCAAAGTATCAATTCATCTGGAATTTTACTGGATCTCCTTTAAAATGTCATATGAATCTTCAAGCAAGATCCCAGAACTGATTATTAAATAGTATGTGTAGGAATTCTCGAGTAAAAAAGTGATCATCAGAAATAAATGTAGATTTATTCAAAATAAGTCATACCACTAGACTTTCAAACTGGGGAAGTACCATGAGTATAACAGAAGAATTTGGGTAAGGCTTTCATATCATGATATTTCAGTTAGAGAAATGTGAACTAAATGATAGGCTACTTAGGTGGATTTGTAATTGGTTGAATAGACATAACCAAATACTGTTGGTTAATGTTTTAATGTTAGCCTAAACACAGATCTTTATTGGTATGACAAACATCTATTTTTTGCTGGTTCAACATCTTATATTAAAAATTGAGAGAAAGACTTGCATAGCATGCTAATTAGACTTGAGAATGACAGAAAGCTGGGGGTTAGGGGAAGACTAGTATCTTTCTATTAGATAATAGAAACAGTTCAAAAATTAATAAACTGGAATGATAAATCAGAAATAAGGTAAAATATAAAAGGAACAAATATATTTAATTTTTAAAGTATAGGATAACATATACTTGGATTAGTATCCAATCTAAGTAGAAGAAAAAAATCTGAAAGTTTTATTTGCGTAGAAACTCAATATAAGTCAATAGTATGACAGCACTTTAAAGAAAAAGCAAACAAAATCTTAGTCAGCATTAATACAAGTGTACTGTCCAGAACAAGAGAGC
>CM053626.1:268025158-268040274 GCA_028646595.1 Phalanger gymnotis
GGATATGAACAGGCAGTTTTCAGAGGAAGAAATTAAAGATATCTATAGGCACATGAAAAAATGCTCTAAATCACTACTGATTAGAGAAATGAAAATCAAAACAACTCTTAGGTACCACATCTCTCCTGTCAGATTGGCTAAAATGACAAAACAGGAAAATGATAAATGCTGGAGAGGATGTGGGAAACTTGGAACATTGTTACATTGCTGGTAGAGCTGTGAACTGATCCAGCCATTAGGAACTATGCCCAAAGGGCTATAAAAATGTGTATACCCTTTGACTCAGCAATACCACTTCTAGGGCTATATCCCAAAGAGATCACACAAGTGGGAAAAGGACCCATATGTACAAAAATATTTATAGCTGCTCTTTTTGTAGTAGCAAAGAATGGGAAATCAAGGATATGCCCATCAATTAGGGAATGGATGAACAAGTTGTGGTATATGAATGTAGTGGAATATTATGGTGCTATAAGAAATGCGGATGATACAGACTTCATAATAACGTGGAAAAACCTACATAATACAATGCTGAGTGAGCAGAGCAGAACCAGGAGAACATTATACACAACCACAGATATATGGATTCTGAGATGACTAACCCTGATAGACTTGCTCTTCTCAGCAATACAAGGTGCAAAGATAACTCCAAAGAACTCATGATGGAGATTGCTATCTACAAGAGAAAGAAATATGGAGTCTGAATGCAGATTGAGGCATACTTTATGCTTGCCTTTTTTTCCCTCTGTTTCTTTTGTCTCCTATGTTTTTGTTTTGGGGGGTTTTTTGGTTCTGTTTCTTCTTTTTCATGATTCATTCCATTGGTCATAATTCTTCTTTACAACTTGACTATTGTGTAAATAAGTTTAATGCAAAGATATATGTAGAAGATATATCAGATTCCATGCCGTCTTGGGGAGGGGGTGGGGAAGAAAATAAGGAACTCAAAATTATTTAGAACTGAGTGTTGTAAACTAAAAATAAAAAATCTCAAAAAAAGAAAAGTATGAAACAATAAAAAAGAATGCACCTTCCTTGAGAACAAGAGCTGCCTCCTTTTTTCTAATTGAATACTCAGCACTTAGAGTAGTACTTTCCACATAAATAAGTCCTTCTTATAGGCTTTTTCACCCATTTATTCACAGGGTTAAGGAATTGCTTTGCAAATCCTAAATCCATACCTATAGGTTATCACTTCATCCCTTCATACTGGTTCTATATGCTATACAGAACATATTTAATCCATTTTCCAAATAATCATTCAAATAGACACAAATATTACCCCCATTTTAGGTCTTCTCCAGCTTAGGCTAAATATCTCTAGGTCCTTCGAATGTTTCCTAATATAAAATGATTTCTAAATTATTTACCTTGATTAACAAGCTAATGATGCAAAAATAATTCTACTAAACTTTGAGAATGCTTATCTAATTATGAATGGCCCACAATTTTTTTTAAAAAAATGTTATTTTCTTCCTTGGCAAAACAGCCAGCCACAACATCTATAAGCTCTACGTTTCTCCTCCCCAAAGTACCAGCCTCTCAATACCAGTAAATGGTTTTGGAATATATGGAAAGGATGGAGATCTGGGACTGGGACAGTCAGGCAAAAGAAGCAAAGAGTAGGAATTAGGCACAAGGAAGGGCAAGACAGAATTACTACACTAGGGATTCTTAATACTGAGGCTTCAGCAAAAGCAGGAAGCTTATCATATACCTTTGCTGGGGAAGGAACAAATCCTACATATGTCATTTTTACTGTTACACTTTTCCACAGCTGGAAAAAAAAAACTATTAGGGAGTTAACAAAAGTAGCTACCACATGTAACATAGATCCTGATACCACCAATGCAGGCCAAAAAAATTAGTAGAATTGATTTTTGGCAGGGGGGCAAGATTTAAAAATGTCAATGCTCTATCTCTTGTTTCAACTCCTCTTTCTTCTTAGTTTTCATAAAATGTTATGTAGGTAGGGGACTTATCTGCTGTTAGCAAATTTGTCAGTCTCTAGCCTACTAATAAAAGGAGTACTATAAGAAAACATTAAGAGAGCTAGAAGGGAAAGGCAAGAAGTTTGGCAAGGAACAATGGACATTTGGTGTAGCAAAAGCTAGAAACAAACTTTAAAATTTCCAGAACAAATTCAGAAATAATATAGAGGAGGTACTTCTCACATGGTAGCACCACCTGCCCTTTGGGTGGAATGGGTATTTTCATAGTACTTATAATATCTGGAAATGGAGGTGGAAACATAACAAGTTGACAGGTAATTTGCAAGTTAATACTGATTCATCACTAGATGAAAGCAGGGTATCATTTCTAATTAATACCTGTACTGTATTCAATGTGTAGATAATTTGTTTTTTATTCATTCCCATCCATCTTGAACACTTCAGTTCACAGTAGGACATCAGCTGAAATTTTCTAGACACGGCAGTCTGGGCATTGTCACTCCATGATGACATAAGTGATTCTCTAATGACAGGCTACTAACACTTGAAATTGCTCCCAATGAAGTAAAATTATTGATTCTGTAAATACTTTCTCTGGAAAGGAATTCAGGCTTATTTTGTTTATCCTTAAAGGTCCTTTACTAAGAAAATGTCACGAAAATCACTTGTACATATAGTGACTTAAAAGATCAATAAGTGGCTATTTCTTGAAGATTTGTCTCGAATATTACTTGGGGGGAATAAAGAAAAACAACTATGTTTTATTTAAGTTAAGTGAATAATGAAAAAGAAAAGAGGCAGGAAAGGGAAATATTTTTCTTTTCCATACAAAAAGATACTGCTTTCAAAAAATTTTTAAAGGGCACTGTAATTGTAACAGTAACACATATATGTAGTCCTTTAGGGTTTTCAGAAGTGTTTTATGTAGGTCTCATTTGATCTTCACAACAGCACTGAAGTAGTTGCTATCATTATCTCCATCTCAAAGATGAGGAAACTGAGGGCCAGAGTAGTTAACTGATTCACCTAGGTCACAGATCTAGGAAGTATCCAGGACAGGTTTAATCTCAGGGGAACATCAGCTTATCTGTTTGATTAACCAGTTACACGGCTTGAGATAATAAAAAAAATTTAAATGGCAAAGAAAAGAGAGGCTAGGGACAATTTTGTCATTTTTTTTCTCATTTGGACATGGTCCATAGCTCACAGTGATTTTATTGAGCGTTTAACTTGGGCAGTTATAAATTAGTTTGACTCATAAAAAATATAAAACCCTTCTTTTTGTTTTAGGTGAAAATATTGTGAAAAATTAACAAAGGAACAGATTAAGATAACTAATAGCCCTCTCCCAACACAACTCACTTTTAAAATTTGTGAAGGTTATCTATCCTTTATAGAAGGAAAGACCTATTAATGCAACTACTACCAATACTAAAAATAAGAACAGAACACTGAATATATTAGTTGACTTACTGACTACTTCTTCAAAAAAGGTATGTCTGAAAAAAAGCAAGAATGTGCCTAGAGAGGCAGTGTAGCATACTGCCCATACAGGATGTCCCAAAAAGTCTTAGTGCAATTTTAAGCTTAAATTGCTAAAAAACAAAATGCCCTAAGACTTTTGAATCACCTCATATTTATTCCTTTGGAGAAAATCAAATAATAGCAAGTACTATTAAACAAAACATACAACAAACAAAATTATTGTTTTACAATAGTTTTGATAGTTGAAGAAATATGTATATGTGATTTTAGACATTCCTGCTTCCTGTAGAGCTTTTAAAGATATTATGATGAGCTACATAAAACAGGTCAATTTCTCTTTTTGAATTCTGTAGTTCTGTTGTACTTGTTTCCCTGCTGCTATTTCTTAAGCTCGTATTGTTTTGGGAGAGGCATAGTTAATAAATCATCTACTATGTCAAAATTGTCTCATTTGTAGTAACACAGAGATTGACAAAGCTCTAATCTATCCATAGCTATTAGAGCCGTATTTTTTCCTTCCACGTGCCCTCAGTACCAAGCTTATTCTGAGCCTATCTACTAGGTATTTCTAGTGAACCAGCACAGCAGTGAAACTTGCCATACAAATAATGACAGCCGTACTCTGAACTCTGTTCAAATTGTTCTTAGTCTATGGATTCAGTCAGTGAACTGGAACCATTGGAGAGCTGGAAGTCTTGTTTCTGCTGACAAGCTTTTCAGCTTGATGTCCCAAATACACAGTATTTACCAGTTTACCATTTTATAGATGACTGCCCTAAAGGGGGGAGAATCATTCAACTCTTCAGATATAAATTTGAAAGCCTCTTAAAAATAAATTGCACATCTGTTAGTGACACGGGCAGTAAGGAAGGCATTGTTTAAGTCCTCACAATTTTATCATAAAGGATGTTTTCCACTCCCCCCCAAATTAACCAATTTTAAAAATTATGTTCCATGGCAAATTTTAAGTATCCAAGATAAAATATTTCCAAATGAACAAAATCTGATTCTATCAGTAAAAATGTATATCGTCTTTATTATTATTATTTCATGTGTGTATATCTTTAATCCCCAACTAGGTCACATGATTCCTTCAGGTAGGGGATGTTTTCTTGATTATTTCTGAAATATATGAAAGAGAGAAGCATAGTGCTAAATACACTGGAACAGTTTATTAAATATCTACTGACTGTTTACATATAATAAACTAACATAATGATACTCTATTGGCTCTGGAATAGATCTTAGATCCTTTGTGGATTTTATATGCAAACTTAGGCCGATTTCAATCAAACCCTTCATCTTACAGAAAAAGAAACTGAAACCCAGAGAAATGAAGTCATTTGGCTCATATCAAATGACAAATTCGTGACAAAAGTGAGATCAGAGAATGAGTATTTGTGTAGGGGGCAAATACAGTTTGTAGAGTCAAGAAGGACAATGTGATTTCATGGGCAAGTGGGAAGGGAAGGAATGAAAAAGAACAAGCTTGCATTAAGTGTCTACTATGTGCCAGGAACTGTGCTAAGCACCACAGTATATTATCTCATTTGAAAAATACAAGGTGTACCAGGAGGATGTTTGCTCTTTACCCCAATGTATCTGGCTCCTGTTCTCTCTGAGGTGCGACCTAGGCACCAGGAGAATGGTCTAATGACAAAGGGACCTCGTGGGTGATGGCCTCTGTGGTTTTATCAACACAATGGTCCACGGCAGTGTAAGACTCCAAGGAAAAGCACATAGATAGCTGAAATGAATAGGAATAAACTCCAGTTGATGTGAAAGGACCATGCCATAGAGTCTTCCCTGTTTTGTGCATGCCCCAATAGGTTTAAGGTCATCCTTTCTGTCCTCTAATAGAAAAGAGCTGCTTAAGCTTGGACAACAAAGTAAAAAATTCAATGACACAATGGAAGTCTGAAAGGTCAGATATGAGGAGTCGGTGAACCATTCTCATTATAATGATGCAACTATCTAACTGAACTAGTTACTATATATTTTTTCAGATCATACAATCTTTTTGTTGAGCTAAATAAAAACTTAGAACACATGTGTTACAGATCTCTTATTTAACAGATAACGAAAGAAGCCAGGATGAGTTAAACAAAATGACAAAGGTCCCACAGCTAATCTTTAGAAGTGTCAGAACTAGAACTCGGATCTTTTGATTCTATGTTTAATGCTCTTTTACCTATAATGCCATTCTTGTCTTATAAATTTGATTAAATAACATAGTGAGATCAAATTTTGTGGCGTGGCATAACATATCTGTAGAAATGGCGTGTGGAAGAATTTTTTTTTATTATAGTCACAATATTATAGGGCAGCTAGGTAGCATAGTGGATAGAGTGCTGAGGCTGGAGTCAGGAAGACCTGAGTTCAAATCTGAACTCAGACAGCTACTAGCTGTGGGATCCTAGGCCAGTCACTTAACCCTGCTTGCCTCAGTTTCCTCATCTATAAAATGAACTGGAGAAGGAAATGGCAGTATCTTTGCCAAGAAAACCCCACATGGGGTCATGAAGAGTCAGACATGACTGAACAACAACAAACACCATATAATAGCCAGACTGTGATACAAAATCTCTCAGAAAGTCATCTCCCGCAGCAGAAAGAAAAGTTGATTAGACTTGTGGATCAGTAAAACAAAAAAAAAGCTAACCCGTACTTCTTCTGAAACATGTTAATATTTGCTTAAACTTTACTTAGCTTCCATATGAAATGAAAGTTTCACATGTGTGGAACGCCTGGGACGTGATCACTACATTGGGAAAATCCAGGTAGTTTCTTTGGAGAGAATGTGATGATATCTAAGGGAAGTGCTTCGGAGAGACTGTTGAACATTGGAAGATAAACTGTAATTGATTCTGGTCAGCTAACCACATTTTGAAGAGGAGGAGGATCATTGATTAGCTGTAGAGGTATTCAAAAAGCCCTGGCAGTTTCCACTACTTGTTTGTTTCATTCTCTTTTGACTTCATTTAGTGACTTCTTAGTGTACAGTGTCTGCTAATAGAGTATGCTGACCTCGGTAGTTTCAAAGGTTAGAGAGCAAGCTTCAGGAATTCAGTGGTCAGAATCCAGTCTGAATTTTGCAACCAGTGAAGAATCAATGGCCAAAAATCAAAGAGTAACCTTTGAGAATGTACCCACAACCTATGTAACATTTGGGAGCAGGTATTTTTGTTTTGGGTTGCGATATGTAATAAAGTTGACTCTGAGAGGAATAAATGGCAGATGTTAACCCTCTAACATCTGCTTAAGAAACCACCATCTCACTCCCCACTTTTATGAATTGGAGAACTAGGGACATAAGTTGTATTCATCCAGAACAACTCTGGCCCTGCCTATTCATCCTTCCATTAATAATTCATAAGTCAAGGACATCCTGTAGTGTGTTTATCCAAATAAACTGTAAATAAATATAGCTTTGTTGTTACTTGTTTCCCAAGGAAAGCTTAAGATTATTGTTGCCCAGTCTGTATGGGGATTTAAGATCTCTCTACTAGCTGTAATGAACACTACTGGGTGAAGGAGTTTGGTTTCATTTTAATTCCACTTCTCAGCCAATAACAATTGGAATAGTTTGCTTTTGGGCAACAGAGCATTGCAATGGACTGAATCTCAATTAAGTATATTTGTATGTATGTATGAGACACAGCATGGTATGAAGTCAAGAAGATTTAGGATCAAGTCAATATCTTTGTGATCACATAGAAATTATTTTACTTGTAAATTTTCTAGCTAATCCTCTAAGACAATAAGTTAAAGACAATTTGATAATCTGCATAAGTGGAAGCAGTTTCCACCCAGGGCATATCACTTTAATATCAGCAGAGAATTTCATCTGGACACTGAGATGGGATTAAACCAGTGATAAGATGCTGCATCTTTTGGCCACCTGAATCAAAAGAAGGGAAAGGATGATTCATGTGTCTTTTTCCTGGCATTCTTCCTCAGACTATTAAGAACAATAGGCAAGATTACAAGAATAGTACTTTCCTCTCTTTGTGGTACAAAGAGTACTGCTGGGGTTACAATTTGGAAAACGGTTTGAATTATAGCTCTAGGGCTTAGGATCTGGGTCACTTAATGAGCAATCAACTTAAGCTATTAGCACTTCAGTTTTCACATTTTAAAATGGGAATAATAATCCTTACACTACCCCTCTCACAGAGATGTTGTAGTGAAAGTGCTACCATGAGCACGGTATACTTTTCAAGTCTTCTTTCAGGTTCTAGAGGGGGAAGATATCACTTTTTTGTATTACAATTTTATATTCACATGTTCATCAGCTTCATTTATAGGACATCAACCTTTTTATAAAGAATAAGCTAGTATTGGGATAAAAGGGTTCCATCTTATAAGAAAATGACATTAACCTCAATACAGTTATATGACCCATTGCTGCTTCCCTTTCTAAAACCTAGTAATCTGGTGAGATAGAGTGGAGTGGGAGATGGAAGAAAGGGAGTATTCTTTTGCTGCTGTTCCAAAGATATGAGATAAAAGGTATCGATTACTCAGTATATTTTGATGAAATCTAACATAATTAATCATAAACTGGGAAATCTCAGGACAGAGAAAGTAGGTACCAGACACACCTAAGTATGTCCTACTACAAAAATTCTTCTACAATATTGATTCCATGGTATTAAGGAATAGCATTTTCTAACAATTTAATATGAATTATATTATCATTATATATTATGTAAGAAATACATAACAGTGACTTCTCTGCCTCTAACTACTCAAACGGCAGGAATGTTACCTTTTACCCTCCTGCCAGATTTCTTTAATACCCTTAAGGGATGTCTACCTTTCCCACTGGCTTAAAACCTAACCAATTGTATTCCCCCAACAACACTATCATCCTCCTGCCCCAACAAGCTTACATTCTAGAATCCTGGCTCTTTTAGCTTCTCTCCTACCTTGGAAGCAATTTAAAGCCTAGAATTCTAGACTCCAAGGTTTCCATAGTTTGGACTCCCTGCTCTGGTGAATCTACTACCTATGTCTATAACTTAGTAGGACAAAGGAAAGAGATCAGAACTTCAATCCTGTTTTGGGGACCAAAGGCTGGGGAGTTGGGGTCATGGTGGAGATAGATGAGAGAAAGAGAAAGAGAGAGAGAGAGAGAGAGAGAGAGAGAGAGAGAGAGAGAGAGAGAGAGAAGAATGGTCAAGGAAAGGTTCTGAGGACATGTAAACTTAAGAATTACTAGGAAAATACTTTTGGGGCAGTAGGAAGGAGATGATTCAAGAAAGAGGAAACATAGGAGAAAAATGTGAAGATATTAGTGTCTTAGAAACTAAAAGAATAGAGAATATCAAGAAGAATATCGATAGTCAACTGTTCCAAATGCTACTGAAAATGTGAAGAGAATAAGAACTTCCCAAAAAAAACCCCTTTAAATTTAACAGTTAAGATCTAGAGATCTTGGAAAGGATAATTTCAGTGATATTTTTTTTGGGGGGGGGATGAAAGTCAGATTACAGAGTTTGAGGAGTGAGTCTGTGAGGATGAAGTGGAAGTATTAACCAAGATTATCCCATTTCCTAAGTTTTACGGTTTATCAAAGTTTTATTATACAACTTTATTTCAAGATATAAAGACATTGACACATCTTTATTCAAGTGAAATATCTAGTTAGTTGTCCATTTTGCTGAGAAGAAAATAGCTTCTTTCAGGTTAATGCATTAAATTATGTTTTGAGTGATAGGATTTCATAAATGACCCTAGATACTAGAGTCATAGAAATGTGAAGTTTGACCATTTTGTGCTTGCTTGGTATTGCAATCACTAGATAATAGGTTATGAAATAAAATTCCGTGATATACATCAGATCCTTCTATGGCATTTTTGAACTCTATATCAATTCTTTTGGAGCTCATTTCAGTAAAAATGTCCTTGTCAACTGAATTTTAGATGACAAGGACCATGAAGGGCACCTTGCTATGATACCATACTGTCATGTAATAATCACATACCAAATAAAGGCCTGAGAGCTCAGGGCAAATGTCAGAAATTTAATTTCCCAAAATGCACTCACCATATTGTGGTTTTCTTCCTCGTGATTGCTATCATTTACAATCTGAATGAAACAACCTTTCTGACATAAACATTAATGTGGGATGCAATGGGGCATAAACATAGCTATTATTGAATTGCCCAAGCAAGGTATTCATTATATTAAATTTGTTAGCTGGTATGGGTGACAAGAGAAAGACAAGAGATCATGGAGATCTTCAATCTCACAAACCCAAAGGGGCACAGGGGAATCAGTGATAAAATGTACAATGGCAGCAGTTAATGTGATAGAAGAAAATAAACACACCATAAAGTGCCAGGAGATATTCTTTTTCTTTTTAATCTCCCTTCTTTCTCTTCCTTCCTTCCTGCTTTCCTTGATTGCTTCCTTCCTTCCTCCCCAAGTTCCTACTAGAGGAAGGGAGTGGGATAGGAATTGAATTCCGACTTTAAAAACTGCATTGGCAGATTGAGGCAAACTATTTTCTCTCTTTTTTTCCATCTTTTTGGTTTCGTTTCTTCTTTCTCATGATTCATTCCATTGGTTATAATTCTTTATAACAGGACTATTATGTAAATAAGTTCAATGTGAAGGTACATGTAGAACCTATATCGGATTACATGCCATGGGGGGGGGGAGGGAGAGAAAATTTGGAACTCAAAAACTTGTGGAACTGAGTGTTGTAAACTAAAAATAAAAAGATGATTAAAAACTGCATTGGGAACAAATCCAAATTATTTGGTTTGCATAGACGTTCTGCGGAGATTCAAATTTTTATCTGAGTCTACTTGTTTCAGTCACAGACTTCAATCTTAAAATGCCAGTGAACATCTTACAGCAATCAAACTTTTGAAATATTTTAATGTAAGAATAACATCGAGGTCATTTAGGATATTTGAAAATGAACATTTCACATAAACAAAAATACTTCTCTAATATTTTATAATAGATTAGTCAGTACTTTCTAATAACGAATAGTGCATATCTGAAATTATCTTTTTGTTTTTCTTATTAAATATTAGCACATAAGGAACTAAATATATTTCATTTTTTTTGGAAGCAGATGAATATATCAAGAATTAGGAAGCACTGTGCACAATGCATACAGCACAGAATGTGCTTTTATAACCTTTTACATAGCTCTTCAAAAAAAATCAAGGTAAAAGTAATGATGGCTTGTTTAGTAGTTTATCTAAATAAATTCATTTTCATTTAAGAAATCTATTACAGAAGGGCAATATAGCCCCTTCTCAAAAACAATGACTGACAAGCATAGAAGTTTATATACTAGTTGCAACTTAAAAGTTAATTTTATTTTCCTCCTGAGAACTGAAAATCTATGAAGGAATTTTTAAAATATCATTAACCTTGTAGAGAGACACAAAATTGAATACATATTAATTAAGAGAGTTGAACATTTTTTCTCTTTGAACAGTTTTGTAACCTCGGCGTGAAATTTGAATTTCCTTAACTATTTTCTCTGAAAATAAGCAAAGAATAATTTTACAAACATAAATCCCTCTATTGTATATGATTGGGAGAGTATGTTTGTTTGCATGTGTGTATGTTACACATGAATATGTGTTATTTTCTTCTCTAAAGTGCATAAGGCTTCATGTAAATATTTGTTTCATTCCTTCAAAATTTATTTTCCTTTAATCCACATTCCTTTGGAGACTGGACAGTTTATCAGATCTAGAAGCTATAGAAAAGTGCCAACAGTTATTTGTATCCTAGTTGAGCTTCCATGAAACATCAGTATTAAATTATTTATGGTGAAAACGAATTAAATGTGTTCATTGGTTTCAACCAGTGTTCCCCCTCCCAATATTCCTTTTTTGGCAGAATTAACTCATTTGATCCATTCACTCGAGGAATTTATAAAGAGAAGCTTTAATGCACACAGCACTGTTTTACGAAAGGGGAGAGATGTAAAAATTAAGTGTAATTCTAAGTTGACATAGATAGATCATCAAAAGATATGAAAAAGACAAATTTTTGAAGTTCCATCCATGCCACGTGCTGGAGGACTTGCAGGTTCTAATTAAACTCTTTATTATCCTTTTTTATCAATTGTTCCCACTATGTGACCAGCTCACATACTTTCAAAATGGTGTATTTCCCTCATGGTTTTGTCACTCCTTCTATATGTCACAGATTCAGAGAATTTTACGCTCAGAAGAGGTCTCACTGGCAATCTAAAACAAGTAATAGCTTGAAAATAATCCTCACCATGGTATGCACAATAACTCATCATGCAACATCTCCTTTAAGAATTCCAGTAAGGAGAAACCAATTGCTTCCCAAGGCAGCCCATTTCCCTGTTGGATTGTTCTTGTTGCCAGGAATTTTTTTTTCTTGACATAAATCCTAAGTTTTTCTCGCTGCAGCTTTCATCCATTGTTCCTGCTTCTGTCCTCTGGAGGCAAACAGAACAACTCTCAACATGATAACACCTTAAATGATTGAAAACAGTTATTATATCTTCTCTTATTGTTATTAGTGGCATCTAGGTTCAAACATTAGGCCTGGAGTCAGGAAGACCCTAATTCAAATTCAGCCTCAGCTCTTAGCCGTGTGACCCTGGGCAAGTCACTCAAACCATGTGCTTCTGTTTCCTCAACTGTAAAATGAGCTATAGAGGGAAATGACAAAGCACTCCAGTATCTTTTTTATTTTTTCAACATTTACATTTTATAAGATTTTGAGTTCCAATTTTTTTCTCCCTCTCTCCACACCTGCCTCCCAAAAACAGCATGCAATCTGATATAGGTGATACAGGTAAAATTATAAACATATTGCCACATTAGTCATATTGTGAAAGAAGAATCAGAACAAAAGGGAAAACCATGAGAAAGAAAAGAAAAACTACAAAAAAAAGAGAAAAAAGGATGTCTCAATTTGCATTCAGACTCCATAGTTTTTTCTCTGAATGTGGATAGCATTTTACATCATGAGTCTTTTGACTTGTATTCTTATAAGTGTGACTCAGTTCTCACTATATTTTAGAAATGAGGCCTTTATTAGAGACATGGGCTGTAAAAATTGTTTCCTTGCTTTCTGGTGCCCTTCTAATTTGAGTTGCATTGGCTTTGTGTGTGCAAAAACTTTTAATATAATCAAATTATCCATTTTGCAAATCATAAGGTTCTCTATCTTTTGCTTGGTCATAAATTCTTCTCTTCTTCATAGATCTGACAGGTAAACTATTCTTTGCTCTCTTGATTTGCTTAGGGTATCACGCTTCATGTCTAAATCATTACCCATTTTGACCTTTTCTTGGTATATAGTGTAAGATGTTGGTCTATGTCTACTTTCTGCCATACTATTTTTCAGTTTTCCCAGCAGTTTTTGTCAAATACTGAGTTCTTATCCCAGAAGCTGGAGTCTCTGGGTTTATCAAACAGTAGATTACTATAGTCATTGACTAATATGTCTTGTGTACCTAACCCGTTTCACAAACCTATCACTGTATTTCTCGGCCAGTACCAAGCAGTTTTGATGATTGCTACTTTATAACACAGTTTTAGATCTGGTAGAGCTAGGACACTTTTCCTTGCATTTCTTTTCATTAATTCACTTAATATTCTAGAATTTTGTTCTTCCATATTAATTTTGTTATGATTTTTTCTACCTCTGTAAAATAATTTTTTGGTATTTTGATTGTGATGGCAGTGAATAATTGAAGATAGAATTGTCATTTTTATTATATTAGCTCAGTCTACCCATGAGCAACTGAAATTTTTCCAGTTATGTAGATCTGACTTGTATGAAAAGTTTTTTGTAATTCTGTTCACATAGTTACTGGTTTTGTAGATAGGAATATTAGTAGATTCACAAGTAGGTTCCCAAATATTTTATATCATCTACAGTTATTTTAAATGGGATTTCTCAATCTCTTGCAGCATGCTGGCCTTTGAAATTAAATACAGAAATGCCAATGATTTATATGAGTTTATTTTATATCCTGCAACTTTACTAAAGTTGTTAATTATTTCAAGTAGTTTTTTTTAGCTGATTTTCTAGGACTTTCTTATGTATATCATCATATCGTCTGCAGAGAGTGACAGCTTTGTTTCTTCACTGTCTGTTCTAACTCCTCCAATTTCTTTTTCATCTCATTGCTAAAGCTAACATTTCTAGTACAATACTGAATAGCAGTGGTGACACTTATTTCACACCTGATATTATTGGGAATGCTTCTAGTTTATTCCTATTGATATAATGGATGCTGATGGTTTTAGGCATATGCTAATTATCATTTTAAGGAAAACTCCATTTATTCCTATGCTCTCTAGTGTTTTAATAGGAATGAGTATTTTGTCAGAAGCTTTTTCTGCATTTATTGAGATAATCATATAATTTCTGTTAATTTTCTTATTGATACGGTCAATTATGCTGACAATTTTCCTCATACTGAACCAGCCCTGCACTCCTGGTATAAATCCCACCTGATCATAGTGTATTATCTTTGTTATAAGTTGCTGTAACCTCTTTGCTATTATTTTATTTAATTTTTTTGCATCTATTTTCATTAGCGAAATTGGTCTATAATTTTCTTTCTCTGTTTTGGCTCTTCCTGGTTTAGGTATCAGAATCATATTTGTACCATAAAAAGAATTTGGTAGGACTCCTACTTTGCCTATTGTTCCAAATATTTTATATAGTATTGGAATTAAGTGTTCTTTAAATGTTTGGTGGAATTCACTTGTAAATCCATCTGGCCTGGGTGATTTTTTCTTAGAGAGTTCACTGATGGTTTCTTAAATTTCTTTTTCTGCAATGAGATTATTTAACTATTTTATTTCCTCTTCCATTAATTTAGGCAATTTATATTTTTGTAAATATTCATCCATTTGGCTTAGATTGTCAGATTTATTGGCATACTGTTTGGCAAAACAACTCCTAATTATTAACTGTCTATTCATTGATGGCGAATTCACCTTTTTCATTTTTGATATGGGTAATTTGGTTTTCTTTTTTTTAAACAAAATTAACCAAAGGTTTGCTTATTTTATTATTTTTCCTACAATATCAGCTCTTAGTTGTATTTATTAATGCAATAGTTTTCTTAATTTAAACTTTATTAATCTCTCCTTTGATTTTCAGAATTTCAAATTTAGTGTTAAATTGGAGATTTTGTTCTTTTTCTAGGTTTTTAGTTGCATAGCCAATTCGTTGATCTTTCTCTATTTTATTCATGTAAACATTTAGAGATATAAAATTTCCCCTAAGATCTGCTTTGGCTGCATCCCGTAAGTTTTGGTATGTTGTCTCATCATTGTCATTTTCTTGGATGAAGTTTGTTGTGTGACCCACTCATTTTTTTAGGATTAGATTATGTAGTTTCCAATTAATTTTAAGTCTATCTTTCCTGGCCCTTTATTACTTAATGTAATTTTTATTGCATCACGATCTCAAAAGGATGCATTTAATATTTCTGCCTTTCTGCATTGGATTGTGAAGTTTTTATGCCTTAGTACATGGTTGGTTTTTGTGTAAGTGCCATATACCATTGAGAAAAAGGCATACTCGGCGGAGCCAAGATGGCGGCTGGGAAGCAGTGACTGGCGTGAGCTCCCCACCAAGTTCCTCCAAAAACCTATAAAACAATGGCTCTGAACCAATTTTAGAGCTGCAGAACCCAC
>CM053626.1:268040774-268053415 GCA_028646595.1 Phalanger gymnotis
GGGGCAGGTGACGGGAAATGAGTGAATCTTGCTCTCATCAGATTTGACCTGAGGAGGGAATAACATACACACCCAATTGGGTATCTTATCCCACAGGAAAGAAGGAGGAACGAAATAAAAAAGGGGGGACAATAGAAGGGAGGGCAGATAGGGGGAGGAGGTAATCAAAAGCAAACACTTTCAAAAAGGGACAGGGTCAAGGGAGAAAATTGAATAGTCAGACAATATAGGAAGTAGCAAACTATAGTTAGTCTTTCACAACATCGGTATTGTGGAAGGGTTTTGCATAATGATACACATATGGCCTATGTTGAATTGCTTGCCTTCTTAGGGAGGGTGGGTGGGGAGGGAAGAGGGGAGAGAATTTGGAACTCAAAGTTTAAAAAAAAGTTTTTGCACGCAAGTAAGAAATAAGATATACAGGCAATGGGGCATAGCAATCAATCTATCTTGCCCTACAAGAAAGAAAGGGAAAAGGGGATGGGGGGGAGTGGGGTGAAAGAAGGGAGGGATGACTGGGGAACAGGTCAACCAGAATATATGCCATCTTGTAGTGGGGGAAGGGTAGAAATGGGGAGAAATTTTGTAATTCAAACTCTTGTGGAAATCAATGCTGAAAACTAAAAAACATTAAATAAATAAATAATAGTTTAAAAAAAGAAAGTATATCTAAACAGAAGAAATATTTTAAGTAGAGATTTAAAAAAAATCTTCAGAAGTCCCTACTGATATCATCCCCCTGTCCATTAGAAATATCTCTGAAGCAACATCTCCCTTATGTTAGCCAATAATATTCTATTTCTTCTATATCCTTTATTTTTCTTATTTGGAGTCTGTCATGAAGTTAACAATAAACCTTTAACAAGCTTCTAAAATTTTCAAAGTACTATTCTGGGAATACAAAGCCAAAGATAAAAAAACAGTCCTTGTCCTCTAGATGCTTTCTCTAACTACATCTAAGTACTACTACATTTACACAGAGAGTGATGTAAAGATAATTTGAGGCAGGTGAGAGGAGAAGCAATGAGGAAGGTCAGGAATGGCTATCATAGATGATAATACCTATTTGGACCCTTAAAGGAAGCTAAGGATTTTAAGAACTGAAGGTGTCAAAAGGAAATGAATTTCAGAATGTGAGATGACAAAGTATGCAAGGTAGGAGATGTGATGCCAATTTGAGGGACAATGGTGCTGGAAAATAGGAAAGAAAACCAACTGTGTAAATGACAATAATGTGGAATATTCTGGAAAAATGGAATGGAGGTCTCTAAATGACAAACTGCAGAGTATATATTTTATCCTAGAGGTAATAGCCAGCCAGTAAAGTTTGGTTTTTTGTTTGTTTGTTTGTTTGTTTTGATCTGGGAATTTCATAGTAAAGCCTGTGGTTTAGGAAGATCGGTTAGGCAGATATGCAATGGATTAATATCAGAAGAGAAAGTCTAGAATGAGAGACACCAATAAGGAAGCCAATATAATAGTCCAGGTGAGAGATTATGAAGGTCTCATCTAGTGTTGTGACTATGATTGGATATAAAGGGACAGCTGAAAAAATACTGTGGAAGTAGAATTGACAAGACTTGGCAACTGATTGTATATCAGGATGAAGAAAATGGAAGGATCAGAGATGATGCTGGTATTATAGAATGACTGATGGGAAAAAGCATGGTACCTGCCACAGAAATATTGAAAACAGGAATAAAGACAGCTTTTTGTTTTGTTTTTGGAGGGAAAACCATAATGAGTTCTGCTCAGCATATATTTAGTTTGAGCTGCCTAACATAGTAGGCAGGTAGTCCAAATCTTTCCTCTTAAGAATGGCAGATATTTCCAATTCATTCTGCCTCTCATCCTCTACATGAAGATTTAAAAAAAATAAGAATGAGGTGAATAGAAGGCTGAGAGGTAGCCTGCTCATGAGCCTGGTCAATTTTCAACCCTGTTGAATACTGTTACACAAAGATAACTATAACACATATAACAATAAGAATAACTATTGCAAATACAACAGAGGCAACACACACACACACACACACACACACACACACACACACACACACTTGTCATTAAATCCCAGGGTAGAAAAGTTGTTGAGGGATCAAGCAAAACTTCATGGAGGAGGTTACATTTGAGGTGGGTGGGCTTTAAAAAAATTAAATGGCTAGAGGTGAAAGGGAATTATAGGCATAAGGGAACAACATGAGCAAAGGGGAGAAAGGAAAAGAGCAAGCATTTACTAAGCATCTGCTAGGTGCCAAGCTATGCTAAACACTGTAAGAATATTTTCAGAGTGTCAGGAAAATACAAGAAATATTTAAGCAGCAGAGAATAATCCCTCTTACTGGAGATTTAGAATGCCTGAAACAAGATAAGATGAGATGAGGAATAAAAGGCAGAGTAATGCAAGGTTATAGAAAGCTTTGAATGGCAGGCAATATAATTTGATTCTTACTCAAAAAGCAATAGGGAGTCACTGAAGAATTTTGAGCATGCTGATAGTATGAGTAGATCTATGAACAAGGAAGATCATGCAAAATGTAAAACAAAAATAGATTGGATATGGGAAGTCCTGTTAAAAGGCTCCCGTAATATGCTAAGTGGGTATATTGAGAACCCATGGGAGCATATGACAAAGAGAACAGAGAAGAGACCTATTCATGACATAATGTGAAAGCTAAGAAAACTTAAAGCTATTTGGCAATAAATTGTGTATGACAGGTGAGGAAAAAGGAAAATTTACAAGGCTTTGATTATAGAATATGGTTTTATCAGTGGCAGAAATGGAAAAGTAAAAAGGAAGAGCAGGCACAGGCAGAAAAATAATATTTCATTTTGAACACAGTTTAAAATTCCCATGGGATATCCTGTAAAAAAAAGTTGGATATGTGATTTTGGAACTTCTAAAAGAGATTAAAGATATAAAAAGAGATTTGGAAGTCATCCATGTAGAGCTAAGACATGAAGCCATGGGAATGAATATGATCACTAAAGTATAGAAAAAGAAGAGGAGGCCAAAGAGAGAAATATTCACATTAAGGCAAGAAAACCTATAAAAGGATATTGAAGAGCAAACAAATAGGTAGAGGTTGGGGAAACTAGGCCTGTGCAATATTTTCAAACTGATGGATGAGGGAGTATCCAGCAAGAGAAGTCATAAATAAATAATGCTCTAGAGTCATAAAAAAGAAAGAGAACTGAAAAAAGGTCATTGGGCTTCATCATTAGGAGATCACTATTGCATCCAAGAAAGCAGTTTTAATAGCATGGTGAGGCCAGAAGCCAGATTATGAGGGAATAAGTAGAGGCTATAATTAATTGACTAGGAAACTGAGGCATTGAGTATAGAGAATTTGTCTATGAAGTTTGGCAATAAAAGGAAAGAGAGATTTTGTGGTCACCTTATGGAGTAGAAGGCTCCAGGGGAGGTTTTACTAGAAGTATGGTTAGTATGTTTGTAGGCATACAGGAAGAAACCAATAAAGATCAAGAGATTGAAGATGCATGAGAAAGGGAGTGATTGCTGGAGAAAGATCTAGGAGGAAGGATGAGGGGTGGAATCAAGAACCAAGTAGAAGGATTAATCATAGTGAGGATTTGTGACTGGAAGGAGGACCAAGTCTCTGCTGATGCTCAGAATTGTAGGACACAGCTCTCTTCACATGGTCTTAATCTTTCCAGGTAATCACATGGTCAACATAATATGGTATAAATGGGAAAAGAAAGTTACTGGTTGCTTGAGGAAAAAGAAAAATATTCGTTTGTCACTCAGAGGAGAGAGATAAGAGATGTGGACTGCTGTATATACTGCTGGATTCACTTTCTGGTTTGCATAATTTTATATAAATATTTTCCCTTTTAATGAGGCACTGTTGAATTGTTGGTGAGGATGGGTGGGTAGTTAGAAAGACTGTGGTATAAAAGAATAAAAGCAACAATATTTTTTAAACTATAGTAGAAAAATTGTCAAGCTGCAAGGAGCTTAAATGAAATTGTGTACTATAAATTTATAGTGTGTTAAGTAAGCTCAATTTTGTGACTTTCTTCTGCTAAATAGCTCAAGAACAACAGCAGAGAATTTGGATGACATGGATTATTTAATAATGAGGATTATCATATTGAAGATTGCTTAAAATGGAAGGCAGATATGCTGAAAGGCGGAATGGATTTTCTGATGTGTGGAGGTAGGGTAGGGACTGATGAACCATGAAAGTTTGAGACAATAGGATTAAGATAGGTTATAAAAAGAAGTGAAGCCAGAGAGAGATGTGATACACTGGAGGTATAGGGCGTCAAGGGACAAGAGCTGAGAGATAGTGTCCTGTTCGTAGAAAAGCCAGGAGGCCAGTGTCACTTCATTAAAGAGTAGATGACAGAGTAAGGAACAAAAAGACAGCAAAGATCAGAGGGGACTAAGTTATGAAACTTTGAATACCAAACAGAGCATTTTGTATTTGATCCTCAAGATAACAGGAAGACACTGATGTTTTTCTGAATGGCGGAGGGGGCGGGGCGGAACGGGGGGGGGGGGGGGGGGAAGGACAGGTAACATGAGGGACCTACATTTTAGGAAACTCACTTTAGTATCTGAATGGAGAATAGATTGGAGTGGGGAGAAACCAGAGACAAGCAGACTCACAAACGGGCTACTAAAACAATCCAAGTGTAAAGTAATGAGGGCATGTACTAGAGTCATGATAGTATCCGAGCAGAATAAGGGCTGTATTTGAGAGATGTTGCAAAAATGAAATCAGCAGGCCTTGGCAACACCTTGGATATATGGAAGGAAGGAAAGAGAGAGTGAAGAATTCAATATGACTCCTAGGTTGCCAGCCCGAGGGACTAGGAGAATGATATTGCCCTTGACAGTAGTAGAGAAAGTAGTGAGTATTGGAGTGGGGATAGGGGGATAAGATAATAGCTATCACTTTGGACATGCTGAATTTAAGATTTCTATTACACATTAAGCTAGAGATGTCTGGAAGCAGTTGATGTCAAATTTGAGGTCAGCAGATTTTGGCAAGATAGGTAGATGTGAGAATCATTAGCTCAGAAATGATAATAAAATCCATGGGAGCTAATGAGATCACCAAGTGAAGTAGTATAGAGAGAGGAGAGAAGAGATCCCATTATTCCCATTAAGTTGTCAGTTTGCCTCTCCTTTAACTCCTCCTACCCAATCTCCCACTAGATGGCTCAATCCATCTGTGAATAGCTCCAGGTATTAGGAATTTCTTATTGATTGATATACAAAGCTGATCTCTCTCTCTCCCTCTCTCTCTCCCTCTCTCTCTCTCTCTCTCTCTCTCTCTCTCTCTCTCTCTCTCTCTCTCTCTCTCTCTCTCTCTCTCTCCCCCAAGTAAGTCACTATCCTAAAGGACATTAGGTAGTATAATTGCTATCATTATTATTTTTTTTAATAAATAGTAGATTTGTTTATTGAGAAAGTAATACTGGGTTTATTAAATGCTGAGTTCTCCAAATACTTGGACTGTAAATTATATAAAATTAGATTGAATTCAACTGTCCTTGTGGACCACAGCATATTCAGTAAATATTTTAATCTTAGCTTGGAGAAACTTGTCAAGGTCATATAAGAACTATTTTATGAACTTCTAACTGATCTTGAGGTTATGAAATGTTTTCTGAAATTATTATTTTGTTTGCTCCTTTGACAATTTGTGTTTTCTGTTTTAAATCAAATCATAGAGCATAAATAATAAAACTGCTAGAAAAGGTGAGTCTTGCCTTTGGCTCAAATGTAGCAATCAAAACAAAACCTCCTAATATTTTCCTCTTAATGTCAGAAAACTAAAACTAAGATTGCCTAACATGATCCTCTATAACGGGAATGGGCAAACTATAGTCAGCAAGTCAAATCCCCTCTGTCACAAATTTTGTATGCCACCTATTTTTCCAAACGTCTGAGATACGCATTTTTCTTATAGTTTTAAATAAAATTGTATTATATTTTAAAATGTAAAAAAAAAAAAAACTGGGGCTGTACAAAAAAAATGGGAGTTGGCCCAGATTCGGCCCTGAGGCATAGTTTGTTGACCTCTTCTCAAGAATTGGAACAGTTAGGTGATGCAGTAGATAGAGTGCTAGTCCTGAAGTGAGGAAAACATGTATTAAAATCTGGCCTCAGTCACTTACTAACTGTGTGACTTTTGGCAAGTCACTTAACTCTGTTTAGCTCAGTTTTCTCAACTGTAAAATAAGCTGGAGAAAGGAATGGCCAACCACTTCAGTATCTTTGTCAAGAAAAACCCCACATGGGGTCATGAAGAGTTGGACATAGCTGAAAACACTATTAACAGCAACAACTCTAGAATTAAAATTCATGAACAGTATAACCTTCTTTCTTGGGTTGTTACTGTAGTCATTCAGACTATGTCTGAAAGTGAGGTACATGTTATAAATAGATTCTGAAACCTCTTGTCTTCTTTCTCTATGGCATCTTTTTTGGTGAACACTACCTATGTCAAGCATTTCACCCCAAACTTGGTCTACTGTAAGATTCCCCTAAATAGTCTCCCTGATTTAATTCTTTTGCCTCTACAAAACAGGCTTTGGTGAACTCCTCAGTTGACATGCATTCAATCATCCTCTTTGTGCAAATGACTCCTAAGTCTACATTTGTTGTTATTGCCGTTCAGTTGTTTCAGTTGTGTCTGACTTTTTATCTTATCCATCCACCAGTGCCACTTAGCTGCCCGGAGAGGTCAGGAGACAGGATGAGATTTTTCAGTAATACAACACTTTACTGTCCCGTTGAGTTTAATCCTTGGAAGACAACCTACCATCTGTGCTTCCTTTCCTTTCCTTCTATGAGATCAAGAAGAGAGAATCTCCCCAAACTGAAAGTTCTCAGTGGACGGGAGGCTCAAAATGGTTTGCTGCTTATACTTATAGTGTCTTTCATTGAGCTACTGATTTGGCAGACAAGCAATATGGTGGCTATGGTAGAAACCCAAAATAGAGATGGTGCCAAGACATTGGGAATGAGTAAGCAAGGACTAGAGGCAAAGATAGAACTAACTTGAATCCAGGAAGCCAGTGCTAAACTCCAACAGCTTCCTCAGCTTCCTATGGTCCAGTAATTTATTTGCAGAACTATTGTGACTGGATTCTCATCAAGAAACTCCTTTGCTAACCTTTCTAATGCCCTAGGAATGGTGATGGTGTTTAAAAGAATCAGTTGAAAAGATGATCAGATGAAGCAATTTCTTTACAATTTTGTTATAAGAGCTTTAATTGTTACTCATTTTACTTTATTTTACAAATTCACATGGCTACTTAAAAATAATTTCATTCTTAAAATGAGATTCAAAGTTTAAGAGCCACAGTTTTCCAAATGTGGGGTAACGGTGAGCCAAATCAAGATTTCCATAATTTTAATATTTCAGAGCAATATTCCATTTCCTTTTTCCCTCTAGGCTGAATTTTGAATCTAGCTAACACCACTCTGTGAATCACAGTGTTTTGGGGGAGATGGCAGGGGAGAAATCTAAGACCCTGTGTGTGAGCACTCTCTGGTCAACAGTAGAGATAACTGTAGCCATTGGGAAATGGCACCTGCTCTGATTGAAAAAGAATCATTGCTGGCTTGAGTATACTGCTGCCTGTGGCCAATTTATTTATTGCCTCCTGAAACTTGTTAATTGATTTATTTATTAACTGACAGCTTGTGCTTTTATAGGTTACAGAAAGTACAGAAACAAACCTGGCATTGATACAATTGATATGGCAGCATCCTATAAGGTTATACACAGTTCTTAACATTGCCACAAGAATGTTTTACTCCCTCAGTAAAATTCATTTTTGTCTTTCCTCCTCAGAATGTATCACAGTGCCCTACACATAGAAGGCATTGCATAAATGCTTCCTGAATTGAATTGGATTGATAAGGAATATTTGCATGGTTAACCCATTTATTCCAATGATGTATTATTAGTGAATACAATTTAAATAGAAACTTTAGCACAAATCTACTCATTTATAATGGCTTTAGATCCATCATCAGTGCCTATGTTCCCATCGTGATGAACCTTGATGAGGTCAAAGAAAAATTTTAATTGATTGTGTGACATGGGAGACATTGGCACAGGAACACTCAGCACAGTGTGCCCACATCAGAGAAGATGCTGTGCTCTATGAGCAAAGCATAATTGAAACAGCTCAAAGGAAATGCAGGATGTGCGAGTTTGGAGTATCCACACCAGATGTTCACATGGACTATTTGTACCTGACCTGTGATAGAGCATTCTGAGCTCATATTGGCCTGATCAGCCACTGTCAGACACACTAAATCTTGACTCAAGCATAATGATATCATTTTGGTCCTCTTCAAAAATGAAGGATAACAATGAACCAACCAACCTCCTACTCAAGGCTAGGAGGTAAAACATTCTTTGAATTACAAAACAAAGTTCAGTGTTTCAAAAGTGTATGTTCTTTAATGGATAAATCCATATGGATAAAAGGGGTCTTTCCTGTCATGGTCAGAAAGTTGGCACTCCAAGCCCATCACGCCAGTCCTAGTACCATCTTTTATTCTGTCCTGGGCTGCTCTTTGTAGATACTTCTTTAAACAGCGGGTGGTTCAACAGGTAGTACTCCATTATTTTTCATTCCGCATGTCAAATCAGGTTGACTTCCAACAGTTTCACTTAACCAAATGATTTAAAATGTCATGAATTTTAAAATGAAAAATATGTTTAGTATTAAATGAAAAATAAAATAATTGTTTCAAGAACCAATTTTTCTATTTAATTATTAGATGTTTGCAAGCTCATAATGCTTCTTCTGAGGGTCACTTCTTGGTACACCTAGAATTTTTGGTTATGTTACCTCATCAAAATTATCCTTTTCATATAATTTCTACATCTAATTTTATATTTCTTGTTTGTTTGTTTGTTTTTTTGGCAGGGCAATTGGGGTTAAATGCTTGCCCAAGGTCACACAGTTAGTACATGTGTCAAGTGTCTGAGGCCGGATTTGAACTCAGGTCCTCCTGACTCCAGGGCTGGTGCTCTACACACTGTGCCACCTAGCTGCCCCTCTAGTTTTATATTTCTATTAATCAATTTGGTATATTGCTGTTGTCAATGTTTAATTTTTTTTAAAAAAATTTCTCCTTGTATTTATTATTATTTTGTTTGTGTTGTGATTGGTAAGCAACTTTAATATTTCTGGGTTTTTATAATATTATTTACAGTTTTCTAGGCACATGGGTTATTTTTGTAATGGTAGTATGTGACACTAAGAAATAAGATTCTTTAGACCAAAGCCTTCTTCACTTTAAGTCCAGTACTCTATCCATTATGCTTCACTACCTCAATTTAAAACAAAAAAGATTTAGTAACAAAGAAGATACAAACAAAACATTAAAATCATCTATTCTGATGATTAAATCAGAAAGAGGGCACTTTCTTTCAACAAAGACTAAAAGAAAAGAAAAAAAATCACTAGAAGACACAATGGTTCATTACGATGGCCTTGAGAATGAGTAAAATGTGATCCTTATTCTCTAAACCCTATTTTACATTTTTCCCCTACGTTACTCCCATCCTATATCATTGCCTTGTTCTGATGGAGGGGCTTACCTAGCTCCATGAAACTATGAGCTATGTCATGCAGTTACCCAAGTCAAGCAGGTCACAGTGGAGAGTTCTGACAAACGGTGATCCCCTGGAGATGGAAATGGCAAACGACTCCAGGATCTCTGTTAAGAAAACTTCATGAATAATACTAAAATTACTAAAAAAAAGATGACATTGAATGATGAGCCCCTTAGGTTGGAAGGTATCCAATATACTACTGGGCAAGGGCAGAGGCCAACTACACATAACTCCAGTACTAATGAAATGTCTGAGTCACAACCAAAAGGAAGCTCAGCTGTGGGTGCATCTGGTGATGAAAGGAAAGTCTGATGCTCTAAAGATCAATATTGCATAGGAACCTGGAATGTAAGATCTATGAACCAAAGTAAGCTGGATGTGCTCTAACAGGAGATGGAAAGATTAAATATTGACATCTTGGGTGTCAATGAATGGATGGGAATGGGTTAATTTACTTCAAGTGATGGGTATATACACTACTATAGGCAAGAATCCCTTAGAAGAAATGCAGTAGCCCTCATAGTCAATGAAAAGGAGCTAGAAACCAAATTGCCAATATTTGCTGCATTATAGAGAAAGCAAGGGAGTTTCAAGAAAAAATTAAAAAGTAGAAAAAACCATCTACTTCTGCTTGTTTGATTACACTAAAGCCTTTGATTGATCACAGCAAAATATGATGGGCATATCAGATCATCTTACTTGTCCTCTGAGGAGCCTGTATGTGAGTCAAGAAGCAATAGCTAGAACTGAATAGGCAACAACTGATTGGCTTACAATTGGAAAAGGAATGTGATGAGGGAGTATAACGACACCTTATTTATTTAACTCATATGCAGAGTAAGTCATATGAAATGCCAGATTGGATGAATCAAAAGCCAGAATTAAGGTTGCCGGGGGAAAAATATCAACAATCTTAGATATACAGATGATATCACTCTGATGGAAGAAAGTGGAAAGGAATTAAGAAGTCTCCTGGTGAGAATGAAAGAAGAGAGGACAAAAGCCGACTTCAAGCTTAACATAAAAAAACCAAAACCCAAAAACTAAGCACTTGGCAACCAGTCCCATCACTTCCTGGCAGATGGAGGGAGAAGAAATGGAAGGAGTGTTAGATTTTATATTCTTGGTCTCAAAGATCAATGCAGATGGAAACTGCAGCCATGAAATTAAAAGATACTTGCTCCTTAGAAGGAAAGATATGGCAAATCTGGATGGCATACTAAGAAGCAAAGATATCACCTTGCTGAAAAATGTGCATATAAGTCAAAGCTATGTTTTTTTCCCCAGTACCAATGGAAGCTGTGAGAGTTGGACTATAAAAATAAAGCTGATCGACATAGAATCAACATTTTCAAGTTGTGGTGCTGGAGGAGACTCTCGAGAGTCCCTTGGACAGCAGAGAGATCATTATCAGCCAATATTTAAAGAAATTAATTAAAAGTATTCACTCAAAGGTCAGATACTAAAGATGAAGCTTAAATACTTTGGCCACGTACTAAGATGAGACTTATTGGAAAGGACTATGATGTTGAGAAAGACTGAAGGCAAAATAACAAGGGAAAAAGCAGAGGATGAGATGAATAGGGTAATGGAAATAATGAACATGAACTTGGATAGACTTCAGGGATAACGAAGGATAGAAGAGATCTGGCATGGCATGGTCCCTGGAGTCATGAAGAGTCAGACAGGACTGAACAATAACCTCCATTCCTGTCATGGTATAGACAGACATAGTGAGGCAGTCACTCTTCCACTTCTCTTAAGATGTCTAAAGGAAGCATCATTGTCCACGATTCTTAAAATACTGACAGTCATGTGAATGCACAGGAGGTACAAATTGATAAAATAGGATAATGCTGAAATGTGCAGAGTTCAGGGGAAACAGCCATAACTTAAGATATAATTGGCCATCCTGTTGTGCGATTTATCAAGATCTCCCACAAAGATTTGTATTACCATTATCTATATAAAATACAAACATAACCTGTAAAATAAATATGCCAGAAACATTTATTGTTTCTGGTCAGTTGTTAGTGCATTTTTCTGTTGTGAATTTGCACCCTAGAGCTTAACTTGAAATATTAAATTAGAAATCCCTGAGGTCTCTGACCTCTTTCTATAAATTGTTTATTTGGACGTTTAATTTCACTCTGAAAAATGCTTCAATGCCTCATCAATGGAGCAGAAAGATGATCTGTACCCTATAATGCCTACAAAAAGGCAAGGGAGATCACTCATTAAAAAGAAACTCATTTTGTTTAACTAATTAAGCCATTATTTTGGAGAATATAGTGGGTTTTTTTTAATGATTTAGGCTTATCTATTAACTGCCTAACAAAATGCAGTCTGTAATATCAACATAAAGAAAAGTGTGGTCATCAGTGGCCACAATTTGTACATCAATCATTAGACATTCAATAAAAACATCCTCTCAAAAGTTAGCAATGATTTCTTAACTGCCAATTCTAAAAGCCTTTTCTCAAGTCTCATTCTTTTCTCTGAGGCTCTGATTACCATCTCCTCCTGGATATTCTCTTCTTTCTAGATTTTCATGACACTATTTTCCCAGCTTCCCCTCTAACCTATAAGAGAAATCAATCTTTCTTAGTCTTCTTTAGTAGAACTTTATTCAACCATGCCCAATAACCATGCTTATCCTGAAAGCATTCTTACAGGCACTTTTCTTTTTATAGGACTTTCAAGTGCCTCGCTTTGTCCGAACATCAAATCTGAACTAACTTGTACGTCAGATCCACCCTTAATATCATTCTTCTCTTTGAGACTTTACATTTCAGAGCTAGTGCTCCTGCGCATTAATGGAGGGTGTTTCATAAACAGAGTTTTCTACATGGATGAATTCAAAAATGAGAGACAGTGAGAGAGACAGAAACGGGAGAGAGAGAAATAGAGAGAGACAGATACAAAGACAGAGAAGGGAGAGAGAGAAATAGAGAGAGACAGAGACAAAGACAGAGAGAGAGAGACAGAGACAAAGACAGACAGAGAGAGAGAGAGAGAGAG
>CM053626.1:268053515-268073178 GCA_028646595.1 Phalanger gymnotis
TTGCCTCCCTACTAAAATGAGGTAATCCCAGGCTCCTCCTCCTTTCCTCTTGCAGCACAGATATTAGTTTTATATAAAAGGAAACAAAGCTACCACAGAAGATAAGCTTGTCTCTAGACATGTTTGGCCTAGCTTCCCTGGCAGCTTCCTCATCACTTAATGGCATAAATGTACCAGTCACATGTAGTCTGGGCCTCTCAGACTTGATGGGTGCCTGAGAGTATTTGTGTTACCATATCTTATAACCTACATTTCCAAATGTACTTCAGCAAGGGGTAAGGAAAGCTGGGTTTGTCTAAACTGAAGGTAAGGGCCAGTGTATGCTTGTTGCTGCATTACAGCAAAATAAAATTCCATTTTGTTAACTTCAATAACTTAACAAGCGCCTCATTTCATCCTCAAATCAATCCTAAACAAAGAGAGTGCTGGCATTAGGCCTGCCTCTAACAGCCTGTTTCTTCATGTGTAAAATGAAGTAGTTGGTTAAAATACATGATTACTCTTAAGATAGCATTTAGCTCTAAAATTCCATGATTCTATTTCATTGAAAAATAAAAACCGACCTGGTGGGGAGAGTGGCGGCCAGGGGTAGGGATGGTGGAGTGGGGGCCTGGCCGGGAAAGATGGCAGAAGCTGGGAATTTTTGGTAGATTCTAATTTAGGACAAGATGAAGTACTGATGAAAAGTCTACTATCTACTGTGATTGTTAGAAGTTATTGAACTTATGAAATTATGGCAGAGAGAGAGACAGCATCATCTGTGCCCCCAAAGTGTGGGCCATACATTTCTTCTGTCACTAGTCAGAATATGAACTTGATGATACGTGGAGTAGTTCTGTTTTAGATTAGAGTGTTTCTTGCATTAGTATTAAATCTACTTCAGATTTGGAGAAATGTCACACTCTTTCCACCTGATGTGATTGCAAGCATCTTTTCTTCAGCATGGTGGGTGCCACCATGCTGTGGCACAGCTTCAGCTGTGATTGGGTTATTATATCCCTGCATTGACAGGCATCTGGGAGAGCCACATAAATTTAAAAGAGCGTGGTCCAATGTAATGCAATGTGTAGCAGTCTTTGTTGGTACAAATCATGCCAGTGCTAAAGTAGATTTTGACAACAATATGCAGTTGTCTCTCACACTAGCTGCACTATCCATTGGTCTGTGGTAGACTTTTGATAGATCACAAAGTGGTTTTGGCCTTGGAGTAGGAATTGCTTTCTTGGCAATCTTAGTCACTCAACTACTAGTCTGTAATGGGGTTTATCAATATACATCTCCAGATTTTCTTTATGTTCGTTCTTGGTTACTGTGTATATTTTTTGCTGGTGGCATCATAATGCAAAACATTGGTCAACTGGCTATGCACTTGCATATCTTCGGTCCCAGCAAGCAATACTAGATAAAACTCACAGAGTTGGGAAGTGGTAACGTTGAGGAGAGGGAAACAAAAGAAGTGGGGAAGAGCTCACATCTTTTGACTCCCAGCAGACTGTGGTGGAGGAGAATGCACCCATTCCTACTATGGCTATCCTGAGAGACCTCTGCCGATGAGTTTGTTTACTGTACCTTAATAAGGAGAACATAAATGGTCTTCCTCTGTCCTACCCCACCTCAACCCCAAGATGTTTTACTCTAATAAATTCTACAGTTTTCCTCTAAAAAATAAAAAAAAATAAAAACCTTAAATATTACAGTATGGACACAAAACCATGTCAAGAGGAGTTAAAACTAATCTGAAGTCCAAACTGGTGAGATTTCCAATTGCAGTAGTATCAGTACAACCACAATGAGTTAGACCTGATTAGCAAAGTTACATAAGGTAAAACTATTTTTTTCAGCAATCTTGTAAGGTTCTTTGACATTCTTCCCTCCAAAACCAAAGAGATAATTAAGCATATATCTTAAGGTAACCTGAGTCCCAAAGTTCATTGGCATGAGACTTTCTCCTCATTAGCGGAGATCAATGGCCCTACACCTTCTTGATTGCCAGAGTTGCTGCAAACGCGAAAGTAGAGAAACCTTGTCTCTTTAGTACGTTTTGGTTCTTCTGTCTCCCAGCTTTGAAATAGAAGATCCACAAAGCCAACCTATCTTCAGATTGCTAATAGGAGAAAAAGATTCTGGAAGAAAAAACCTGATATGTAGATCTTCACAGAACATCCATTATACCCCCATTCTCAGCTTGCTATACTAGAAACTTCAAAGAATTCCCCATTGAGCAACATTCTCTCTCTCTCTCTCTCTCTCTCTCTCTCTCTCTCTCTCTCTCTCTCTCTCTCTCCATCCCTCCCTCTAATCTGTATTGTCTGATATATAGTCTCATATCTATACTTTCTCTGATATCTGTTTTTGCTATCAACTAAGATAAATGTTTTTCTATATATGTTCATTATGGAACTGGAATTGGGTGGGAAAGGAGTAAAGCTTTAGATATAAAGTTTAAAATCTCTTTTCCCCCAATATCGAAATAGAGATCAGAAGTTTAACTTGAACTTAAATATCACATTAGACTAATAATATTTAAGGGAGCATATAGATATAATTCTAGCCTAATATTCTCTGTCTGAGAGCTGAGTGGTATTCCCAGGTCTCAAACTCCTGCTTCCCTTTCTGGCATGAATTAAAATCTCCCTTGGAGAAGAGTGAGGGCAAGCGAGGTAACTAAGGTGGGGCTACAGGTGGGGCCAGTGAAAGGAGGTCTGATCATATCTTCGCTCTCAAGTATGCCCAAACCCCTACCTACTAGATGCTAAGCCGATGTGGGTGTGAAGCCCCAGGGTCCTAAGGGGAGTTGCTAAGACCAGAGATAATAATAGCAGCCTGAGTTCTGCTCACTCAGATGACATCTGATGATGGCTAAAGAGTGTATAAAAAGAGAGAACAGCACTATTTGCTTGGGGCTCTCACTCTTGGAGGCTTGTTGATGTGGTGACTCTGGGCAGCTGTAGTTAAGAGCCCTCCAGCTTGTAAACCCAGATGTTGGGACTTTGTTAAACCCTAGTAACTACCCATTGAGATTTGAATCAGACAAGGTCTGTCTGTTGATGTTTGTAATTTGTTTGTATTTGCTCTGAAGTTCAGGGTGCTGGCTTTTCCCCCTGAACTAAGTGAATGATATTTGTATGTTCAATTAAACTGAGATTGTTAACCCCTTAATGTTGCTTTCCTTAGTAAAGCAGATCAAAAGAAACTGTGCTGGCAGTGTTCTTGTTGTTGGGCTTGTGTTGGTCTTTCACCCCCACAGCAGCTGCTAGCCGAATTGTCGCAACACCCTTTGATCCACACGATTTTCCATATTACATGTGGGGGATACCCTATATCACATTCATATGTCTGGATGAAAAAAAAATTGGGAATTTATTGTCAATGATCACTGATGCTCAAGTATTTTTATATATTAGAGTGATGATTCCATCTTCACTATGGACTGGAATAAATGGTTGTTAAGGACTCTTTCGGCTCTAAAATTTGCAATTCTTTTGCCAAGTGACATAACTTATATATAGTACTTTGTAAACCAGGAAGTAAAATGTAAGTGCTTATTATTATTACTGTTGTCATGGTTTATCTTCTAGATATATTTTATTTCTCTTGATTAAAGTTGTTAAGTCCTTTAAAGACCCACATTCGTCTGTTTGGGACATAATTAAAATAGGGGATCATTCACTCTATATAGTATCTTGTTCTTTCTAAATATTTTATTATTCTGTTTATCAACAATTAATATTTAATTAGGGTTCACTGAACTCACAACAACTCTGGAAGATATTAAAAATTGAGCATTCTAACTTTTTTAAAATAATATTTCATTTTTCCCAATTATATGTCAAGATAATTTTAGCATTATTTTACACAAGATTTTGAATTCCAAATTTTTCTCCCCCCCCCAGCTTTCTCTCTTCATAAAATGGTAAGCAGTTTGACACAGGTTTCCTAAAATGGTAGGCATTTGATATAGGGTATATGTATGCAATTATGCAAAATATATTTCCATATCAATCATTTTGAAAGAAAAAAACAGATCAAACGGGGAAAAAATAAAGTGAGTGAAAAAGTATGCTTTGATCTGCATTCAGAGTCCATCAGTTCTTTATATGGATACAGACAGCATTTTCCATCATGATACCTTTTTACTTGACTTAGATCATTGTGTGGCTGAGTAATTCATAGTTGATCATTATACAATGTTGCTGGTAATGTTTACAGTGTTTTCCTGGTTCTGCTCATGTCATTTTGCATCAGTTCATACAAACCTTTCCAGGTTTTTCTGAAATCTGCCTTATCATCATTTCTTATTGCACGATAGTATTCCCTTACCAAATACCATATACCAAAACTTGTTCAGGCACTTGCCAACTAATGGGCCTCTCCTCAGTTTGCAATATTTTGCCACCAAGAAAAGGGCTGCTATAAATATTTTTGCACATGTAGGTCCATTTCCATTTTTATTTTCTCTTTGGGATACAGACATAGTGGTGGTATTTCCAGATCAAAGGGCACGAACAATTTAGTTGCCCTTTGGGCATAGTTCCAAATTGCTCTCCAGAAGCCTTCTAATTTCTTCAGCTACTGGTCACAAGATTCTATAGTATTTCATAAAGTATGACTGACTAGACTATTCCAGCCTAGATAAAGTATAAATTTATCATATGAAAACATTGTACCATATGAGAAGACAGCTGTGTACAAAGGAAGTTGCACAGAGTAACAAAACAAGGATTTGAACTCCAGCTACATATATTGCTAGTTTCATGACTTTGTGCAATTCACTTAAACTTTCTGGACCTCAGTTTCTTCACTTACAAAATTAGAGTGAAAATACTTGCATTACCAAAATCAGGGGATCAAAAGTGCATTTGCAATGCACTTGTAAGTGATTAAGATCTTTATAACAAGATTCTAGACCCATTGTCCTATAGTGAGACCAGCTACATCTTCCCCTCATGATTCTGGAAGGTACAACTGAGGGACAGCAGAGCAGTTTTTTCTAGTGCCATTGGCTTGAGCACCCATTGTTGTATTTTCTTCCCACTGTTAACCATTACTTTGTGAAACCAATTAGCATCAATTAAATTTTACAAAGGTATATTTGCTATGAAGATATAAGAACAGAAAATACAAATATCCACCCCAAACTACTGGGTGTACATTCCCCTCTGTACCACTTTAGTCCCTGGGGAGTATGGTCTTATTCTAGGTAGCATTCAGCCTATGAAAGTAACTTCCAAATGCATCATCACCAATGGATGAATGAGTCTAAATCCCTGATAACATTACACAGGGTTGGGCAAGTTGTTTTAGATTTTGCTTGTCAATGTCTGGCTCGTGGTGAATCCTAAAATGGACTCCAACTTTCAGATTTCTGGTAGCTCACTGTGTTGGTAAGCAAAAATGGGCTCCTTAGCACTTAGTTCAACAAGTGTCCTTGAAAAGTTTGGCTTTTGTTTGTTTTGAGTAATTCAGTGTATTTCATTGAGTCTTACTAAGCGCTAAGCCCCAGGCCCAAACTCCCATTAGGTGTAAATCCTATGTGGGTATGGCTTGGCAACTAAAGTGGGGGCCATGGTGAGGCTAACTCCAGGGAGGGCCTAGTTTACATGTCTGGGACAGCAGAGGCTCTTAGACTACGTGGGTTTAAGTTGCCTCTTTGTGACGATTTTAGGTCACATGGGTGAGTTGCCTGTGTGACTCACCCCTGACACTGAAAAAGATATAAAAACCAGGGGTTGGCCTCCTCTTCCTTGGAGCTCTTTGCCGCAGCAGTGGTGGCTTGCGTGACTCTGGGCCAACCCTTGTTCTGAGCTCCCGGGCTGATCATAGATGTTGGTAACTATGAATTGTACTGGGTCTGTCTGTTGATGTTTGCAATTTGTTTGTATTTTGCTCTGAAGTTCAGTGTGCTGGCTTTTTCCCCTGAACTAAGTGAATAATATTTGTATGCTGAGTTAAAGTAAGCTTGTCAAACCCCTTTACCTTGCTTTCCTTAGTTAAGCAGATCAAAAGAACCCGTGCTGTTGGCAGCTTTCTGGGTGCTGGCTGTGGGTGGATCTTTCACCCCCACAGAAGCTGCTAGCCAGATTGTTAAAACACTCACTCTTTTAACCTTTTGAAGATCTCTAGGTTATTACTATCAGATCCATATGGCTTTGGTTTGATGCCAGCTTCAGGTGATAGAAGATGAGAAGAATGTATCCCTGGACTTCAAGTCAGGAAGAAGTGAATTCGAATCTGGCATTGGGTATGTACTAGCTGTGTGAAGATGGGCAAGGTACTTAATACCTATTTAAATTTTCCCATCTTTCAAATGGGGATAACAATAACACCTATTTCCCAAGGTTGTTGTGAAGATAAAATGCAGTAAGATTTGCAAAAATATTTAGCACAGTGACTGGCACATAGCAGGCACTAAACCTCCTTCATCCAGAGATCCTTAGACATTTTCTCTTTGTCCAATACTAGCCACATGAGAAAAAGCCAAAACCAAGAATCTTGTCCTGCCTCGTTTGTTCCTTCAGAATGCATCCTTCTTTTAACTCCATGTCCAATCAAAAAACTCCTTTTCATGTAGTTAGCAGACTAGAACTATTTATAGGATGTCTATGCAAGCTCCAAAGTCCAGGAGAGAATTGCAATAGCTGAACAAGCTGTGTATTTTCAGATGGACTGGGGTCATTGGACAGTCTCCCCTATTATACCTATATAATTCAAGTTATTCTTATGAGGATGAAAGTTAAAATAGCAGGTAGCAAACACATTTTAAAAAATAAGATATAAATAACTATTGACTGATGGCTAAAGACATATGAAAAAGAGAAGATTTCCTCAGCATCATGTTAGTGACAACTATTCAAAAGATGTATTAAAGGTGACATGGAAAAATAGAGATAAAAAGAGTAAGCCCTTCCATAACAGAAGTGATGAATTAAAATCTTAGGAAATATAATATGAAAAGTTCAGAGGTGATATGCGTCATTGAAAATATAAAAGCCCATGGTTAAGGAACTTTAGGGAAAATCATGACAATTTATGTTGTCAGTTATTTTGGGCTAATTTCTCATGTCTTCTCAGATCAAATACAGGCCAAGTGTTTATTGACTATACTCCTGGCATTAATACAGTTGCACAGATTCCAGCAGAACAACAACCATTTTCCATATGGAATCTTCAAAAAATAACCTAGCTGTGACACAGAATAATTCCCATATGAAACTGAATTGATTATCATAATGATGGCAATAAAAAATTAGAGATGGTTCTAAATTTGAAAGCTAGGTTCCAAATTAAAAAAAATCCTATCAACATAACATAATGAGTACTCTTTACTTGCACATCTTTTTTCTTCTGTTCTTCAACTTTGTTTTCCTTGATGACTAGAGAATAAGCCAAACAAAGCAGGGTAGCATGAAATCATTGAAGATAATCACCTTTATATATTGAAATATAAAACAGAAAAGACTAAAAAATCTTTTTTATATTATTTCCACACCTTTATGTTAAAAGTATAAGTACTAATTTAACTTTTATGGAAGATTCAAATGTTTCATCATACTATATGAACTACACAACAGGTAAATAGAATAAGTTTTGATACCCCAAGAAAAATCAGGATTTCTCCAAGAGATAGAACTGAAATCCAGTAAATAGGACAATCTGTTGAAGAACCAGTAATGTTTTATTACTTACTATATGTCTCACTACTCCTGATGTATCTTCTTTGCTAAAATTTTACCCAGGTCATGGGTAAAACTCTATGTAGATGTCCACTAAGGCACCATACCTGCCCATCTTCTCTTCTCCCACTATATCATTTTGCTTGGTGTAATCTCAATTCCCTGGACAATTATCATCTCAATGACAATGATTCTCATATCTGTTTATCCATCTTTATGCTTTCTTCTAACTTCCAGTCTTAAATCTGCCTATTAGTCCTCTTGATCTGATCATAGACACCTTAAACTAAACATTTCTCAAATTGAACTCACAGTTTTTCCTCAAAATCCTTTCCTCTTCCAAACTTCCTTAACACTATTGAGGGGACTACCATCCTCCCAGTCATTGATCACCCAAATCACATACATACCTTTCTGAATATCTCACACTCTCTCGTACTAGTTCACCCCTAATCCAATTGCTAAGTGCTGTCAATTCTCCCTTTCCAGTGTCTCTCATGCGCCCCCCTACTCTCTCCCTTAATGTTGCCATCACCTTGGCAAAGCTCTCATTATCACAGACTACTACTGTAATAGCCTGCTAGGTTTTTGTCTTCCTCATTTCTCTCTACGCCAATCCATCTTCCTCTTATCTGTCATGTTGATCATCCCAAAGCACAATTCTGACCACCCCCCTCACTATTCAATAAACTCCAGTGGCTCCCTATTACCTCTAAGATTAAATATAAAAATATCTGTTTGACTTTAAAAGCACTTTATAAACTCAACCTTTCAGTCTCCTTAGGCATTATTCCCCTTGATGTACTCAACAGTCCAGGGACACTGATTTCCTTGACATTACTAACACAAGACACTCTATCTCTGAACTCTGAAGTTTTCATTGGCTTTCCCTCAAGCCTGGAATGCTTTCCATCCTTGTTCCTACCTCCTGAATTCTCTGGCTTCCTTCAAGTCTCAGTTAAATTTCAACCATCTACAAGAAGCTTTTCCCAGTCTCCCTTAATGCTAGTGTCTACTCATTGATATTGCCCCTGATTCACCCTGTACATATCTCCCATGTACATAGTTGTTACCTGTTGTCGCCTCCATTAGAATTTGAGCTTCTTGAGCCTCTCCCCCTCTTTGGGGACTTGTATGACTATGTTGTATAATGTCAGACTTTGTTGATGTCTTGATTAATTTTCCTTAACTGCTTCCCTCCTCCTGTTTTTTTCTTTTTCTTTTTTTTAAAATAAGGAATAACAATAATTGCGAGTGGAACTATTAAACTATTAAAACAAAAGTTATCAATCTTTGAAAAATATATGATAGAAACAAGAAAATCACAGAAGTTTGTAATCCACAATAATTCATCATTGAGGAAGCTGAGCAGAAAATGCTACCAATAAGGTCCGCCTTATATTTTCCTTTCCTCCCCACGCCCTTTGTCTCCCTCTTCTAATACCTTTAAAGACTCTGCCCCTGATTGCTAAGCATGAAGAGAGACATGAGAACCCGAACTGCTTAATCACCTAGAAATTACCAACTGCAATCCTTCTAACAAAATGGAGCACGGTATCTTAACATCTCCCATGTGATGGCATTCGAACATAGTCAGACCTTATAGTTTGCTCTCATACTATAACCTCCAGATCCTCAGGTACTTCCTTTTGGCTTGGTCCCTAGGCATCGCCAGCCACCATGAAGCTGAACCCTTAGACTTTTCAGACCATTTATTATTCTTAAGGAGCTTATATTCTACTGGGATTTGGTGTGGAGTTCAAGCAAGTCCCTGCTTTTACTCTACCATCTTGGCTCCGCCCCCTAATTTGAAATTACTGCAGAGCCTAACATAATTCTTCATTTATTTTCTGCAAAAATTGAAGTACCAAGCTAACACTTTAAGAAGCCATATAACAGAATGAATTGTTGCTAATCATAATTCTAAGTTACAAAATACAAGTGATCTGTAACATTTTTTTATTGATTTCTTAGCATAATGATAATAAACAAAATGAACCTGGACAAGTAGTTTTCAGCTCTTTAGTGGTACTGGGAAAAGCTTAAGTAAAATGCATGTGTGCTTTTTGGCTAACCACTAGACTTGAACCAGAAAACAGACCAAAATCATCTCTCTCTTCATATTTATCCTAATGCTGGTTCTTCCCCCTCCCCCACCTCCTTTCATTAACCCTGTATACACTGAGCAAAGAATGACAGAGCTGGAAGGAGCCTTACAGGTCATCTGGCTCAATACCTTCATTTTGCAAATGAGGAAAGCAGTCCAGAGCAGTTCAGTGACTTTTCCAAAGCCAGACTGCTAGTCAGTGGGAGAGTTGGAGCTAGAACCAAGGTCTCTTGTTTTTCCCTTCTATTATTCTTTTTCCCATTCCATTATAATGTTTTTTCCTAAATTCTCTAGGTCCCTAGATCTAAGTATGATTTGATGGTTAGAAAAAGGTGTGACTAAAATCTGTTCCTTTCCAAGAGAAAGAAAGACAGGCAGACAAGGACAGAGAGACAAAGACACAGAGAAAAAGAGAGAAATTCAGAGACAGAGACAGACAAACAGAGACAGACCCAGAAAGAGATAGAGCAACAGAGAGAGAGAGAGAGATAGAGACAGAGACAGATCCAGAGACAGAAAATGAGAATTTACATTTTCTATTTTTCTGCTTTTCCAGCAATGCTTCGCTATGGACACAAAGACATTTCTGAATTGGGGGTGTGGGAGGATCCAAATATAGCATTGGCTGCAGAGACAAGGTCAATGTAGGAATACATAAAAGTTGCAATGTTACACAGTGAGTGGGCTCTTATCATCAATCACTCCAGGAAAAAAGCAACGAGGTAGGGAAAAAAGGTTTTAATGGGACCACCGTCAGAGTATGTGCCAAGGCGTTCTTTCTGATGTGTTCTGGCCGTGGAATTGCACAGCCGTGGGTGGGTAATATACATGTATGTTTTATTTCCCTAAGCATGCCCAATGATCCAGCACTGACTCTCTGATGGGGGTAGAACACTTGAAAGGGGCAGGTCCAATGATGCATCAATAACTGTAACAGCAACCAAGTTAATGTGTGGGCAAGTACAAGGAGAAGGTCAGGCCACATATCATTGGGCTGGCAATGGGCCGCTCATCATAATCCTATGAATGAGCTTGGTAAAGTAAACGGGAAGGTGGGAAATGTCAAGGTCTCTCACAGCATGTTCTGATTGGGAGGATTTCATATTTGGGGACTAGAGGGAGCACAGAACACATAGCAGCTCCCTGAAAATCAATCAATTAGAAAGTGTTTATTAAACATCTACTATTTGCCAGACATTGTGTCAGGCACTGGGCATACAAAAAGTCTTTATCTTCCAAGAACTTTGAATTTTATAGAGAGAATACAGCAGGCTCACAAATAAGAAAACACAAAACAAATATATACAACGTAAATACCACATAGATTCTGAGATCATGTGGGAAGCATGGGGATCCACTAAAGGTGTGCTCAGGAAAGGCCCCTTGAAGGAAGTACCATTTGGATCGGGTCTTATAGAGAGCTGGACATTCTGTGTGAAAGAGGTGAGCAGGGAGAGTATTTCTGGCTTTGGGGATAATCTGTATAAAGAAACTGAGTATGGTATATCTGATATTGAGAATAATAGCAAGCAGATTATTTTGCCTAGAAAATGATCAAAATAAATTTGATGTAAAGAGAGAAAGTTTCTAAGAATTAGGTCTTGCTGAAAGTAGAATGGGATGCACCTAGAGATACTGGTTTCCCCACCATTTTTGTTCTTCAAAGAATGGCTTGTTGTCCTCTCACTGGATAAGTTGGAATGCCCATTAAAGTGTAAGCTCCTTGAGGGTCATGACTGCCTTTTGGATCTTTTTGTAACCCCAGTGCTTAGTATAGTACCTGGCACATAGCTGGCACTTAATAAATGTTTATTGAGAGATGTATCGATAGAAATCATGTTCAGGAAAATCAGTGGGATTAGAGGGCCCCTAAAGATCCTATTGATTGGGAGTTTCTGTGATTCTGTGATTGAACACCCACCTCTAATGTTTAAGAACATGATCACAGATAAGTCACATCTCTGAACCTGAGATTCCTGTTAATACCTTCTTCAGAGAGTTGTTGTGAGGGTCAGATGAGATAGCATATGTAAAGTGCTAAATAATTGTCAGCCGTCATTATCATTCCTTTGCATGTGCCTAATTAAAGGTAAATATAAAACAATTTCTAGTTTGGGGGTTGAAATAATCTTAGAACCCAGATTAATTGCTCACCTGGCTCCAGGGTACAGGCAGTATAATTAGGGAAAGGATTCCATAGGTTTAACTGCATGGTAACCCAAATGAAACATAATTACTGCTGTAACGCATCGAGTGGTACCCTAGTGTCCTACACACCTCAGTTACTTTTAGAGAGCAACTTAGGCACCCAGGAGAAATGATTTATTATTTCTAGTGCCCTAGGGGTTCTGGGACAAATTTGATGCTATACATAATTCTGTACTCCTACAGAAGCAGTGCAGGTATCAGAAGTGGGAAGAAATGCAAATGTGGTCACCATCATTTATCTTTCTCTTCGTCCATGGACCCCTACACTCCTAGGACCATTAATGGAAGAGGGGAGTTGAAAGTCAAGAATAGCGGGTCTCAAATATGAAGTAAAAACAATGCTTCATATTTATAAAATCACAGACTATTAAAAAGAAATCTCAGAGGTCACCTGAGCCTAAATTCTCATTGACAGGGGAGGTAAATGAAACCCTGACAGAGGAGATTGTGTCCCCAATATGACAGATAGATCTATTTAGTAGAAAACTTAGGTTTAGAAACTAAAGTTTTCTGAATCTCTATCCATCCATCCTCTATGGATCTTAAAAAAATTATTGATATATTTTATTTTTCATTACTTTAATTTCTGAATATAACTCTCCTGTTACCCCTACCCAAAATATTTCTTATAACAAAATGTCTTAAAAGAGAAAACAAAAAATGAACCAATGTGACAATGGCATTGTCCTACAATCATAGTCTCACACAATTATAAAAAGTATACTGCTTTTTAAAAAGGCTAGCTAAAAAGCAATTAATGATAAAGTGAATTAAAATTGTCAAATTTTCTTTTTCAGAATGAAGGTACTGCATAAGAAGCCATTACAACAAGGTTGCTGTGATTTTATTGTGTATGTTTTGCATTACTTTGGCAGTCTGGTGAAAGCTATGGGCTCAGGATGCTTTTATAGGACATAAAATAAAAAAATGTTTCTAATAGCTTTTAACCCTCAGATAGAAATTCACATTACAATAGTTGCTCCAAAGTTATATGTCCTTCCCAGAATTAGGAAATTGCTAGACATGGAAGTGTGTGGCTTTCTGTGCCTACTTAGAAATGATGGTTCTCATTTCTGATATCATTCATAGTTTTCTTGTGAAGTTATTTTTAAAAGGTGAGATATTTTCATGGAGTAATAAATACAGGACCACCACTTGTATTCTATGCAAGCCTTTACTTCATAACACAAAGAACCTCTCCATTCACAGAATTCACAACTTTGCGCATGACTCATATGACTCCATAATCTCACAATCTGTAAGCAATGATAGTTACTTTAATTAACACATTTCAACTGTGAGACATATCTAAGTTGTCTGGTGTACATCAGTAGCCATAGAGATTTCAAAAGGCCCCACCATCTTATGGGGAGTCAAGACTTCTCACTCTAAATGCCCAGTTTTAAAAAACCCTCTAATAAACAAAGAAAACAAACCTCCAACTTCCACATATTTGTAGACAGGGAATATTGGAAAGCTGTCTAAGTCACCAGTGTGAGAACATGAAACTACATTAGGTGTCTCAGTACCTATTAAGTGGAGAGTTGCTCAATAGATTGTCAGGAATGTCTGTCGGGAAGAAGTTAAGTACATAAAATCTAGCAGTGTGGGTACCTCTAGTAATTTTGAAGTAAATTAGAGTGTAAGTAATAGTTTGAAACATCTGTAATAACTGTGAAGTGATATAAAAACATTTGTGATTTCTATTGATGACAAAGTTACAGATACTGCTAATACTATTATTGTTTGTTGTCAGTATTCATAATTGAAGGAAATAATAAATTTTGCTTAGAGGTTAATAAAAATAAAGATGCATTTTTTTCCTATCTGACTTCACAGATGCCTTAAAATTATCCATGGGTACCTTGCATGGGTACCAGGTTAAGGACTCCTGAATTAGACTGTAATTACTCAAAAGTACACATGTATATGACACTTGATGTCACACAATTTTAATCCCATTGACATCTAGAAGAATTTCACTTCCATGAACAAGAATTCTAAAATTCCTCTCTCCAAACCTATCCTCTTATCATTCCATTTCTTCTTATGCCTTACTCCACTGAAATCTATTCTTAATTCTCACTGACCTTTAACTTGCATTCTTTAGCGTCCTCCCATGCTATCAACCCCGCTCTGGCTTGACGTTCTTTACTTTCTAATCTCTATAGTTAAGTGGTTCAAATTTATACTGTCCTCTATTCTTAAAGTCTATTGCCTTATTGCCCTACCACACTAATCATGCCTTATCAAACCCAAGTCTAGATATGCCCTATTATTATAGCAACACTATTTACCAGGACTCCTTATCCAACCATCATATAGGTTAGGCTAGGTTTTTCCTCAAAGATGACAAAACTGTCTTGATTTACTGAGAGAGCTAAGGCCCAAAGTGGGCTTCCCTTGACAGAGCTTCCTGTTAGACTCTGGCCATATTGACATGGCATCCTGGTTACCTAACCACATAAAAAGACTGACCCAACCACCCTTGTAGACTTAGAGCCTTTCATACTTGGTCTATATCACAAGAACCCCTGAGTCATCACCACCTGACCTATTCCACATGGAGGGAAGAGAACTGCATCTACCTAAGATAAGAGATTTAGTATCCTTTTTAAATGTCCTCTGTTATGGCTAAGTAAACCTTGTTTTGTTAACTGTTGAGTGACTGATGAATGTCTTATTCTCTTTCAACATCAAACCTATAATATCAGAGCATTAGCCTAAGTCAGACCCACTCACTACACTCACATCTACTATATCTTCATACTCACAATGCCAAATTGCAATGGAGGAAATCGCACAGCCATGGCGACTGTCTATATTAAAAATGCATGTTCGTGGGGCCCCACTGCTACACAAGGAGATTGTTTCATTCTTCCTTAACTGACTCTCTATGGTATTCTCCACAATAGCTGTTTTACACCTCCCTTCTTCTAATTTTCCTCAACATATCTTCCCCACCGCCTCTCCACGCAGGCCCTCATTTCATATTTCAGTGAGAAAATTGAGGACATTCTCTTACTCCCTCCACTTCCCTACAAGAGGTTTAATAACTCTTCAGTATCATCTACCTCTCCCATTTTCTTCTCCCTTCTCCAATGAAGGGGTGACCATTTGCTTTGCTAAGACAAATGGTGTTATTTGTATCCTTAATACCAATCCTTCACATCTCCTCCAGTGGCCTCCATGACCATCCCTCCAGCTCCAATCTTTAGTTCCTCTCTGTCTACTGGCTCCTTTATTCAATCTATTAAAGTTCCCTAAGTTTCTGTCATTCTTATAAAAGAAAGAAAGAAAGAAAGAAAGAAAGAAAGAAAGAAAGAAAGAAAGAAAGAAAGAAAGAAAGAAAAAAAGAAAGAAAGAAAAAAAGAAAGGAAGGAAGGAAAGAAGAAAGAAAGGAAGGAAGAAAGAAAGGGTAAAAGAAAGAAAACTTATTGAGCTGATCATTTCCTCAAACTATTATACCATAAGTGGCTATGAGTATTGCTATAAACTATATAGTCAGTCAATAAAGAATGAAATTTTAAAAAATTTAAAAATGTAATTTAAAAAAAATGATTCTATGAACTTTTCATCTTTCCTGAAAAACCTACTCTTTCTCCACATTCCCATTCCTGAAACTGCAATTATCCCAGTCACTGACACAGGTAATACTGGAATTATCTTTGCCTTTTTTCCCCTCTAGAATAATAAATACATGATGTAACAGGCTTTACCAGAAACTTATATTCTCTCAAGTGAGGGAATACGTATACATAAAAGTAGATACAAACTATATACAAAATGAAGAAGTAACTTAAGGGGGCGCTAGCAATTAAAGATATTAGAAAAGGGCTAATGTATGAGGTTCTTGAGCAGAACTTCAAAGCAAGTTAGTCATTCTAAGAGTCAGAAATGAGAGGCAAGTGGATGGGCTATACAACTGGCTTAACTAATAGCAAGAAAGTATTAATTGGCCAGAGTACGGAATGTGCTTAGGAAAGCAACATATAATAAACCCAGAAAGGGAGGTTTGAGCCATATTATTAAGGATTTTTAAATGTTGAACACAGAAATCTGACCATAATAGTAAGAGAAAGATACTAGAGTTTTTTTATTCTTTTCATTTCATCTTCAATATTGTGTTGGCTTTTTTAAAAAATCTCTCTACTCCTCTCTATTCTCATAACTACTTCATGGATTTAGGTCTTATTGCCTAGATTAATATAGGTCAAACACAAGACCTACAGGCCACTGCACACAACATTCCAGAATGCAATCTGAATTACATTATAATGCAATTGGAAAATATTTAACAAAGAAATAAAAATATAGTAGACCATGGTAGCAAAATGCAGTTTTCTAAGTCAGCATGTGGCCTTCAAAGAATGGCTCAGTGGCCCCAATTTCTATTTGAGTTTATGTCTATTTGAGTTTATTTAAGTTTCTACCACTAACATGGATTATTGCAATATCCTCCCAACAAATAGGCTACCATTCTCTTCCACTATCATAAACACCATTGATGATTAATCCTTCCATTGATTTGCTCTGATTATTTTATTTCTTTTTTCAGAAACTCCCATCACTCCCTACTGTTTCCACTGTCTGGTTCTGGAATATCCAGCTACTTTGCATATAATCTCACCAAATGGAAGTATTCATATTCTGTGTGTATAGTTTATGTTTTCTTGGTCCTATACTATTACTTGAAATACTTTTCACCATTGGCACTTATCCTTCAGGATCTATGTCAAATGTTGTCTCTTCAATGAAACCTCTGATTCCCAAAGCTGCTATTGACCATTCCCTCTTATTATTTCATTTTATACTATTTAGTTGTCATATATTTGCATTTTTTTGAGTTAGAGATTATTGTGTATAGTATGTTCTTATACTATAAATTTCAGTTACTTAATTGCAAATGTCAATGTTTTATTTACCTAATGTAAAACAAAACAATAATAGTAACCGCCATTTTTATCACCCTTTCCACATATATATTATTTGAGCCCCATAACCATCCTGTGAGGTAACTAACAACAGCAACAACTGTCATTTATACAATGCTTTGCACTTACAATACAGTTTATCCTAAGAGTCTGTTTCATTTAAACCTCACAACAGCTCTCTAAAGTAGGTACAAGGATTATCAATCTCATTTTACAGATATGGACACTATAACAAAGAGATATGAATTTATCTATTCAAAGTCAGATAGCCAATTAGCTAGGAACTCAGAAGCAGGATTTAAACTCAGATCATGGACCAGAGTTCTGTCTTCTATGTCATGCTGCCTCTAATCATACTACCATATTTATTATTCTAATTCCTATGTTAAAGATGGGAAAATCGATGCTCAGAGAAATTAAATTACTTTCTTATTGTTATACAGCTCATCAGTCACATGTTAAGATTTGTGTCCAGGTTGTCGTGACTTTAAATCTATCATTCTTTCCCTACTACATTTTTATTCTACCTTGTTTAATAAATGAGAAGATTAAAAACAAATGAATATTTTCACTAAAAGGTTCATGCTTCTAGTTTTAAATTAATTTAGAGATTTATTCACTTGCCGATTTTTTTTAAAGTTGAATACTACATTTCAATAGAGTATGCATATAGACAGGCATCTGTATAGAGACATGATGTTTAACTACTAGCTTCTTAGCTAAACCATAAAACAAATGAAGTGTGACTAAAATTCTATGGCAGGTGAGTATCCTAAGGATATTTTTGTTTGTTTGTTTTCTATTTGTTACAACATGCACGATATTCATCCATGCATTAGTTCTCTGGAGTTATAATCCTGGAAGTCTAAAGCCATAAGAAAATCCCTCAAATGTAAACATATGTATGAAGATTAAGTCAATGGAGAGTTATAACCAAGAAATATGACCTTTTAATTCCCATGGAAGATTACAGCCTTATATTTTGTTGAATTTTTTAAAAAATGTATCATACAGAAATGTATCATACAAAGTTAGACTTGTATTAGGAAGGTGGGTCAAGAGGGAGAAAAGTTAGAGATTTGTAATTTTGGAGAAAAAAGGCACAAGATATATAAAAGGGCTTGAAGATTAATCTTTCTAGAGATGTGATTATTACTTTGGGAAGGTCTAAATCAGGGGTATTAGCCAAGTCAATAATGGATGACATATAAGAGAGACTAAGGTCTTGTCAAGCTGATAAGCTGAGAGACTTTCTGACTTATTTTTCAATTTTATTGCTTTTATCTCGCGTGGTGTACAGCACCTGTAGCCAGTCAGTAATTAACCTTAGAGTACAGGCAGTCTCATTCTAGAAAGTAAAAGCTACCCTTTGCTACCTGAAGCATTCAAACACTGTTTCCACATCTTGGAAGAGTTCATCTTACTGCAACTTCCCACATCCTAAAATAGATGTATGTAAACACGTGGAAGTATTTAGGATTTTGCAAAAAGTGTATACACGCACATGTGTGTGTCTGTGTGTGCGTGTAATCAGTAAAAAAGATACATTTTAAACTTTAATAGGCTTTCTATTTTCATCAGCATTATATACATACATAAAAGCTTTGTGGAATTAGTACAATGAGAAGATAAATGCTACTGGCTCATCAGAAATTCCAAATAAATATCATCTATAATTAACACAGAATAGAACAACCAGCAACTCTTTCTTAGAGCAATAAGCTCTAAAAAAAGGAAACAAGCAAAATACATGATAGAAATTCATAGCAGATCTTCACGCTCGATTAAATAAGTACAAAAAAAGGTGAGTAGAAACCATTTTGGAGTGAATCAGTTTACCTGCTAAGAACATATAAAGTTTTCTATTTTTTGCTCCTATGCTTTCAAATCTATAGGAATTGAAGTTCTAATTTGAGAAAACTTTGATTCTATATGCCTGTTGACTCTCCTTGTTAAGTAATCCAGAAATAACTTCAGATTTAGATTGCTCTTACCACCTCTGAAAGCTTAATGACTTTAATATTTACTTTCCAATTGCCTCATTTCTGGAACTACCTCTAGTTAATTATGTCTCCAATCAACTCCCCCCCCGCTCTTTTTTAGTTGATTTATTATTCTGAACTTGAAAAACATCAACAAAACCAAATGATTTTATAAGCAAAGTAGAAAATATATGGACGGTGAGACTGTTAATCTCCATTATGTAGAGAGTGTTATTTTAAATAATATATACATCAGACTCTTTTCAAAACTAACCTGATTAAAAGCCAATGCAACCAAGATTAGGAGGGAAGCAGAAAACTGGAAAAGAATTTTTTTCATTATTTATTTATTTAATATTTTTAGTTTTCAGCATTGATTTTCACAAGAGTTTGAATTACCAATTTTGTCCCCATTTCTACCCTACCCTCCACTCCAAGGTGGCAAATATTCTGGTTGCCCTGTTCCCCAATCAGCCCTCCCTTCTGTGACCCCACTCCCTGCTCCCCCATCTCTTTTTCCCTTACTTTCTTGTAGGGCAAGATAGATTTCTATGCCCCATTGCCTGTATATCTTATTTCCTAGTTGCACGCAAAAACTTTTTTTCTGAACATCTGCTTTTAAAACTTTGAGTTCCAAATTCTCTCCCTTCTTCCCTCCCCACCCACCCTCCCTAAGAAGGCAAACAATTCCACATAGGCCACATGCGTATCATTATGTAAAACCCCTCCACTATACTCATGTTGTGAAAGACTAACTAT
>CM053626.1:268073678-268123599 GCA_028646595.1 Phalanger gymnotis
GATCCAACCATTCTGAAGAGTGATTTGGAACTATGCCCAATGGGCTATAAAAATGTGCATACCCTTGGACCCACCAATACCCCTTCTAGGGATGTATCCCAAAGAGATGATAAAAATGGGAAAAAGGACCCATAGGCACAACAGCAGCCCTTATTATGGTGGCCAAGAACTGGAAATTGAGGAGATACCCATCAACTGGGGAATGGCTGAACAAGTTGTGGTATATGAATGTAATGGAATACTATTGGGCTATAAGAAATGATGAGCAGGCAGACTTCAGGAAAACCTGGAAAGACTTATGTGAACTGATACTGAATGAAGTAAGCAGAACCAGGAGAACACTGAACACAATCACAGCCACAATGGTGAGGACTGATTTTGATAGACTTGGTGCTTCTCAGCAATGCAAGGACCTAAAACTTTTCCAAAGGTCTCATGATGGAAAATGCCATCCATATCCAGAGAAAGAACTATGGAGTCAGAATGCAAAGTGAAGCAGACTCTTTTGTCTTTTGTTTTGTTTTCTTTCTCATGGTTTCTTCCATTCATTATAATTCTGCTATGCAAGATGACTAATGTGAAAATGTGTTTAATAGGAATGTATTTGTAGAGCCAACATCGGATTGCATGCCATCTTGTGGAGGGCGGGAGAGAAAACTTAAAACTTATGGAAATGAATATTGAAAACTGAAAATAAATCAATTAAGTTAAAAAAAATAAAAAACCTCTTCATCTCTGCAAAATCCTTGAAACACTCATTCCTTCCATCCCCTTTTCCATATTTATATATTCATTCTTCTAAAACCATAACTAGTTCCTGTGTTTGTGTTACTTAATTCCCTTGCAGATGTTAAAGTTCTGAGGCAACACTTATGTCCCTTTCCTTTATTAGAAAGTGAGTGCTTCATCATCATTTAGCTACTTCCATTTAGCCTTTCTAAGTTTAACTTCCCTCCAATGTTTGTATTTCAAAGTTTCTATTCAACTCTGGTTTTTATATTGCAAATGCTTAAAAAATGGTCTTCTTTTAAAAATGTATTTCTCCCCATATGATTTTAATGAGTTCTTCTGGGTTAAATATTCTTGGTTATAAGTCTTTATCACCAACTGGGGTATTATATTACAATAATTTCTCAACTTGTGATCGTGAGTGTAGATTCTTGGTTCCTTAAGAACTGAAAGCTATCTTGGGTATGATATTCCTCATTGTTTTCAGATTGGAGTTTCTTTCCAGAGGTAACTGGTAGATTCTCTTTTCACTTTGCTCTCTGGTTCTCATAGGTCTGAAAAGTTTTGTTTTATGATTTCTTGACATAAGTTAACTAAGACATTTTTGGTCATGGTTTTCAGAGAGTCTGATTATTTTTAAATTGCCACTCCTTTACCTGTTTTCTAGGTCAATTTTTTTCAGAGTTATATGTAAAATAATATTTAACATTCATTCTTTTTCAATTTTGAGCTCCGAATTCTTCCCTTTCCCCCTCACTGAGAAGAAAAGCAATGTGATATATACATATGCAGTTATGCAAAACATATTTCCAAATTAGTTGTGTTGTGAAAGAAAACACAACCCCTCCAAAAAAGAAAGAAAAAAAGAAATATAAAGTTTAAAAAGTATGCTTTGATCTGCATTCATACTCCATCAGTTATTTCTCCAGAGGTAAATAGCATTTTTCCATTATAAGTCCTTCAAAATTGATCTGGATTACTGTATTGTTGAAAATCGTTAAGCCATTTACAATTCTTCATCACATAATATTGCTGTTACTGTGTACAATGTTCTGGTTCTGCTCATTTTGTATACATTCATATAAGTTTCCAGGTTTTTTTTTTTTTCTGAGAGCATCCTGCTTGCCATTTCTTATGGCACAAGAGTATTCTATCACAATCACATGACACAACTTATTCAGTCATTCCCAAATTGATTGGAATGCCCTCAATTTCCAATTCTTTGCAACCACAAAAAGAGCTGCTATAAGTGTTTTTGTAGGTATGGGTCCTTTTCCTTTTTATTTTTTATCTTTTTGGGATATAAACCTAGTAGTAGTATTGTTGAGTCAAAGGGTATGCATGGTTTTATAGTCCTTTGGAGATAGTTCCAAATTGCTCCACCAATAGCACATTGATGTCTCATTTTCCCCCCATCCCCTTCAACATTTGTCGGTTTCCTTTTCTGTCATATTAGTCAATTTGTTGTTTTTCTGATGAGATATTTTTGTTTTCTTCTTTTTTCATTCTTTTGTTGTTTCTTGAAGTCTTATGGAATTATTCACTTCCACTTGCTTAATTCTAATTTTTAAGGAATTATTTTCTTCAGTGAGCTTTTCTAACTTCTTTTCCCTTTGGCCAATTTTACTTTTTAAGGAGTGCTTTTCTTTAGGGAATTTTTGTACTTCTTTTTCTATTTGACTAAATCTGCTTTTTAAGGAGTTCTCTTTAGTGGTTTTGTGTGTTTTTTTTTTGTGCCTCCTTAACCATTTGGTCTACTCTGTCTTTTAAGGTATTATTTTCTTCAGTATATTTTGTGCCTCTTTTAAAAAGCCAGTGACTTTTTTATGATATTCTTGCATCACTCTCATTCTTTTCCCAAAATATTCTTCTACCTCTCTTATTTGTTTTTTAACATTCTTTTAGGACTCTTCCAGAAATTCTCTTTTTGGGCCTGAGACCAATTCACATTTTTCTTTGATGCTTTGGATGTAGCTGTTTTGATTTTGTTGTCTTTTTCTGAGTTTTGCTTTGATCTTCCCTGACAATATAGTAACTTTCTATGGCAAGTTTCTTCTTTCATGTTTTGCTCACTTTCCCAGCCAATTTGTTGATTTTGATCTTGATGTTAAAGTTAGGCTCTGTTCTTGAGACGAAGGGAACACTGTCTTTTAAGTTTTCAGTTTTCCCAAGGTGGTATGATGCAAGGAGATGTGTTTTTCCTACTCTCCTGACCTGTGCTCTGGTCTGTAAGTGACCACAAGCATTCTTTTCTGTCCCAGAACTGCGATTAGGGTCCCTACTCCCCTGTAGCAGTAAGCACTGGTGTGCTAGTGCTCCTCTTCTCCTAAGGACTGCAACCTAGGATTATGAACTGGAAACACGTATGGGCAATACAACAGAGTCTTGCACCCAGTGCCAGCAAGGGGACCCCAGTAATCTACTTCTGATCAATTGTTGGATCCCTTTACTCTCTGTGGGCTAAGAATTCTAGAAGCTGCTACTACAAATTCAGATATCCCCAAGGCCTGCTGCTGGTTTGCCCTAAAATGACCCATGGTAGACTGTATTCTACACTCACCCTGGTGTGACATTTTTCCTGCTGTCTTTGTAAGTTTTCTTATGCTAGAAAATTGTTTTACTCCATCTTTTTGTATATTCTGCCACTCCTGAATTCATTTTGAAGCATTATTTTCAAGTTGTTTCAAAGGGAATTTGGGAGAGCTGAGGTGAGTCCCTGATTTTTCTCTGCCAATTTGGCTCTATACTCCTAGGTCACTTTTTTATGATAAATACCTTACGATTACTAATTTTAAAGATATTTTTATTTTGTTCTAATACATATTATTGTCTCACAGTCAATGAGTTCATTTTGGTCCATTCTAATTGTCAGAGAATCTGATGTTGGGATATATATTCACAAATTTGTATTTAAGCTATTTATTTCCTTTAGAATTTTGTTATCCAGAACAATTTTTTGTGATCATTTTCTTTATGTGATTTTTTTAGTTTTCAGCATTGATTTCCACAAGATTTTGAGTTGCAAATTTCTCCCCATATCTACTCTCCCTCCACTCATAGATGGCATATATTCTGATTGCCCCATTCCCCAGTTAGCCCTCCCTTCCATCACCCCACTCCACCCCCATCCCCGTTTTCCTTACTTTCTTATAGGGCAAGATAGATTTCTATGCCCCATTACCTATATATCTTATTTTACTATTGCATGCAAAAACAACCTTTTTTTGAGTATCTGTTTTAAAACTTTGAGTTCCAAATTCTCTCCCCTCCTCCCTCCCCACTCACTCTTCCTAAGAAGGTAAGCCATTCAACACGGGCCACACATGTATCATTATGCAAAACCCTCCCATAAATAGTCATGTTGGGAAAGACTAACCATACTTCCCTCCCTCCTATCCTGTCCCACTTTATTTCACTTTTCTCCTTTGAACCTGTCCCTTTTCAAAAGTGTTTGCTTTTGATTACTTCTTCCCCCATCTGCCCTACCTTCTATTGTCTCCTTTTTTATCCCCTTCCCCCTATTTTCATGTGGGGTAAGAAACCAGATTGAGTGTGGATGGTGTTTGCTCCTCAAGGGAAATCCGATGAGAGCAAGATTCACTCATTCCCCCTCACTTTCCCCCTCTTCTCTTCCAGCAAACTTATTTTAATTGCTGCTTTCATGTGAGATAATTTATCCCATTGTATCTCTTCCTTTCTCCCTCTCAATATATTCCTCTCTCATCCCTTAACTTGATTTTATTTTTTAGATACCATCTCTTCACATGCAACTCACCCTGTGCCCTCTATCTATATACGTGTGTGTGTATGTATGTATATGTATATGTATATATATAAAAACATACACGCACATAAATATATATACATGCATGCATATACACACATATATACGTACATATATATGCATATATATGTATATTCCCTTCAGCTACCCTAATACTGAGGTCTCATGAATTACACACATCATCTTTCCATGTAGGAATGTAAACAAAACAGTTCAACTTTAGTAAGTCCCTTGTGATTTCCCTTTCTGGGTTACCTTTTCATGCTTCTCTTGATTCTTGTGTTTGAAAGTCAAAATTTCTACTCAGCTCTGTTCTTTTTACTGAGAAAGCTTGAAAGTCCTCTATTTCATTGAAAATCCATATTTTGCCTTGGAGCATGATACTCAATTTCTCTGGGTAGGTGATTCTTGGTTTTAATCCTAGCTCCATTGACCTCCAGAATATCGTATTCCGAGCCCTTCAATCCCTTAATGTAGAAGCTGCTAGATCTTGTGTTATGCTGATTGTGCTTCCACAATACTCAAATTGTTTCTTTCTGGCTGCTTGCAGTATTTTCTCCTTGATCTGGGAGCTCTGGAATTTGGTGACAATATTCCTAGGAGTTTTCTTTTTGGGATCTTTGTCAGGAGGTGATCGATGGATTTTTTCAACTTCTATTTTACCCTTTGGCTCTTGGATATCAGGGCACTTCTCCTTGATAATTTCTTGAAAGATGATATCTAGGCTCTTTTTTTTTTTGATCATGGCTTTCAGGCAATCCAATAATTTTTAAATTCTCTCTCCTGGATCTATTTTCCAGGTCAGTGGTTTTTCCATTGAGATAGTTCACATTGTCTTCCATTTTTCATTCCTTTGCTTCTGTTTTACAATATCTTGATTTCTCATAAAGTTACTAGCTTCCACTTGCTCCAAACTAATTTTTAAGGTAGTATTTTCTTCAGTGTTCTTTTGGACCTTCTTTTCCATTTGGCTAATTCTGCCTTTCAAGGCATTCTTCTCCTCATTGGCTTTTTGGAGCTCTTTTGCCATTTGAGTTAGTCTATTTTTTAAGGTGTTATTTTCTTCAGTATTTTTTTGGGTGTCTTTTAGCCAGCTATTGAGTTGTTTTTCATGATTTTCTTGCACTGCCATCATTTCTCTTCCCCATTTTTCCTCTACTTCTCTTACTTGCTTTTCCAAATCCCTTTTGAGCTCTTCCATGACCTGAGACCAGTTCATGTTTTTCTTGGAGGCTTTTGATGTAGGCTCTTTGACTTTGTTGACTTCTTCTGTCTGTATGTTTTGCTCTTCTTTGTCACCAAGACTGATTCTGAATCTGGGTCCATTTTTTTCTGCCTAGCTGTGTTCCCAGCCAACTACTTGACCCTTGAGCTTTTGTAGGGGTACAACTGCTTGTAGGGAGTACTTTGTCCCAAGCTTGAGGGGCTGTGCTGCTATTTTCAGAGCTACTTCTACACAGCAAGCTCTGGCACAGCAGCACTCCTCCTCCCCCAAGAACTATTAACCCAGTTTGTGACTCAGATCCAAGCAGGGTCTGCACTCCAGCTCTGATCTGTTACTTAATTCCTCCCACCAAGTGGGCCTGGGGCCGGAACTGCAGCTGGAAGCAGCCTCAGAGCTGCACCACTTCCACGCCCTCGGGGCTGGGGCCAACTGTCCACTCCTTTCACTCTTTTCTAGGTATTCTACCCACTAACATTCTCTGTTGTCCTTGGCATTTCTGGGTTGAGAAGTCTGGTAATTGCCACAGTTCAATGATTCAGGGCCCTACCACCTCTTCTGCCCCGCTCCCTGTCTGGTTGGTCCTGGCACAGCCCATGCTGGGCTCTGCTCCATGCAATAGACCCTTCCCCGTGACCATCCAAGCTTAACTGGGCTGGAGCCCTGCTTCCCTCTGTTATTTTGTGGGTTCTGCAGCTCTAGAATTTGTTCAGAGACATTTTTATAGGTGTTTGGAGGGACCTGATGGGGACCTCAAGCAAGTCCCTGCTTTCCAGCAGCCATCTTGGCTCTGCCCCACCAGAACATTTTATTTACTTGTAATTCTGTTTTTTCATCTGTTGCTCCATTTCTTCCATGTACTATTGTAGGTATTATGACCAAGTTGTTGTTTTTGCCCAAAGTCCTGCTTTTATATGCTTTTACTTACTCCCTTCTTCTAGGCTCAACCCTTGGCTGTCCCTTGACCAATAGTATTTCTTTATAATTTTTGGTGTTTTCTTCTGTTTACCTCAGGTCCTAGTTGAGGAGTGCAAGACAGAATGAGTCTTCTCTTTCTCCCATATTCTTGAATAGTATACTTGTCACTATTTTTTCAAGGCTCGATTTCCTGGGCACCTGCCACTGGATTCTTCTTCTCCCATGTGTCTATTCTCAAAGTGATGGCATGCCTTGATTTTCCTAGTCTAAGCTCTGTGGTTGTTTCTAGCCCCCATTGCAGTGTTCTGGCACTTTTAAGCATCCTGATGCAACACTAATGATGGTGCTTCTTTGGAATTCCAGCCCTAAGTTTGTTCAATATTTCCTGGCAATATCCCTCTTTCAGCACCTGAAGCTTATAGTTCTATTTTTGTGAAATCTTAGTCTGGATATAGTAGCTAACTAATATTTTTCTTTTGCATTTCTTGATCATTGTTGACTGGTTCCATGTTTAATTCATTGCTATTGTATATGTGGAAAAGGTAGGCTCTTTTACTCTATTTTATGTTAAAAATCAGCCAGAAATCCTAGTTGTTTTCAAGAGACTGTAATAATTTCTAAACCTTTTTTGCTTACTTGTGTGTCTTTTTTGACACAGACTTAGTTTTTCATATATTTGTATGGAAAAAAATTGAAAGTAGATGTATATTGTAGTGTAGCCCCTCATCACCCCATATGTAGACTATTACAATTGCTTTATGGTAGGTCTACAGGCTTCAAATCTCCCCTCATTCCAATTTTTCTTCCATTCAGCCACTAAAGTCATTGATTTTTGTAAAGCATGGGTCCAGTTAGATCTGACCTAATAGGTAATACCTCTATTCAATACACTCCAGTGGCTCCCTATTAACTTCAGGATCAAGTACAAAATGAACTGTTTCACATTCAAGACCCTTCATAACCTGCCCCATTCCAAACCTCAGCCCTCACCCCCATTTCTAGTCTTCTTACTCCCTCCAATGTACTCTGATATATCTAATGACACTGGCCTTCTTGCAGATCAACAAGCAAGATACTCCTTCTCTTGGCTCTGGCATTTTCTCTGACTGTCCCCCATGCCTGGAATTCTCTCCCACATCAATTGTGACTACTTGAATTCCTTGACTTCCTTTAAATTAAAACTAAAATCTAATCTTTTACAAAACTTTGCCAATTCCTCTTAATGCCGGTGACTTCCTTCTGTTATTTATTTCCTATTTATCCTGTGTAAAACTTGTTCCATATAAAACTTGTTTTATATATAGATATTATATATATATACATATATATGTATTTGATATGTATTCTCCCCCTTGACATTTTAATATCTTGGAAAGTAAGACCTGCCTTTTGGATCTTTTTGTATAACCAGAGTTAGCACAGTGCCTGGCACATAGTAGGTGCTTATTAAGTATTTATTGATTGATTATTGATTACAACATGTATATATATAAATATATACATAAATATATTTATATATACATATATATGCAAATAATATACATTTATGTATGTGTGTATAGTTTAAATGCCTTATAGAAAACTTTAACTCTGAATTTTTAATGAATAGTATTCAGAGTATATTGACACTGTCTTTAATCTGGTTATTAGGCTGAAAATTTGTTTTAGGTGACAACTAGTGAAAATAATATTCATCTGGAACTTTGACTTGGTAGGTAGTTGTATGATATAACATTACTGTGTGAAAGAGAAAGAAAGACTAGCACAATACATAAATTTTAACTAAAATTTATCGCAATGGGTATTTCAAAACAAATTTATACCTATTGTTTTCCCACACATTATGTCCCTAACTAAGATCCTAACTGGTCTCACCATTTCATCTCCTCCAGGGAGACTTCCATGACTACTCTTCCATGTTAATATTTCTCTTCCTCAATTTCTATAGCATTTTTACTAAAAACGATTGGCAGTAAAAGAGGAAGAGTCAATTAAAGATCTGTATTATCTGGAACTAGATCCTCTAGAAACCTAATAAACTAAAAGTATGAACCACCAGAATGCCCAATTAGGAATGCATCTTCTGGGGTAGTGTCAACCTTGTCATCTTGGGATGAGGCTGAGGAATTATCATTAAATGTGAGTCAAATCTGTCACCCTATAAAACTGATCACCATGTATTCATTAGTCAGATACAAATAATTTGGACTAAATGGTCTAAGTATTTATATGCTGTCTTCCAAATTAGAATGTACATTCCTCATGGCTAGGACTGTTTATATTTGTTTGCCTTTCTATTTACAACACTGAGCATAGTGCCTGGAAGAAAGTAAACACTTTATAAATGCTTATTGATTTTCTCTAATAAAATATTGTTAATACCTCATTCGTGAAATATACCTTTTTTTACTTGTAAAGATGTACTTTTATATATTCCCTCAAAAATATAGAACTCAAATTCTATATCTTTGCCGAAGTATTTTAGATAAGAAACATATTTTAAATTCATAGAGTCCATATGTTCAAATGTTCTCCAGAGGCAAAAAGTCCTTGAAGTATAGACTTCTGAGAAACTGCCCTCACAGGAGACAATGAATCACCACAAAAGCTTTATCTGTTTAGTGTGGTTATTCCTCTCTGTGTTGAAGGGTGAAATCAAGTTATTTGAGTGCATTCCCTTTATCATCGTGCCATTATCTTTATGAGTGCTCTTTCCTTCTAGTAATAAAGACAAATATTTCATAATAAAATTAAGGCTTATGCTTCCAAATGGCTGTGTACAACCCTGAATTTATTATAATTCATGATATTATATTATTCTGTTGATTTTTGGTAGATAGATTAGATTTTACTAACAAAAGAAATTACAGTTTATAATTTTGTAGCTGCAGCTTTCACTGTAAATATAGTTGTATGTACGGTAAAATAATTTCTTTAAAAGAAGGGAATAACAGTCACTAAATAGATATGTTCTCTTTCCTTAGCAATTCCTCCTCACTTATTTATTTTTTCTTGAACAGATTCCTTCTTCCTGGCTGGTGGTTGTTCCGTCCACGTCCTTGATATTTTGTGATCTCTGTGCCACCACCAGCTATGTGTATATATTTAAATACTCTTAATTTCAAGATTGATCTCTGTCAGTCTCCCTTGACCTGGCACATAGACCTCTTTCCCATCTTCCCTATGATTCACTGCACAACATCTCTATTCTTCTATTTTCAGGTTCCTTTCTTTTGGGACTAGATTGCTCTCACTTCTCATCTCTGCCTCCTGGAGTCCTTCAAGTCCTAAATAAAATTCTGAATTCTACAGGAAGCCTTACTAAAACCATGTTGTTGTTTTTTTTTCTGGTACCTTCATTCTGTTGGTTAACTCCAATTTATCTTGTATATAGCTTATTTGTACATAGCTGTTTGCATGTTACCACCCCCATTAGTCTGTGAGCACTATGAGAGCAGAGACTTTTTGCTTTTCTTCACATCTCCAGAACTTAACATGATGCCTGGGGCATTTTAGGAGTTTAACAAATGTCTATTGATTGAATGACTTATTGGGATTGTTTTATGTCAGCTTCATTTTTGGGGCAGTGTATGCTTCTTCTTGTCTTTCTAACTCTTGCCTATCCAGAAAGATTGATTTTAATTCTCGGCTGCCTATCTATAACGCTCAATGAGTAATAAAAATTAATTGAAAAAGACGTTCAGCTATCAGTGGTTCATTTAGAAAGGCAGTGTGATATCCTGAAAAGATAGCCAATTTTAGAGTCAGGTAGGTCTGAGTTCAAAGTCACCATATGCCACATACTAGCTGTGTGACTATGGACATGTCATTTAATTACTCAGTGTCATAAGTAACTTTCTGATACTACAGGGTATTCCTAAAGTCTGGACACATAGGCAATTGATGGTAATGTGGAATTATTGCATCGAGTTCACGTGAATCTTGCAAAGCACATCAACATTTGCATCACAGATAATGGAAATCATACTGAAGGTGTCATTTGTTAATATTCTAATTGAATAAAAATTTCATTTATTTCATTTCTACAAAATATGCATTTTTGCATATGTGTCCAGACTTTAGGGACACTCTGTATATCTTATAAATGAATTGGTGATTTGCAATGGTGAATAGAATTTCCACATTCAGTAGTTCCTACACTGAGAAGTAAAATATTAAATAAAATAAGAAAAAAAAAGATAATTTGTGCTGCTTTGATTCTGCTTTTGAGGAAAATTGCATCAATGACCTCTTGGGGTCCTTTTTATATCTCTGTGCCTTGGTTTTTTCTCCTCTATCAAATGAGGGGGTTAAACCAAATTTATCTCTAGAAAATTAGAGCTAACAGCTCTAACTTAATTCTAGATTAATTACCATTAAAGAAATAATATTCAATGATTTCTTTTTTGGTATTTAATAAAAATGATAATGACAGTTGAAATATCCATGTAATAGACTTAAGAAATCTGTCAAATGAAGGAGTTGGAATAAATGTCAAATTCTGAATCTATGATCTTCAAATCCTATGAATATTATCCCAGTCACAATTCAAGTATCTACTAACATAATATCTTTCTGTTTATCAAAATTTGTTTGTTTATATAGAGCTATTATTCAGGGTGCTATACCAAGAAATAGAGGCTACAAAGAAATTTAAGGCATAATCAATTAAGGAGTTTGTGCTCTAGTGGGAAAGAAAAGGTAAAAATGCATGAAGAGCTAGATTTGAATAACATTTCAGGCAACAACAGAAGGTCTGACAAAGGGCTATGGTACAGTGGGAAGAGTGCTGAGTATGGCATCCTAAGGGGTTTTGTGTTTGAATTCTAACTCTACTACAAGGTCACCTGTGTGACCTTGGGCAAAGCATTTGACTTCTCCAGACCTCTGTTTTCTCATGTATAAATAAACTGGTTTGGATTAAATGGTCATCAAGGTTTTTTGATTCTAGACTTTCTAGATTATAGATTTTGATTCTATTCTATTTACTTCAAAGTGTTGTAAGGAAAGGGTTTTATAAAACCGTAAAGTCCTAACAAAAAGCATGAGTTATTATGAATACAATTATTTTTATTATTATATCACCCTATGAATAACATAGGCATTAAGGTCTGATGAGTTTAGAGAAGAAAATCTTGTATGATCCAGGAAGACTTCAGAGAGAAGTTGTGTTATAAAGAATGTACGGAATATGCAGCAGGCGTGAGAATGATGGAGGGTAGCCCAGGTAGGGGAGTAAAAGCACTGTACTGAAAATACACATTACACCCCGAAGGACAGTAAATAAACTGGTTTGGCTGGACAAAAGAATTCATCTCAGCAAAATAAGCTGTTAAAAGTAGATTTTCACAAGACAGTAGAGAGACTTGTATGCCAGGCTAAAGAGTTTAGTGTCTATCGAGAGCTGGGAGCTTTGGGTGTGGAGTGGCATGACTAAAGTCATAATTATGACATAATCATAGAACAAACATGCACACACACACATAATCATAGTACAAACATGCACACACACACACACACACACACACACACACACACACATATATATATACATATGCAATATAAACACACGTAGGCACACCCAGATATATACATATGTGTATTTGGGATATTATATCTGTTATACATTACATGTTGTATATGGTATGTTTTATAAATACTATGTGTATATATGTGTGCAATAAAATCATAGTTGTAGCCATGTCATTCCCTGGCAGTGGCTTTCAGGTAACGTTGAAGAGGAAAACACGAGAGGAAGGAAAACCATTAAACATAATTCCAGAAGATCCAGCATGAGGTAATAGGGACCTAAACCCTCCTACTACTTGCTATATGTTGCATAGTCACATTTCAACTCAAGTATTTTATCATGATAAGCTATAAAGTTTCTAGAATTTACTAGCATTTATTTCGGAGAATAAAGATCTAAAAAAATAGAACTGCATTTTCCCCATATCATCCTCCCTTCTGTATCAATATGAATTAATTCTACTAACACTTGGGCTTTTACATTTTATTTGTCAGTGACAGGTTTTCTTCATACTTGGGTAAAATAGAAAAGTCACCTGTAAGAAGAGATTGGGAGCAGCATAGCATTTGTCTTTGAAGTTTGTCAGTCCTTTTCTGCGGTTATTCTGTGAAGGAAGATAAACTCAGCTTTGGAAAAGAGGGAGAAAAAGGAACTGAGCCATTTAATCTTCTTATACTGATAATTGCAAGCTGTGATAATTCTTTACACTTGGTGCTTTTAGTGCTTTCCCATGATAAGGCTTAGACAGCTCTGAGTATTTTGGTAAAAATGAAATTTATGTGGCTACAGGAATCTATTTTATGACCAAGGGTGCACTTTGAATTTTACCTTCCAAGACACATAACATAACATCATCATTTTATTTTAGAGTATTATGTGGATACTTTGTCACAATACAAACTTGAAGCATGCAATCCCTACAGATCAGAATTTTTGAGTTTTTTATTATCTATTTTTCAAACTTTGTGCCTGGCAATTTTTATACCTAGATACATTTATGGTGAAGGTTGTAAGGATTTTCCTTTCATCGATTCTAAAGAGCAGGGATCAAAAATCAAGCTGCCTGGTAAAGAATAGGAACAGTAGCCTGGGATTATCTTTAGCTTCTTCCCAGGATCAGTTCACATAGCACTTCCTAAAATAGGACTTTCTTGATTCTCCCCAATTACTAGGGTTCTTCCTTCCCAAAATTAACTTTGCATTTATTTTGTATTGAATTATCTTTGGATATATTATTGTACCTTAAAAAGGTAAGTTTATTGACGGTAGAGACTTTTTATTTTGGGGTGTGCATGCACGCACACGTGTGTGTGTGTATATGTCAGATTTTACAGAGGATGTAATATGATGCCCTTTAAAATTATACAACTTAAGCAGGAGAACTGGAATTTGAACTTAAGTCTTTTGGCTTCAATTCTAGTGCTCTTTCAGTCAACCATCTTGATTGTGTATGTAATCTATTACACTTTTAGAATACGTGTCAGCTTATTCTAGACTCTACTTGCCTCTGATAGTAATCGGAGTAATAATTATAGGACTTAGATTTATTTTTTAATAAGTGCCTTGATTTCTTTTCAACCTCCCCTTTTTGGAACTCATGAGTATTAAATCCTTTGAAGCTTTACTGTGACATCATCTGGGTATAAAAATCACTAATCGTGAAGTCACTAAATATTTTTTAATGTGTTTTGAGAAAGGCAATATGGTATTGTGGACAGAGACTGGTCTTGGAGCCAGGAAAATCTGGAATCAAGTCTAGACCACTTTCTAAATTGACATGAAACCTTTAAAGACTATGCTCTGATTTCAGCTATTGAACTGTTGCAAGTCAACTCTTTGATGCTTTATCAATGTGAATCTTGGAATATTGCAATTTTGAGGCCAAGGATATAGAATTTAAGGTTTTCAAAATCCATACATATACATACACACATAAAATACCTATAAACTTATGTAATACTTCAGTTATTATCTTCTATATGTGTATTACATAATTCATAAGTATATTATAGATATTACATATATACATACATAGTATATGTATATACATTATATATACATATAATTTCATTAGTTCTGCATGACAAATTGATAGGTGTTATTATTATCCCTATTTTACAGATGAGAAAACTGAGTCTTAAAGAGGTTAAGCAAAATTACCCATGGTCATACAGTTAGAAAGTGACTAAGGCAGAATTTGAGACCAGGTCTTTTCAATTTCAGTTTCAGCACTCTATCCACCATGACACCTAGCTCTCAAGGTGAAGTAATACTAATTATGGCTCTGTTGGGAACAACATATTTTGAATTGAATCCAATTTGTTGAATGAATTACAAAACTAAATGGCCTTTTTTCAGTCTTTAACCGCCACTGTTTTCTCAAATTCCACAAGTTTCAATCCAAGGTTATTAGTGGCAGCTAGATTGTTGAGTACATACAGTGCTTGAGTTAGACCTGAGTTCAAATCTGTCCTCAGACACTTACTAGCTGTGTGTGATTGGGCAGGTCACTTAACCTCTGTTGGCCTCAGTTTTTACATTCATTATTTCTACTAGAGATATAACCATTTATCTTTTCTCTTGCAGAGATACCAAGACTGGGTAAGTTTTATTGAAGAGATTTTCCTTATAGTTTCTTTGGGTGGAGATAAAACTGAGATTGGATACACAGTCCAGCTGAGCCATAAAATCAATTGGCGCACAAAGATGGTGCTTTTTCTGTATTGTGTGTCTTTGGCAGGGCTTAGAGGGAACAGCAATTGTGGAGAGGCAGGGTACATATTTTAGGGCAAAGGGTCCCATGCCAAGTGAAGAAAAATGTCAGCTGATGTATGAACAGAGATTTTCTACCTGCAGCCCCTAAAGAACCTATTATAGCCCGGAAGATCTCTATCCCAAAGTAAACTCTGTAAGGAGAGAATTAGCCCTAGATAGGTTTCTTTACCTATTCCTTTGGCCATGGAAAAACCTTCACTGTTAGTTAATTCAATGCTCTTAAGGGTTTGGCAAACCCCACCTGTCCAATTTCAAACCCAGAATTGCATGCCCTTTATATAATGTAGGTAGACAGAGTCCCTATCTTCTACCTCTTGGTAGGGGAGGGGTCGACTGAATGACTTAAGCGAGGGAACTAGTCAGGGCCCATCACAACCAGACCCTGAAACATGGGTCTGAAAGGCCGCTTGTATTGGCCGTGCCACTAGGTGGTTTGATCAGGAGGTGGGGAGACTAAGTGGGAACTTAAAAGTATTTATGTTTTTTATGTTCTTTCTGAGGCATTTACCTTTGGAGGTGTTTCTGGTTTTTTTTATCTTATAGCTTGGGCTTTAGTTACTATATATTTGCCATATATTTCCTTCTTTTAAGGTATTTTGGTTGGTGAGTTATGGAAAAAAAAACAATTACCCTGCTACCTTTCAGATTGAGACAACTGATAACTTCTTTTTAAAATCTTGGTTGAAATGGTATATTCTATGGTAATCATTCTAGTCATGAATCTGTCACTGGCTATATGATTGACTGGAGAAATCATTTAATCTTTTCATAGAGTCTTTGATTTACAACTAGAAAGGAACTTCTAGGTCTTCTATACTAACTCCCTTATTTTACGGTTGAGGAAATTCATGGTCAGAAGTTAGGTAACTTCACCAATGTTACAAAGCTAGCAAGGTGACCAAGAAAATATCTCTACTCAGAGCATTGGACCCCAAGTCCATTCAAACACAAGATTTCTATAAAATGGTACAATAAAAATCTCTTTTCTTACTCCAAGATAACAATGAACAAATTTAATGGTATCAAAGAGGGATTTTCATTCAACCTCACTGCTATCTGAAGCTTTGGAAATTTTGACATTACAATAATTTAAGTTATCCCAAGCAGTGAAATTCATTCAGTATTAAAATATTCTGTTTTGGAAAATAATTTTAAAATAGTTATAAGTATATAATAATTATTTTTGTAAATATTTAATTACTATTTGTACTTAGAACTAGTTTTTATTATTATGTTACATTATTTATTATTATGTTGTTAACAAATAACAATTACGTGTCAGAAATATTTCCAACATATAATATTGGAATCATTATCATCATCATCATTATTTAGCGCCTTAAGTCTTGCAAAGTACCATACATATATTATCTCAATCATAATTATTTTTCAAAGTATTTTGCCTCAAATATAAGAAAATTTTGAGCTCTCACGTAGTGCAAGGGATGGGTTTCCAGCCTTGGAATAAGGAATACCTTGATTCAAGCTCTTCTTTTGACATATACTAGCAGTGCAAGTTCATTTATCTCTCAGAGCCTGAAACAAATAAGTAAGAGCATAAATTATAAACTGTCTATATCCTTTGGTACAAGAAGTTTCCTTACCAGGAGCTCCCTTACTGATGAAATCACAATTTGCTACTATAAAAAGGAAATTAAATATAAACAATAAAGTTGCATAATCATAAGACTACACATAGTTTATCCTTAAACCAATGGTTAGTTAAATGAAGTGCTACTGTTAAAACAATGAATATGGAATCCTTAATAAAAAAGGCTAGTCATAATGTTCCATTAATATGATTCTGAAAAGTCATTATCATTTAGTAAGCACTTGATTATATGTAATTTTCCTACAGTGCTTTTAAATGCATTATCTAGGAAGCAACAACTTTCCCCCCTCCATGGCTCCTGTGCAATTACAATAAATTTAATTTTCTTTATGTTGGTATCTACCTACTTTATTTTGTTCCATTTATGCTGTAATATGTTGTAAATTCCTTTTCAAGAAATGAATTAAACCAGATTTATTCTGCAGCTGGCCATTCTGAACAGAAGATAGCTTTAGGGGCATTTAGAGCATTGTGTTGTCTCTCAGTGGTTTTCAGTCTTCTGTACAACAACTTCTCTAATATTCTTTCATGGATACCATTCTCTCAGTTTTTCTAACTAAAATTTCCCTGCATGGGGATTTCAGAGATAAGAGATTTAAAACTCAGAAAGATCTTAGAGGTCTCTTGCTTCAATACCATCACTTTGCAAATAAAGAAACTGAGGTCCAGAGAGAGAAAGAGAATTACTGCCACTCAGCCTAAAAAGGGACAAGGAAACAGGAAAGCACAACTAGCCAGAAAGAAACTTGATTTTTTCCATGGAACAGAAAAGAGAGAGAGTATGAGGGTCCCTGTTTGGTTCTCCCTGCTTATGCATCAGTTAGCACCACAATTCACCACCTGCTCTTCCTGCCTCATGCTTGGTCATTATACTGCAAGTGTTGGCTCCCACAGCTTCACTGAATTCTTGTTGCCATAGATCCTCCACCTTCTTCTCAGGTGACTTCCTGGCATCTTCCTTCATCCTTAAGACCCATGCCCTCTTAAAGTCAAGGAAAACTCCAGGAACTTGGAAATGCAGAGTAAACCTTCAGCCAAGCAAGAAATTTCCCTCCTTATCCTCAAATTGCCAAGCTTTTAAGTGCTATGGTCATATAAACAAGGACAAATGACAGGTTACATACACACTGTCTCATTTTTCAAAATTTTATTTTTCTTACTTTTGACCTTTGCATTAACAAATCTATGATCTGGTTTGTACACAGACAACTAAAATAATTCCCACAGTAGCAAGTAGGTATTTCCTGTATGTTAAGGTGTAGTGAATTCCATTTTTTTGTATGTATTTAGTCCTCACCCTGTTTAGCACCTCCAAACTATCTTCTTGAAGAAATTATACATATCATGAGGTTTCTTTATATTCTAAAACCCTTTGGACTTCTTGGTTTCTTACTCATGAACCATATTTTCCAACTTAAAAAAAAAACTTTCTGTCTTATTCCATGTCCCCCTTTGCTTTAATTTCTGAGCCTTTTCAAGCTCTTTCAAAATTTCTGTATCTCTTCATCTTTTGCCACAGATGTTGACGAATAGATTTCAATTTTCTTCAAAACAGTCTGTGTACAAATTATCATCCTGAACACTGCATTGCAGAGTTATATGTAGTATACTAAATATATAGTGCCTAAAGTCTTGGTCCTTAGCATATACATATATATACATATACATAAATATATATATACATGTGTATACATATATACATGTGTATACATATACATAAATATATGTGTATATATATATTCATATATATACACATATATTTATGTATATGTATATATGCTGAAACAATTGAACTATATCAGTCAGTCTACATCATGGATATTGGATCCTGTACAATAACCATTAAGCATCTTTTAGTGATTTCAATGTATCAAGCACTGTGCTAGATTGGGGATCTAAAACACAAACACACACCTACACACATATATGCCCAAATAATTCTTGCTCTCAAGGAAAGTTGGTGTTAGTACAATTATCTGACATACCTTATAAAGGAAGGAGTATTCATAAATCTATCTTATCTGAATATACCTATCAGACTGGCTAAAATGATGAAAAGGAAAAATGACAAATGTTGGAGGGGATGTGGAAAAGTTGGGACAGCAATAGACTGTTGGTAGAATTATGAACTGATCCAATTTGAAGAGCAATCTGGAATTATGCCCAAAGAGTTATTAAATTGCCTATATACCCTTTGACCCAGAAATACCACTACTAAGTCTATTTCTCAAGGAGATTAGAAAAAAAGTAAAAGAACCTAGATGCTTGAAATATTTATAGCAGCTCTCTATGTGGTGGCAAAGAATTGGAAATGGAGGGGATGCCCATCAATTGGGGCAAACAAGTTGTGGTATTTTATTGTGATGGAATACTATTATGCTATAAGAAATGATGAGCTATTTATTTTAGAAAAACATGGAAAGAATTGAATGAAATAATGAAAAGTAAAACAAGAAGAACCAAGAGACTGCTATATACAGTAACAGCAATATTGTTCAAGGAATAATTGTGAACCACCAAGTTACACTGAATATTATAAATACTCAAATTAACTACAAAGGACCTATGAAGGAAGATGCAATACACCTCTGGAGAAAGAACTGATAAATAGAAGTATGCATAGTATGGTTTTTAAATTTTTTTCTTCATTTGTAAATTTATTTTTTAATTCATATTATGATTTTACATGTAATCATTATTCAGTATCAATTGGTGGCCTTCTCTAGCGTGGGGCAGGGATGGAAGGAGTGAAAGAGCGAGACAGTTTGGAACTTAAAATGTAACCAAAAAAAATTTAAGTTAATTAAAAAAAATAAAAAGGAGTATGTGCAGGAGCCAGCTTGAATCCATTCCTAGCTCCCAAAGTCAATTGTTAAATTTTGCGTGTGAGATTTTACACCTCCTCAATCTGCAAAAGCTAAAACTCAGGGCTTGGTTTATTGTTTTGTTGATTGTCTAAAATCTAGCCTTGAGAAAAAGTAGTGGAGAAAATGTTAATAACAGAGATGAAACTTAATATGTGAGCACCAGGCTGCCAAAGAAGGGGAAAAACAAACTGACCTAGATCCTGTTTCAGCCTTCTTTCTTTTGGTATAGACTTCTGTAGATGTCAAAAGGCAGCTTGGATTGCCATACCTCAAAACTAGTGTTATCTGCCACCTCTCTCTGCTGCTATTTCTGACACAATTGTTCTGATAGCAAATGCTCCACTATTTGATTGACTTTATAGTAGCAGAGAGAGGAATGTTATATTCACCTGTTAAAGCATCCAAATAAAGTAAATGTATTACTACTGATGCTTTAATAGAACCTATCCTATAATTAGTATTTTCTATTTTCATCAGAGAGGGTGTCAGATAACACTAGTTTTGAGATATGGAATTGATAATCTGGGGTAAGTCAACTAAAGTGTAAGCTGAAGGATCAGAGCAAAACAATAGGCAAGAAGGAACCACTAAGGTAAGCTAATATGAATAAGAAGGCAACAAATTTGGTGAGGAAATGCACCACCAAGAGTTTTAGCATTTTTTCTTAACATTATTTATGGTTTGGATTTCTGTTGTTTTGTAGAGAATGGTATGTAACTTCCTTCAAAATCACAGGGCCATAGAATGTCAGAATTTAAGATATTTTAGAATTAATCTAGCTCAAATCTTTCATTTTATAGAAAAGGAAACTGAGACCCACAGAGGTGAAACAATTTGGTCAATATTAAATGACTAATTAATGAGAGCTAAAATTATAATTCATGTCTTCTTATTGCTAGAATGATGATTTTAACTACATCTCTTGGGAGATAATCCCCTTATCTATATATCCATATCTCATCCCTCTCCTGAGCTTCAGTCTTCCTTCAACTGTCTGCTACATATATTTACCTAATTGTCTCATAGACATCTCAATTCAAAATGCCCTAAGTAGGACTCATCTTTTCTCCTAAACTTACGTCTCCTTTTAAATTCCCTGTTTCTATCAAAAACAAAACTACTCTTCTGATCACACAGGTTAACAACCTAGATGGCATTCTTGACTCTTCATTTTCATTCAACACCCACCTCATCACCACCCCCTACACAGAATAGGTTCTTAATATATGTCTTTCACTTGATTGTTTGATTACATCACACTCCATTCATCTGGAACTCATTTATAGTTATTTATCAGCTATTCTTGCTCAGTAAGACTATAATAATTAATTAATCCTGTGGGATGATTCCGAATTTATTTATGACCTTTTTATTGTACCTGTCTTTAATTTTCATGGACAGAGTTAAAAAATCAGAACAGGCCTTAGACCTAACTTTTAGGGTTAGAAGCATGTAGACCAAATTTCTTATAAAGTGGAACCTAGGATTGGTTTGGATACCTAACTTACTATGTGTTTCCATAGGGCAAAGTCCTTTAAGAACTGTATAAATTATTAGCCATAGGAATAAGATTATTTCATGTAGAGGATAAGTATTAATTTTCTCCTCAGTAAAACTGGATAATGATATACTAATTTAAAAAAAAAACTTCAATTGCCTCTCTGTTTGATTTCCCCATTTCCTTAATCTCTACTTTATCACTATTATATCATTGTGGGGTGTGGGGAGTCTGGACCTATAACTTCATCCATGGAAGGAACCTCCATTTTTGAGACTCCCCATTGAGGCAGATAGTCAACTCATCTGAAACGTTTAGTCTTAGAGACTTGCTTGGATCACTGAGAGGTTAAATGACTTGCTTATAATACATGGCTACCATATGTCATAGGTAGGACCTGGAATCGGATTTCCTTCTAAGCCATACTGCTTCTTTAAGTTTATCAATTAATTACCCAAATGACTGTGGTTGCAGCTGCCTAGTGCAAAACATCTCATTCTGATTACTTTGACTTCAAGGTAAAATATTCAGCTGGAAATAGTTTACAATTTACTCTTGAACTGAAATGTTAACATCAATGTACTGGCCGTACATAATTGCTCTAATCTCTTTCTAGACCTTTTTAATATCCTGCTGGACTACATTAAATTTAAATTGCATCATCTGTGAGTAATACTGCCTTATTAACAAAACTGCTTTGACACTCAGTGCCTTACGCATTTTTTCTATAGGTCCTTTGTTTCCTCAGATTTATTTGAAATTTTTATCTCCTTGACTTGAAAGATTTGTTTGAAAAGGACTTTTATCTCTAATTACTAATTAAAACAATGAGTGTCAATATCATGCTTTCACATTTCCTGATGCTTTAGAATCCTCTTTCCAGTAGTACTTTTAATTTCTTTTTTAATGAAATAATTTTCTTTATCTGGGATGGGTGGATGATGGATGAAGACTATATTAAGGTTTCCTTTCCTCCTGTGATAGAGGTTGAATAATCATCCATTGGTGGATAGGCTGTATTGCCATTTATCTGAGACAAATATTGCTTTCAAGTGCTTTTACTTTTAATACCATCAATTACCTTATTCAATTCAACAGCAATTTAACAAATATTTATTAAGCCTCCACTACTTCAAGTTACCATGCTATACTGCTTAGTAATTAACTCTTTTATTGTCATAATTTTCTATTTTTCTTGCTCCAAACATAAGATTCAGTCTAACAGGGGGTTGAAAGAAAGTAGGGGCTAAAGGTTCTTTTATGAATTCAGGTTTAGCCACCAGGACAGAGGTTTCTTTAAATAAAAACAATTATTCCCCTATCCCCCAGAGGAATCATGATTGATAGGAGAGAAAGACAGAGAGCAAGAGACACAGAGACACACATACACCCACACACACACACACACACACAGAGAGACAGACAGAGAGACAGACAGAGAGAGAGACAGAGAGAGAGACAAGATAGAATGACAGAGGGAGAGAGACACATAGAAACAGAGAGACAGAGATGGAGACAGAAACAGTTTAATATTTGGAGTTAGTCTGAGTGGTGACATTGTTTTCCTCAAAAGAGAATAATAGCAAGCTCTGCAGAAATTTTGGGTAAAGAAAATAGGTGGTAGTTTAGTTTCTGTTGGGGCAGATTTCAAGTGTGGCTTCCTTATTTTGTCTGATGTATTGTGGATTCTTAATACATCAAACATACCTATAGTGAAATCTAAGCCATAATAACATGCAAATAGGCCCCTCTCCATTCACCTAAGGCAGAATGTTTATTGAATAAATGGAGATTAGGTTGATTTTATTAAGTTATTTCCTATAAGAAATAGAAGGACCAGAAGATAGAAAATTTTGCATTTTGGACAATAAAAAGGAATTGTTTAAAACATGTTTAAGTCATATTAAACATTTTTTTTGGATAAAAGAAAAATGCATAGGATATTATTTTAAAATTCTAAATAACTACCTGTTGCCTTGCTACTCCAATTTGTAGATGTAGAGCTAGAAGGGATTTTGGAAATTACTTGGTCAAATCCCTCATTTTACAGACAAGGAAACTGAGGTCCAAGGAGGTTAAGTGACTTGCCTAAGGTCATAAAGGTAAAAAGTGACAAAATGGAAATTTAAGTGTCCTGACTACAGACCCAGTAGTCTTCTTCTGCATCTAGTTGCCTTGAAATGTCAATACTTCAATGGATCTATTATCTTACCAATGCATTTATTCCGTCCACTTGTGGAAAGAGCAATCTATCTATGCTTCCTCTTTCTTTCTAAACTATCATCTATGCCCTCCTGCAGTTACTACACAATGAGTCTACCCATCTTGATGGGAAACTTCCTATCCATCTTGTGATATTATGTAAATACCAATAGAATACTCAGCCTGTCCATTGCTTATCCCTTTATCTTGACCTGTGACCACATTTATTTCCTCATAAGTGATAATTCTTCTTGTGTTGCTCAGTTCATTAAATTATACAAAATCTAATATATCTAGTTAGCAAATAGGCTACAAAAACTGTTTCCATGAAGTCCGGCAGGAGTGAAAATAGATTATGCTACTTGAACACAGAGGAAAAAAAAAGGTTATTGGAATTCCCATGAATATTCCCATGAATTCCTACCCCCACAAAAAAAGCCTCTTTATAGTTCACAACACAATTTTTATTTTTTTGCAGGAGGAAAGGGCAATTAGGGTTAAATGCCTTGCCCAAGGTCACACAGCTAGTAAATGTGTCAAGTGTCTGAGGCCGGATTTGTACTCAGGTCCTCCTGACTCCAGAGCCAGTCCTCTACTCACTGTGCCACCTAGCTGCCCTCACAACACAATTTTTAAAAACTTTTCAAATAACAAATTGTTTTATTAATCTATGCCTCATTGAGCAAATATATGTGTGTGTATCCCTGACGTATAGTTATATCGAGAAAAAGATACCAAATTAGCTGCGACAGAAGATGAATATTTTTCTTTATTTAAGTTTATCACCTTTCTGTCAGGAGGTGAGTAGCATGTTCCATCTGCCATTCTTTTGGACTCTTGCTTTATCCTTATGTTAACCAGCATCCTAGTCTTTCAAAGGCGCCTTTCTCTATAATGTCATTAGCATAATATAAAGTCACCCTGCATCAGTTCATAAAGGTTTTCCTGGCTTCCTCTCAAACTGTCCATTTCATCATTTCTTATGCTATAATAATATTTTATTATATTAATATACTACATTTTTAGCTGTTCCTCAATAAGAGGGCACTTCCTTAGTCTCCAGTTTGGGGCAACCACAAAAAGAACTGTTATAGACATTTTTGCATATAAAGATACTTTTCTGCTTTATTTCATTTCTTTTGGCATATAGGTTTTAATAGTACAGCTAGATCAAATGGAGCATTTAATAATTATCTGGGCATAGTTCCAAAATGCTTTGGAGAATGGCTAGATGAATCCCCAGCTCCACTAACACTAAACTCCTGTACCTGTTTTCCCACAGGCCTAATAATTTTGCCTTTTTTTTCTTTTTTGTCATCTTGCCAGTCTAACAGGTTTGAGGTAGAAACTCAATGTTGCTATAGTTATCCAAGCAATTAGCCATTATTTTTTCTAATTATTACTGACAGTGATTTTTCCTCACATAATTATTGATTGCTTGGATTTCTTCTTTTGAAAACTGCCTATTTATGACATTTAACCATTTTTCCTTTGGACAATAGTTTTTGGCCTTATAAGTTTGAGTTATTTTTAATTTCTTAGACATAAGATATTTAACAGAGGAACTTGTTACAAATTCCACCCCACCCCCACCCCAGCAACTTGTTGTCTTTATTTATTTATTTTAAATTTATGGAACAAAACAAGCATTTCCATCACATAGTATAATTTACAAAAAGAGATTATTGCACATGAAACTGCAAATCTATCATGTACAACCTGCTATTCCTTTTAAATATACAATAAAGTTAATGTGTAAATTTCTTTTTCTTTTTTTCCTCCCTTTTCCCAAACCAATCCTAGAGATGGCTGCTATTAGACACACAAATGTATGCGTGCATATATATATATATATATATACATATATCATATATATATGAACACAAACACACATTAAATCATTCTATACATATTTCTACTTATCAGTTCTTTCTCTGGATGCAGATAGCATCTTCCTTCAGAAGTCCTTTGTAGTTAATTTAGGTATTTATGCTAGTTACAATGACTTAGTCACTCAAAGTTGTTTTTAAAACAATACTGCTGTTACTGTATACAAAGTTCTCTTGGTTCTGCTCATTTCACTCTTCATTATTTTGTGCAAGTCTATCCATGTTTTTCTAAGAGCATCAAGCTCATCATTTCTTGTAGCACTATAGTATTCCATCACAATCATATACCACAACTTGTCTAGCCATTCCTTAATTGATAGCATCCTTTCAATTTTCAGGTTCTTTGCCACCACAAAGAGAGCATTTATAAATATTTTAGAACACGTAGGTTCTTTTCCTTTTTCCATAATCATTTTGGGAAACAGACCTAGTTGTATTGCTGGGTCAAAGGGTATCCAGGGGTAAGGAACATGGCCACATGTGACCCTTTAGGTTCTCAAGCATGGCCCGTTGATTGAATCCAAACTTCACAGAACAAAACCCCTTAATAAAAGGATTTGTTCTTTAAAACTTGAACTCAGTCAAAACTCAAGGACCTAGAAGGACACACGTGGCCTCGAGGCCACAAGTTTCCCTGCCCCTGGGCAGTTTAATAACTCTTTAAGCATAACTCCAGATTGTTCTCTAGAATGGTTGGATCAGTTTGCAATTTCAACAAGAATGAATTAGTGTCCCAGTTTTTCCATATCCCCCTCCAACATTTGGCACTTTCCCCTCCAATCATTTTATCCAATTTGATTGGCATGAAATGATATCTGAAGTTTTGTTTTGCATTTTTATAATCCATAATAATTTAGAGCATTTTTACATGACTGTAAATTATTTTGATTTCTTCATTGGAAAACTACCTGTTCATATCCTTTGATCACTTATCAACTGGAGAATGACTCTCATTCTTATAGATTTTATAAAGTTTTTTATACATTTGAGGTATGAGACTTCTCTGAGATGCTATCTATAATTTTTTCCTTAATTTTCTGCTGTCTACATCTTGGCTACATTTGTTTTATGTAAACAAAAGACTTTTAAAATTTAATATAATCAAGGTTACTTATTTTACACCTCACTCTATTTTCTACCATAAATTGTTCACCTTTCCATAAGTCTGATAAGTAGTATGTTCCATGTTCTTCCAATTTTATTGTAATATCTCTCTTTATATCTAGATTATGTATCCATTTTAATTTTTTTTTTTTGCTCTTTGGCAGGGCAATTGGGGTTAAGTGACTTGCCCAAGGTCACACAGCTAGTAAGTGTGTCAAGTGTCTGAGGTCGGATCTGAACTCAGGTCCTCCTGACTCCAGGGCCGGTCCTCTACTCACTGTGCCACCTAGCTGCCCCCTATCCATTTTAATCTTATCTTGGTAAACAGTATAAGATACTGGTCTATGCCCAATTTCTGCCACACTGCTTTCCAATTTTCCCAACAAGTTTTACCAAATAACGAATTCTCATCCCAAGTCCTTACACTTCTGAAATAAAAGCTTGACATATTTATTTGCTGCTGTAAATTATAAGTCTACTCCGTTCCATTGATCTTGTTCATCCTTCATTCTCAAAGAGGGCCAATGACATCAGGAGGGTTATATCATGATATGCAAGTGAATTGGATGCAAGTGAGGCAGAGCTATCCATTGATCTATTTCTTTGATTCTATGTCTTAGTCAGTATCAAATAGTTTTTTATAATCACTGACTTATAATATGGTTTAAGATCTGATACTGCAAAACTTCCTTCCTTACATTTTTTCCTCATTAGTTCCTTTGATATTCTTGACTTATTGTTCTTCCAAATTAATTTTATTATTTTTTCTATTTTTTATTGTAATTTAATTGGGATAGCATTAAATATACAAGTTGGTTTAGGTAAAACTGTCATTTTCAATATATTGACCCTGCCTAACCACAAATAATTCATGCTTCTCCAATTATTTAAATCTGATTTTATTTGTTTTTTAGAATTTTGTTTACATAGTTCCTGGGTTTATTTTGGCAGGTTAATTCCCAGGTATTTTATACTGTGTAGAGTTGTTCTAAATGGGGAATCTCTAACTCTCTCTTTTTACAGGGTTTTGTTTGTGATATATAGGAATGTTGATGATTTGTGTGTATTTGCTTTATATCCTGCTACTTTGCTAAAATTATTAATTGCTTTAACTAACCTTTTAGTTGAGTCTTTGGGATATATCATCAGCATATCATCATAAGTTCTACAAAAAGAGATAGTTTTATTACTTCATTCTCTATTATGATTTCTTCTATTTATTTTTCTTCTCTTATTGCTAGTGCCAGAATATCCTATACAATACTGAATAATATTGGTGACAGTGGGCATGCTTGTTTCACAACTGATCTTACTGGAAGGGTTTCTAACTTATCCCCATTACAATAAATGCTTATTGATAGCTTTACATAATTTTTTTTATTAATTTCAAGTATTCTTAGTAGGAATGAGTGTTATAATTTATCAAAAGCTTTTTTCTCCATCTATTGATATAATTATGTGATTTTTTTTTACTTTTATTGATATAATCAATTATGTTAATAGCTTTCCTTATATTAAACCACCTCGGCATTGAGTATAAATCCCAATTGGTAATAATGTATAATCTTTGTACAATATTGTTGTAATCTTTTAGCTATTATTTTATTTAGGATTTTTGCATCCATATTCATTGATGAAACTGGTCTACAATTTTCTTTTTCTGTTTTTGCTCTTCTTGGTTTAAGTGTTAGAATTATATTTGTTTCATAAAAGGGACTTTAGTAGGATCTCTTCTTTGCATTTTATTCCAAATAATTTAAAATTGGAATTAGTTCATTACTAAATGTTTGGTAGAAATAGCTTATAAATCCAACTGGTCTTGGAGCTTTTTTCTTAGGAAACTCATTGACAGTATGTCCAATTTTCTTTTTCTAAAATAGGAATAGTGAGATATTCTATTTCATCTGCTGCTAATCTAGGCAATTTATATTTTTGTAAATATTCTTCCATTTCACTTAAATTCTTGATTTTTTGGCATATAATTGAACAAAATAACCCATTATAATTGTTTAATTTCATCTCCATTAGTGGTATGTTCATCCTTTTCATTTTTAACACTAGTGATTAGGTTTACTCCTCTCTTTAAGTCAAATTAACCAATGGTTTATTTATTTCTAGTTCCTAATTTAATTTATTAATTCAATGTTTTTTTTCCATTTAGTTTTATTAATTTCATCTTTAACTTTTAGTATTTCCAATTTAGTGTTTAATAGTGGATTTTTAGTCTGTTTTCAAGTTTTTTTAATTGCATACCCAATTCAATGATCTGCTCTTTATTTTATTGATGTAAGAAAAGATATGTATTTTCTTCTGATTGTGCTTTTGCTGAATCCCATATGTTTTGATACGTTGTCTCTTTATTGTAATTCTCTTTGGTTAAATTATTGTTTCTATAATTTGTTCTTTAAAATACCCATCCTTTAATATTATGTTCTTTAATCTCCAATTTGTTTTTAATCTATGTTTCTGTGGTCCCTTATTAAATATAATTTTTATTTTATTGTGAACTAACAAGGATACTTTTAATATTTCTGCTTTTCTGCTTTTAATTATAACATTTTTATATCCTATGATCATACTTTTTAAAAGTACCATAGATTGCTGAGAAAAAGTATATTCCTTTCTATTCCCATTCAATTCTTTCCAAATGTCCATCATATCTAGCTTATCAAAAATTCTATTCACTACTTGACTTCTTTCTTATTAATTTTGGTTAGATTAATCTATTTCTGAGAGTGGAAGACTAAAGGCCAACACTATTAAAGTACTATTATTTCTCTCCACTTATAATTCATTTAACTTTTCTTCTAAAAATGTAGATGTTATAGTATGTGGTGCACATAGGGTCAGTATTGACATTGCTTCATTTTCTACGTAACCTTTAATAAAATGAAGTTAACCTGTTTATATCTTTCATTTAAATCTGTTTTAGCCATAACCTTGAGATCACGATTGCTACCCCTGCTTTTTTTAAGTGAATTTATTTGTTTATTTTTAGTTTTCACTTTTATAAGACTTTGAGATCTAAGTTTTTCCCCCTCCTCCCCTTTTTTCTTCCCCAAGATGGCATGCAATCTGATATAGGCTATACATGTACAGTCATATTAAACATATTTCCACATGAGTCATGATGTAAAGAAGAATCAGAACCAAAGCAAAAAACCATGAGATAGAAAAAAGAGAGAAAATATTATGCTTCAATCTGCATTCAGACATCACAGTTCTTTGTCTGTGGATAACATTTTCCTTCATGAGTCTTTTGGAACTGTCTTAGATCAATATATTGCTGATAAGAGTTAAGTCTATCAAAGTTGGTCATCACACAATGTTGCTGTTACTGTGTCAAATGTTCCCTTGGTTCTGCTCACTTCACTCAGCATCAGTTCATGCAAGTCTTTCAAGGTTTTTCTGAAATCCGCCTGCTCATCATTTCTTATAGCATAATAGTACTCCATTACATTCATATATCTCAACTTGTTCATCCATTCTCCAATTACTGGGCATCTCCACAATTTCCAATTCTTGCCCACCACAAAAAGAGCTGCCACAAATGTTTTCATATTTGTGAGTCCTTTTCCTTTTTTATGATCTCTTTGGGTACAGACCGTAGAAATGGTATTGCTGGATCAAAGGGTATGTACAGTTTGGTTGCTCTTTGGGCACAGTTTCAAACTGCTCTCCAGAATGGTTGGATCACTTCACAACTCCACTAGCAATGAATTAGTGTTCCAATTATCCCACATCTTTTCCAACATTTATCATTTTCCTGCAGATTAGCTAACATGACAAAATAGGAAAATGATAAATGTTGGAGAAGATGTGGGAAAATTGGGACACTAATGCATTGTTGGTGGAGTTGTGAACTAATCCTACCCCTGCCTTTCTTGCATCAATCGAAGCACAAAAAATTCTATTCCGACCCTCTATTTTAATTCTCTTTGTATCTCTCATTCTTAGATGTGCTTCTTGTAAACAACATATTGTTGGATTCTGCTTTTTAATCTATTTTACTATCAGTTTCTGTTTTATGAATGAGTTCATCCCATTCACATTCAAAGTTATAATTAGTATTTGTAGTACTATAATAGTGGGGGACATAGCCACGATCAAAAAATAAAGGCACTAGACATCATCTTTCAAGTAATTAACAAGGAAACATGCTCTGATATTCTTAAACCACAGGGTAAAATAGAAATTGTAAAGATCTACTGATCACCTCCTGATAGAGATCCAAAAATAAAACCTCTCAGGAATATTATAGCCAAATTCTGGAGCTCACACATCAAGGAGAAAATATTGCAAGCATTCAGAAAGAAATGATAGAAATATTGTGGAGCCACAGTTAGAATAACACATGATTAACACATGATATAGATATAGAAGCCTCTACATTAAAGAACCAAAGGGCTTAGAATGTGATGTTCTAGAGGGCAAAGGAACTAGGGCTACAAACAAGAATCACCTATCCAGAAAAACTGAGTATAGTCCTTCAGGGGAAAAAATGGCCATTCAATAAAATAGAGGACTTCCAAGCACTCCTGATGAAAAGACAAGAACTGAATAGAAAACTTGACTTTCAAATACAATACTCAAGAGAAGCATAAAAAGATAGGAAAGAGAAATTATAAGGGATTCAATATGGTTCAACTGTTTACATTCCTATGTGGGAAGATGATACTTGTAACTCCCAAGGACTTTCTCATTATTTGGGAAGTTAGGAATATACATTGATAGAGGTCAAGGATATGAATTAAATATGATGGAACAATATATTAAAAATAAGATTATGGTGTGAGAAAGAGGAATATACTGCAAGAAAGGGAAAGATAGAATGGGGTAAGTTATCTCACATAAAAGAGGCACAAAAGAACTTTTACGGTGGAGGAGAAGATAGGGGATTTAGGAAGGGAAGTGCTTGAAATTACTTTCATAGGAATTGGATCAAAGAGGGAATACTATCCATGCTCAGTTGGGTATAGATATGTGCCTTATCCAATGTAAAAGTAGGAGAGGATGCCCATCAATTGGGAAAGGCTGAACAAGTTGTGGTATATGATTATGATGGAATGATATTGTGCTATAAGAAATGATGAGCAGGATGCTCCAGGAAAACCTGAAAAGACTCATATATACTGATACAAAGTGAAGTAAGCAGAACTAGGAGAATATTGTATATGGTAACAGCAATGTTATATGATGATTAGCTGTGAATGACTTAACTATTCTCAACTCAATAAAGTGATCCAATTCCAAGACAATTCCAAAGGACTTAAGATGAAAACTGCTATCTATCTACAGAGAAAGAACTGATAGAGTCTGAATGCAGATCAAAGAATACTTTTTTAACTTTTTTATTTTTCTTCAGTTTTTTTCTTTTGGTCTGCATTTTCTTTCACAACGTGACTAATATAAAAATGTTTTGTGTGACTGAACACACATAACGTACATTAAATCCCTTTCTTCCTCAATGAAAAGGTAAGGGAGGAAGGGAGAAAATTTGGATCTCAAAATTTTAAACAATGAATGTTAAAAACTGATTTTACATGTAATTGGGAAAAATAAAATATTAAATAAAAATATGAAAAAATTTCTATAGAATGAAAGAAATTTTGCATCTACTAAGTATTTAGTAAGAAATGGTCAAGTGGTTCAAATTATGTGTCAAAAAGTTGCCCTCTTCTATGGAGACAGATGACGAATCCCCATATTACAAATGCACACTTCGAAGTGCCGTAGAAACCTCAACTAACAAGCCGTACTAAAAATAAACTGTTATCATAGACAAAACTATCATCTACATTCCTGCAGAAATAAAATTGATCCACAAAAAATCTTAAGAACAAAGTTGTAAAATGGTTTTCCTCTAACTTTTGAAAAATCAGGATAGTGGTTTCTTTTATTTCTAAAATGGCTTCTAGTTTTATTAATCTATTCAATGGTATTTTGTTCCTAATTTATTAATATTTTTTAAATTTCCATTCCTATAATTTTATAGTTTTGATTTATTGTTGTTTTATTGTTATTATTTATAAGCCCAATTCATTGATTTATTCTTTCTCTTTTGCTGATTAAAGTATATACATACAATATATACATATATACGTGTGTGTGTGTATCTGTGTATTTCCCCTTCAGAACTGCTTGTCTCAGTATTGTTATCTGGTAATTGTTTTTTGTTTTCTTACATATACACATAGGGAAACTAGCATTTTATTTAGTTCCTTTATTTAGTATTTATGTGCCAGGTAATGGGCCAATTATTTTATATCTCATTTTACTTTCATTCAAAACAATCATGTGAGGTAAGTGATAGTACGATCTACATTTTACAATTGTGGAAACTGAGGCAAATAAAGAACAAGAAGCCTGCTCAGGACCACACAGTAAATGTTGAAGGCCAGATCTGAATACTTGTCTTCTTTCCTAAAGGTCCAGAGCTCAATCCACTATGCTTCCTAGATGTCTTTAAGCAACATATACACATATATATGTAATATACACACATATTTATATGTATAATGTAAGTATGCATATATGTATGTATGTACATGCTTATAAAGACTAATGTGGTGTGGCCACATCTGAAGAATCTTGCCTCAAACACTTGCTACCAACCTATGTTTTTCTTACAAGCAGTTCCAGAGCTCAGCTTAATAGGTCCTACTGAAATTAGGAAGTTAGTGTCATTCCTAAAAGCTAAAAGCATCAATTTCCTCCTCACCCTACCCCAGGTCCCTCAAGATAGGAAAACCAGTTTACTTTATCTCTACACACTCACACACACACATTTAGATAACACACCATACTTACAGGTTTACTATGAAGTGCTGTAAGGAGACATAAAATGAGGAAGGGTAAGTGATCACAGCTCTTCTTTTTGTTCCAACCCTTAACTCCAACTTTAGGACACATGATCTATTTTTATTAGTTTCTTTCTGACTGAATAACATCCGTTTAGCCCTAAACTTAATATTACCTCAGTTCTAGTTTTGTTTTTCACCTCTTCCATCTCTGCAATCTACTTAAGCTTTCAAAATAGGATGGGATTTTAGGCCTAAGAATCTCTTTATAGAAACCCACAGCTTTATTATCTTGGGAAAAACAAAAACAAAAACAAAAAACCCCAACTCTAAGTCCACTAGCTATGTCCTAGGAAAGACTACCTTGCATGCACCTTTTGAACCTCCATTAAGAAACAATTTTTTGTTCTTTCCACTTAACTCCAAATCTACTTCTCCCTTCGATACATTCTGATAATTTTGGAGTTTTCCATGCACTGGCTCAACAGGAAGTTACTCTTTCATATAACTTTCTCTCTTTTCTGACTTATCCACTAAGGAAGATTCTACAACCTAGTTCTTGAATATATATGTGTGTGTGTGTGTGTGTATGTGTATGTATGTATTTATATATATATCTTTTTTTCTACTTATACTATATAGGCCCCGAGGTCTTATGACGGTTCTCTGGGCCTTCCCCCTATTTAATTTGCTCTATTATCACTCCTACTTGACTGGATTTCTAGTTCGGAACTTTTTCTTTCAGATGGATATGAAATTACCTCACCACTAACCATGAAGCTAAATTGACAATCACAATCAAGGGTCAATAGAGATGAGATATGTCTCTCTCTACCGTGACATAGCTAAAAATCCAATCATTTTTCCTCTTTAAAGGTCCTGAGTCACGTGTTCCATTTTGGGGAGGGAAGAAGGGATCCCAGGGGCTATATTTTTCCCATAGTCTGCAAAGAATCCTTGAAAAATAGAGAAATAACAAAATATCAACATGTTCTCCCCTGCCACTCTCCCAAAATATTCAGCCATAGTCATATCATTCTATTTGTTATGCTAAGAAAAAATGAAAATCTTACTATTTCAAATGTTTTCATTGATTTTTATTTTTAAAGTAATATTGTAAAATTCTGAATTTTTACATATAATTATTAAATATAAATGAAAACAAATATATCCAGAAAATACTATAACTTAGAAATTTTACATATACAGATATATATATATATATACATATGTACTTGAAGGATATTATCTAAATGTATAGTTACATAAATATACTTATATCTGTATGCATGTAAGCAAAGAGCAAGAAGAGAGCTCAATAATCATCAATAGTATAAGTTAAATGCCTTCAACCTCAATTGTTTTCAACATTCTAAATAGTTAGCTCCTTTTTACTTCTCTAGTATACACAGCTGTTTCTCCTACTAACATTTGCTTGAATAATTTCCTTAAAGATTCAAGAACTGCACACAGTTCTGACAATGTACTTCCAAAGGGCACAAAAGCTCCTTTTGCTAATTCTATTTTGACTAAATTTTAGATTTTTAATTTGACAAAAATTGTTATATAAGGGTTGAGTCAAGAACCTATGAGTCTATCCTCACTCTGCAACTGCTATTCTCAAGGCATATGCCAAATTGTGCTTTATTATACACACATACATATATAATTGGAATGATGCATAACCTTACAAAATAAAAAGTACATTTGAAATATTTGTATAATGTTGCTTAAATAAGGTTACTATTTTGAAATATAGATCACTTTTACAAGTATGAGCAAGGGAAGAAGTGATTCCACTGAGCAATTTAAGAAATATTCAAAATGCTCCCAGAATAATATAATTGAATTCTGAGTTGTCATGCATTTGGGTGATTTCGTGTCACCCTTAGAAGTAGTAACCCAAAGCAAATTTTGTTTTGCTCACAAAACTCACAATTGCCCTCTCCATAATGATCCATGTTATTCCCTCTAGATTATTCCTATCATTTCTCCTCACATCACCAATTTGCAATAACAGAACAAGACAAGAATAATCAATCAATAAATAAAATTGCATCTATTCACTTACTCACTCTCTCTGCCCCCCCCCCAAAAAAAGACTGTTTTCCCTGAAAAATCAAAAAGCACACAGAGAAACTGGGTAGTATTTTTCACATTTGTTAAAGTCCAATGTCTAATTTTTACTGAGATCTCCCTGGGTTAATACTTTCGTGGTTGATGATAATAGTATCTTAGCATTGTTGGTGTGCTACTATGTCCACAATGAAAAAAAAAAGACCATTTTTTCCTAACCTTCTCTTCGCCTGATCAGATCAAATCTTCCGGGGTAAAGGAAATGACAAAAGACAGATGGTATATGGAAAACAGAGTCATCTATATGAAGATTTCACACTGAAAATGGGGAGATGAGGATGTCTAAAGACATTTAAAGTAAGCATAAGGAAATGGACCCCACCCACCAGAAAAGTTAAATCCCCATGCTACTCCGAGAGAAAGGCCACTGACATTTTTCAGTTGTAGCATTTTTGTTATAACTCATCCAGACATGGAGCCTCAACAGAGAAAATCTGTTATACTCATTCAACTTTGAAGAATCCAATTTTTAATAAAAAGTGAAATTTCACAGCTGAAAATGAGGGGGAGTGAAAGCCAAAGGATATTGCTAATTTATTAGACCTGTCACTTACATTTCCACTCCCACTATGACACTGTTTTAACTGTCAGTGAAGCATCAGGATGAAAGACTTTTGGAGTGTATCAAAGAAAAGAAAGTTCTTTGACATGTAATGAAGGTACATTCATTTCATGTTTTCTCAGCACTGACTTTGAAAACTAGGCATATTTAATGTTTTGTTAATTATATGTATATTTCAGTGGACATCCGTTAAATTACTAAATCATTTTCTAAACTGTCCATTTTTTTCACTTAGTAATATATTCAAGAAATATGCCGTTAGCCAAGTTAAAAGTGACTAAAATTTCAAACATAGAAAAACCATGTCATTGACAGCTGCATACTACAAACAAATTGAAAATATACACAAATGTTTTATTTCATTACCTTCAGAAAGGCCAATATGTAGAAATATTAACTCATTTAACTTCAATAAAATTATAATGAGGTTGGCGTCTTTTTGGAGTGTGAGGATTGGTATTTGTTTGGGTTGTTTTTCTATGAAGTATTGTGGAAAAGATCTTTAGTCATCAGAATGAACCTTCCAACTCATCCATATTTCTTCTTTTTAGCATATTACAGGCCACTTAAACTCTGTTCCTCAATTCTCTCATTTGTAAAATTATGTAATTGGAAAACATGAGCAGCCAAGTCCCTTCCTACTCTAAAATTCTATGCTTCGAAGTGTTAATGACATGAATAACTTTTTTGTAATGACCGATTTTCCAAACCACACAACTATTTTACAAAGTCATTAGAATAAGGTGCTAGTTACTGAACTGACTCATTCTTCTTCTCTTCCTGCTCCATAGCTTTATAGCTTTCCTTTGATAATTCACTGGGTTTTTTTTTTTGGTTTTTATTTTTAAGTCTAAATAGCGCACATTACAAAGGAGGAGCACACCAGGAAAAGCAGACAAATGTAGGGCTCAAGAATACATTAAGCATCTACCATATGCAATGTGTGTGTTAGTCATACAATTGAATAAATGAAATGGCATAATTAATGACCTGAAGGTGCTTGAGAAGATAGTATAAGTTCACTTAAATATATTCTCCAGGAAATCTGTTTTCTATATTTGTATTATCTGCAAAATATTTTTTTTCAATCAGCATTTATTAAGTACCTACTGTGGGTCAGGTATTGTGCTTGGTGCTAAAAATAGAAATAAAAAGATAAGACAATCTACTTCTTACAAGGAACTATTATTCTTAGGAAGCATAATATTGTTAGAAAAAATATAGCCTATACCATTTTCCAAATCAATTCAATCTTAGTTGGTGAACTTTTGCTATGTCATACAGAAAAATGTTATGTAGAAATAACAATAATGATGAAAATAACTAGAAATATGGATTACTGAGTAAAGGTTTTTTTTTCCCTTTGAAGTCTGAAAAACTCTGTGGGTCTTTGCTGTTACCTCTCTATTTTAGGCAAAATTAAAAGGATCTTATTGCATTTGAAGTAGCAGTAAAAGTGTAATAAGTACATACTTTCTGGGAAACTATCCAGAGATAGTTAAGAAGTTATTCTTGCCAACGTTAATGTTGTCAGAATATAAATCAGGATACGGATTTGAGGTTAGTCTACATCTAGATAACGCCTAAGACATTCCTTAATAGATGGACATTCTTCATTGGAAAGTTATTTTTTGGCATCACAATTGATAGAGGACAACTGTTGTTTCCAGCTGGCACAAGAGTATGACAACATAAATCCATTCAAGTGAAGAGAATAATAATAGACTTTCAATGCAATGATTTTAGAAACAATGTTTTTTTAATAATATAAAAATGAAAATAACTTAATAAATACAAAATAGGTGCATTTTAGATGGGGAAGTTTTCTTTTTTAAAGAAAGATATTTGAGTAAACATAATTTTTAAAAATTGTGACCAAAAATTAATAAAGGTAAGCTGTACAGGGATACTCCCCAGTAGCAATCATTAACCCGGAACATTTGAATAATAGGTGTACATTTGGGAAGAAACAAAAAGGATTTCATTGAATGGTTGCCATTTGGAAACAATAATTAGGGGGAAATCACCTTATCTAGAAGGTTTAAGTACTCTGAAGGGACAGCATAACATATGTAAAAGCTAAAATCAACATAAATTTGATTTATGTGATGAAAACTATTTGGAACTAGAAATAAATAAAATAAAACTAGATGTGATCAATTAAAACCTTGGTTGAGTGGTAAAAAAAAATCAATACAATGCTATAAAAAAAGAATATTTGGCCAACATGTATCTATGCACATACGATATATACATATAGGTATGTGATATATATATATATATATATACACACACACACGCACACACACACATATATATGTTTATATATATGTATACACACACAAATGTATATTGTATTTGTGTATAACTATAAATATAACTTGTTATTTTCCCAAATTCCATTTCAGTATTCAGGTAATGCATGGCAAAATGTTATAACTCTGAGGACAACATCTGAAGACACACATTTAGGTCAGAAATTCATAAACAGTTAATGCAGGATTGAATACTTAATTCTGTTGGCATTTATCAAGTCATTTTGGCCAGAGAAAATCATTGCTAGTCCAAATCCTATTACTTAGAGGTTGACAGCTTCAGGTGATAATTCTGCATTGTCCTTCCTTGCTGGCTGTTAACCTTCTGATACCAGGGAATATTGAAGGGCTCAACTCTCACATAACAGGTACTCATGAAGAATCTTAATCCTAAAACTCACGCTCTTATTTCATGACTTGGTGAAACTAAGCTTCATTATTTTCAGTTTAGTATGTCAAAATCTATTTTATTTCCATAGAGTGGCAATTGAAGTCTTTCCTAATCTCCCTTCACTCTACCCCTTGTAACTTTGTACATACTTATTTATCTGTGTACATCTCTCCCATGGAATATAAACTCCTTGAGGGAAGAGACTATTTTATTATTGTCTTTGTAGCTCTAGCACCTACCAAAATACCTTACCTATAGACATTGCTTAATAAATGTTTGTTTAATGGAATTCTATACCACCGTCGCCCAAATATTTTTTTTTAATTCAAGATGTGTTCTCCATGGAGTTTATGTACATGTCTATCTGAGTTGGTTTAAATGTGGTTTGTAATTAGGAGAACAAGAAATAGTTTACCTATCAGATCTGTGGAGAAGCGAAGAATTTATGACCAAACAAGAGCTAGAGAACATTATTAAATGCAAAATAGATAATTTTGATTATATTAAATGAAAAAGTTTTTACACAAACAAAACCAATGCAACCAGGATTAGAAGGAAAGCAGAAAGCTGGGAAACAATTTTTACAGTCAATGTTTCTGACAAAGGTCTCATTTCTCAAATATGTAGAGAACTAAATCAAATTTATAAGAATACAAGTCACTCCTCAGTTGATAAATGGTCAAAGGATATGAACAGGCAGTTTTCGGGTGAAGAAACTAAAGCTATTTATAAGCATATGAAAAAAATCTTCTAAATCACTATTGATTAGAGAAATGCAAATTAAAACAACGCTGAGGTATCATATTACACCTGTCAGATTGATTAATATGGCAGAAAAGGAAATAAATGTTGGAGAAAATGTGGGAAAATTGGAACACTAATACATTGTTGGTGGAGATGTGAACTGGTCCAACTATTTTGCAGAGCAATTTGGAACTACGCCCAAAGGCTATAAAACTATGCATACCTTTTGATCCAGCAATATCACTACTAGGTCTGTATCCCAAAGAGATCATAAAAAAGGGGAACGGACCAACATGTACAAAAATATTTATAGCAGCTCTTTTTGTGGTGGGCAAGAATTGGAAATTATGGGGATGTCCATTAAGTGGAGAATGGCTGAACAAGTTGTGGTATATGAATGTAATGGAATATTATTGTGCTAAAAGAAATGATGAGCAAGAAAAATCTGGAAATACCTACATGTACTGATGCTGAGTGAAGTGAGCAGAACCACCAGAACATTGTACATAGCAACAGCAACATTGTACAGTGGTTAACTATGATATACTTAGCTCTTCTCAGCACTACAATGATCCAAGACAATTCCAAAAGACTCGTGATGGACAATGCTATCCACATACAGAGAAAGAACTATGGGGTCCGAATATAGATCGAAGTATATTATTTTCACTTTTTTTGGTTCCTTGTTTTTCTTTCATATGGTTTTTCCCTTTTGTTCTGATTCTTCTTTTACAACATGACTATTGTGGAAATATTTTAACATGACTGAAAATATATTACCTATATCAGATTACTTGCTTTCTTGAGGAAGAGAGAGAGAAGAATGGGAGGGAGAAAAATTTGGAACTCAAAATTTTACAAAAATGAATGTTGAAAACTATCTTTACAAGTAATTGGAAAAGACATAAAACACTATTAAGGAAAAAATAAATGTGGTTTGTAAGGAGTTATAAATATCTCTGGAATAATCTACCTCTTTCAAAAGGAGGGCCTGAGTTTTGGTGGAGGTGATCAGGAGTTTACAGACATGGTGCTCTGCTCAAAGAGGGGATATCAGATAAGATGTATACATACCCCCCCCCCATATATAGTTGGTCCCAGGGGCAAGGGAGAGAATTTAGATTCAAGTATTCTCCTAATCACTATTAAAAGACTCAGTGAGACTAAGTTATATCCAAAGGCTTGACTCCTTTCCTACCAAATGCAAATCATACAAAGAACATCGCAAATACATTTTTCCAAGCCGATAGTAAAACAAAATCAGAAAAATTATATGCATTAAACTGTACCAGGCATTGCACAGTGTGAATGAACAGTCCCACTGGGAGTGAGTTATATCAGCTTAACTAAAAGAGAAAATCCACAATCTCACCCAAGAAGCAATTCCCCAAAGCCTCTAGTGTAGCAAGTTAGTACCCAGGGATGTGTTTGAGCTCCTCTCCATGTTGTATCTTCCCAGGGACCTTCCTTCTTTCCACAGACCACTCCATGAAAAGAGCCTGGAACAGTGTGCTTCTTTTATGGAAGGCCAAAACAAAACAAAACAAAACTTTCCTAAGCTCTCACCAACTCCATACTTTGCACAGGCAGAGATCGCTGAGTAATTCTCTCCCTCAAAAAGAAGAGTCTTATGTAAATACCTAGGCTGGAGCCCAGGGGTTCTATTCACAATTATGCTTATGATATCAGCTCATTTTCCAAAATGTAAAATTCAAATGTTAATTCAATATTGAGAACAGTATCATAATTATAGCACTAATATTTCAGTGCTTTGAAAATCCATTATTTTATCAGACTGGGCACTCCCTCCACTAATGCCAAATACAGTACCTCTGCATCTCAGAAGTTGCCTGAATTGCTATGAGCAAAAAATTTACCACTCAGTCATCAGCCTTCTGGTGAAGACTCTTTTTAAATTTATCTACGCTATCAATTCTCACAAAAGCAAATGTGTCACTGGGCCCATACTTGAAGGCTGGTTAGCTTTCGATGACCTACTGCTCTAGGTCTTCACTCTGGTATAGCTTTGTAAGGAACTGGTGATATGATTAGTAGGGCTTTAGAACACTGGAATGTCAGCCTTTTTATCATTCAACATATTTGTTGAAATATATTGAACGAATATATTGAATCATAAAAAGGCTCTCAGAATATGCAGGATATGTTGGTAAATGTGAGCAAAATAAAAGATATAAACAAAATTTACAAAAATAAGTGCTTACTGAATTGAATTGAATTCATCATTTTCTATACTGTGATTTGAAATACTCAGGTAAAAAGTCACATTTCAATTTATTTGAAGTTGCTCTGCACAGTACTGCTACAGTGAAAATGTATAATTTTCTTTCCTGGGATTCTCTTTAGTAGAAAATAATTTCTAAGTAGACATGATCCAATTTAATTCCATTGTAAAATAACTATAAAGAGTGAATGGCTGGAAAAATGTTATAATCTTTTTTTTTTAGAGTTTCCCTTTTAATTGATAACTGTAATTGCAATTCATGTAGATGTGGAGTATACAAACAGACTTTATTGATTTATATCCTTATGTTAAAGGCTCCTAAAATGATGTCTTCAAATAGACACCTTTTATGAAATTATACAGCTATTTCTATTGATATGCAAAGTCTAAATAAAAGAAAAACATCTCAGAGTAACTCTTAAAAAAGTGAAAAACACCTTCAAGTTATATAATTCATTTTTAAAATAAGGTAAAAAACAACTTTAAGGTAAGAAATTAAGAAAATTTATATTTTATTCACTAAAATGTTTGTTTCTTAATAAATAACCAAAAGATACAGTTTTAATGAGTAATGCAAATTATTAGCAACCAAAAAATTTTAAAAATGTTAAATTCCACTAATAATAGATGCAAACTAAAATAGCTCTGAGGTCTTACCTCATACCCATTAAATTGGGAAAGATGATGTTTAAAAATGGAACCAGTCAGTGTCAGAGGGTTTGTGAAGATAGGAACATTAATACGTCCTTGGTGTAACTATGAATTAGTCCAATTTTTCTTTGGAAAGCAAACTGTAATTATGTGAGAAAAGCCACTAAACTACCCATACTTTGACACAGCAATCCCACTACTAGGCATATATCCCGAAGGAAGTCCATAAGGCCTATGTATAACAAAATACTTATAGCACCACTCTTTGTGATATTAAAAAAAGAGAACTGAAATTTGGTACCTTGCTAACCTAATTGTGATATATGAATGCATTAGAATTTAGCTTATTGGATCATCACAACAATCTTATGAGGTAGCTATTATTATTATTTTCTTCACTTTACAGCCAAGAAAAGTGAGGCTCAATTTTCTCCTGACTCTAATACTCCCTCTCTGCCATATATTTCACTAGCACCTTTATTTAAGGCCATCACTTTCCTCACAAAACCAGCTCCTCCTCTTCATTTCCCTACTTCTGTTAACAGTATAACCACTCAACCCATCACCTTAGCTTAAAACCTTGGGATTACCTTTGATTCCTCCTTTGCTGTCACCTCCCTCGAACAATCAGATGACAATCACTGATTATCAGTCCATCTCTATAATATATTTCATATCTTTTTCTCAGCCTTTCTATTCTTACCACTACCACCCTCTTGTGTGCCCTCATTTCCTCTTGCCTGGACTTTTGCAATAGCAATAGTTTTCTTGGACTATTATCTTCCCACTGTCTAATATATCATACACACCACAGCAATTTATTTAATACATACATATATCTATTTAATACATATATAAATGATTCCCCATTGCTCATTGAACAAAGTCCAAATTCCTTAGCCTGACATTTAAGCCTTCCTTGATTTGAATTTAACCTGCTTTGGAAGCCTTACCTCATGCTACAATATCAGATTCCTGCCATAGCATGAAAGCTGGTGAAGGCTTAACAGCAGTATCCAAGTGTGTTCCAAATTAGAGTAAACTTGCAGCCAGGAACCCAGAAATATCAAATTTGAGTGAGTAGCTAGAGAAAATGAAAAAAAAAGGATACTACCAAGAAGATACAACTAAGTTAAACAGGAATGATAAACAAGTAAATTGAACATGAGAATTTGGGGACCCAAATCTTGGGAAAGTTGGATAAAATCACATAAATGGAAACAAGCTGTCTGGTAATGAAAAGTTTCAGTCCATAGCCTCCTTTTGGAAGAACCAAACAACATGGAAGTTATACTTGACTCAACATCTTAAAGAAATTACCACTCCTGGAAGCCATGATCCTGATGATTCTCCTTCACATCCTCTGCACAATGGACCATTGGCTGTGACTTTTTAATGTCCCTCATTTTCCCCACCCTCTTTCTTTACTTATTCTATTCTCTAGGCTTGGAATGTTCTTTATTACTAAACTCCTTTATCTGATATCTATTGGTTAAAGTGTTATCCTTTTCTTGATTAAGACACATTGAGATTTCCAAGAATAAGAAGGATCCCAACACCTTTCAAGACAACCTATACCACTTTTGGACAACTCAATTGCAGAGGGAGAGTACTAACAACTCAAGGTTAAAAAGAAATCAGAATAGACCTAAAGAAGGTGACTCTTTCCATCTGAAAATTGTGAAGTATCTTTACCTGGGGCAGTTTTGTTGAATAAAATCAGAGTGACCCTGGCAAGCATTCTGCATAAAATAAATGATCACTTTGAAGCTATGTGAAGTTATGTGTTGAATTTGTTGTCACCATCCACACTAAATGAAGCATTTAGCAACTCCAGTATTGGTGACTATACTTGGCTTTTGGAAACTTTGTGAAATAGACCCCTAAGTGTGAAAGGTACAAATATCGCTAAGTATAATTGTGAAATGGAAAACCAATAGAGTTTAAGGGAAATTTTTTAGATGACGTACAATACTTTTATAATTCTATACTTTTTTCTTTAAGTATTTGATTTATAGGAATCTCTTAAGTAGAAAGAGCCAACCAAACACAAAAATCGTTTGTTTCATTATTTGATAGACACAAATTATTAAGAGTTAAGTAGCCAAACTCATTTTCAATTCTTTACAAATCCTGGATATTTACTAGATCACTTATTGTCAGAAAGCTAATGTTCCAATTTACCAAATTATCTACAATCTACTAGGGGAAAAAGTTAATCAAACTAGGTTAGTCATCTGCCTATACAATGAAACATAAAAACATTTAGTCTCAATGATCACAAAGTGAATCATGTTCGGTAGTACTTACTATTGTATAAAAAGAAAACATCACCATAGCATGAGGAAACATCTTGGCTATGCATGCAGGTACTCATGCAAGGTAGTAAAAAAACACAATTATAAGCAAATAATTGAAAGATACTACAACTCCACTATGTAACTGATAAAGTAACAATGGGTTAGGAAAAGAGTAGCTTCTATGACTACTACTACTAATAATGATAGATAATATTTAGGTAGTGTTTTAAGGCTTTCAGAGAGTCAGGTAATTCTTTACAGACCAAGGGATATGTCTAAGCTGGGGACACTAACCTTTCTTCTTTGTATGTTTATACAGAGTAGGTTGCTATTGTCTTACTGATTATTCTCTATGAAAAAAAACCCTTTATTATCAGAGACTGGAAATACTTTTAAAAACAATTGCATTTAAAATTGTATAGTCTATGCTTATCGATTTCAAGTAATACTATTCGCAGATAGGAAAATTTGTTTGTTTTACAATTTTATTTTCAGGATCTCCCTGTAACCAATTTGGTTTAACACCAGTATATTCTAATATTTCTATTAACAGAATGCTACAACTGAGATCCCAAACTACTAATAACTTTGGGATCTTCGCCTCTGTATTTCATGTTTCTTTTTTCCACATTTATACAGTTACAGAATGTGAGTTTTTAATTTTATTTATTTCTTTATTTCTTACCCCTGTTCCAATTAGCATAGCACTCTTTTTACTTTTTTTTATTCTTTGCTTCCTCATTCTTTTTTAGTGAGAACCAAGTCCCTTTCCAGGAAGACATATAAATTCCATGTCTTCGGAGTGTTGTGCCTGAATATAAATGATTTGAGGTCAACAGCAGACCAAGCTCCGAGATATATGAGTTTTCAGCATAATTTTCCCTCTTTCACTAGCAAGTGCCTCTTTTAATATCTTTTATTTATGCCCTTTGTGGCTATGTGAATTATAGCCCTCTGATCCTTACCAGTCAGTTGTTTCCATTACCATAGCGACACCTGGAGAGGCTCAGATACAGGTTTCTTGAGTTGAGCACTGTCTTCAGTGAGGAATGAATGTCAGTGACACTTGCTGTCTTTCCTACTAATCTCTGCAGGGCACAATGACCTTTCTACCCTAACAGCAACAGCTGATCTTGAGTTGTAGGGGGCAACACGGTCAAGTGCATTCATCTTTGAAGCCCGAGCTTCACTTTTAAGACAACCTTTTACATTCCTAGTGAATGCGATTTTACTTTAAGTCATGACAAACACCAAGGAGACATCCAGGGTAATGCCTGCAGCCCTGTGGCAGAAAGGAAAAGAGACTAAGCTGAAGTATCAGAGGCAAGACAAGAAGTTGAAGCCAAAAGGTAAATAATACACTAAGCATTCCCTATCGAGAGTTCTAATTTTTAACACTGTTGTCCTTGACCTAGAGTACACACAAAACTGAAAGGAAAAAAAAAACTGTATAAAATCTTGGCTTTCATGCAAGCCAATGCAGAATAATGTCTCTAAAGTAATTTCAAAGTGAAAAGAAGAAAGCAATAAGCACAGTGGTTGGTAGATTGGAGACTGTGGGAATACTGTGTTCAAAGCAAAGCCTTCTTACCCAAATGAAGAGAAATGAGGGAACAGCAGTCAAGACAGAAGTGCCATAGTGTAGCCAGATCTGTTTTGACTCAGCTTATTTTCCCCATCACTGAGAAGGGGCAGCTGTGCCATCAATCATAGTCAGATCATTTTTTCTCTGTTAAATAGACAACTTGTCAGGTAGGTAACTAAATGTATGTTATGCTCCAACAATGTCACTTAGGGAAAGAATCAACACTCTGAGTGTGACTTTCACAATACAACATTTCATTACGGAGGCTGTAGCAGTTTCAAATGAAGCTCTGAGGGCAATTTCCCAGCAGCCATTCACTGAAGTCAACATCAGTTGAACTTAGCCAAAAGGAAAAGTGTGTTACTTCTACAAAAAGTCTGAGGTGATTGAAAGAGCAGGTTTCCCTAGCAGCCTACTTATTCACAAATAATCCATTTATACATAGAGCTTTTTGCAAAAATACCAATATACTAGATGAATTCAATATCTGGATATCCAAGCCTCATAAAATTATTTCTTAAGTTGAGCAAATGCATACAATGTATATGAAACAAACCCTAAAAACCATACTACTAACTATGATGCTTTGAGAAATTTCTTTGTGAGGCCTGGATCAAATCATAGTGGGTTGGCCTTATTAGAATCACTTGGGAAGTTTTCACTTAATTTTTTAAGATGTGATTCAATTAACAGAGGAATCTTTACCATGTTTTAGTTTACCTAAAATAGACACTGAGGAAGTCCCTGAAGGTTAAAAGGTTAGAAGGCTCCTCTTTCTTTTTTCTTTTCCTTATCAAGGGTCCTTCCTGGAGCTACTGCCACGTGTGTAGTGGTGTACACCTTTCCCTTGCTTGTTGAACTACAAAGAATCACTAGCATAAAAGGATCCCACTAGTAAGAGGGATTGGTAGTGGTGGAGGTTGCTGCTGTCGAAAGTGACAATGCCATTCCTGGCCTTAACTCCAACCCAGAGATGGCACGTCCATGCTAGAGACTCCAATTCACATGAGCATCCCTTTAGAAGTGACAGCTAGCAGTAGCCACTATGTTGACAGGCTATGTGATCCTAATCCTAGAAAATTCTACAAGATGTTATAGACATGAAAAATGCTGTAATTGGAAACAACAGAAACCCAACCTTTGTTGTAGGAGCAGTTCCAAGACTCTGCTACAGCAAGAAACTTCAAGCACAGAGCTAAAAACTGAATTTGCAGTGGTCCTGGGAAGTCTTGCTATTGGTACTAAAAACTGCAATATTATCCCTGCCTTGCTGCAAAAATTACTATCATAAGGCTTGAAGTTCATTGAAGCTTGCCTTAGATGCCTTTGTACCATTTCACCATCCATTTTACATATCCATTTTTACCCCAGAGGACCTACTTTATATGTATGCTACAGTTATTCCCCATCTCATGGCACTTCTAGGTAGATCCATTATACACAAGAATACATTTATCAGATCTTCTCTCATTGCTACAAAGCACTAGATCATCAAACAATTTTATTTAACCACGGAGCAGTACAGAATATTGTTCATCTGCTAACTTCAGTGTCATACAAAGTTCGAATGCCAGCACTGAAATGCTTCTCCGTTCTAGCCTTTGAAAACCTCCAGGATCCATTACTCTTGTAAATGTTTTAGTTGATAGAGAATTATTACCCCAGATTTTCATGAAGATGTTACAGAGGAATGAGCCTATTGAAATGCTGCTCACATCAGCAAAATGCTTGACATATATGTGCAGAGCTGGAGCAGTCCGGACAGATGACAATTGTATTCTATTAAAGACTCTGCCTTGTTTGGTTTGAATGTGCAATAAGGAGAGATTGCTAGAGGAGCAAGCTGAAGGAGCTGAAACACTCACCTATCTGATTGAACCAGATGTTGAACTACAAAGGATTGCTGGCATAAAAGATCACCTAATTGCCGAGCTTGCTGATTACTTCAAGAATCCCAGTTCAGTCAATGCAATCACTGGTATCAAAAAGCTTGACCATGATTGAAAGCATGCTCATGAACTTCACCAGGCTGCTTTCAAGCTTTATGCCTCCCTTGGAGCTAATGATGAAGACATCAGGAAGGAGGTGAGTCTGGGAGAGGCACGTCCCCCAGTCGTGACACCCAGCAGGCAAGGAGTGACATCATACTGAAAGAGTACTAACAGTGACTGTTTGGCTATAATAAAACAGGGACTAAAAGCATATTTGAAGAATGAATGGGACCCCGATGTTGGGTTTTTTTTTGTTTTGTTTATAGAATTGTAGTGTGATATGAACATGCTGGAATGACAAATAACTGGTATGCATTTATGTGACATTAATATGGATTCTCATGTTGCCCATTTTTTGCATAAGTTCTGGTGAAATTTATTCTAACACTGTGAAGCTTCGGGCACCTTGAAAAACACACTAGAACTGTAAATGTTATTTATGGAAATACCTTCTTTCTGATACCATTGAGAAATCCAAGTCTCCTATTGTACATTGTCCTTTGATATGTGGCCTAGTTGTGTTTCACTTTTTTTTTTTGCTACTGTGCAAGTTTTGCATGAATAAAAGCTTTGTGGAATAAAAGGGGGGGCAGTCAGGTGGCACAATGGAAAGGGCACCAGCCCTGGACTCAGGAAGACCTGAGTTCAAGTCTGGCCTCAGATACTTACAAGCTGTGTGACCCTGAGCAAGTCACTTAACCCTGATTGCCTCAAAAAAGAAATGAATAAAAATTTAAATGAGTGCGCCATAAGCTTCACAGGGGTTGGTTGGTTCCGAAAGCCTTAGAATAAGAATGGAACTGTCCTGCCCTTGCTCTTTCAATTCCCTTTTCCCTTCTCCTTCCCCTCCCCTTCCCTTCCATTCTTTCTCTTCTCTCCTCCCCCTCCCTTCTCACCCTTTCATCACCTCCCCTCCCCAGCCATCACACGTGTAACCTTAAAATTGTTCCTTAAAGACTGTCGAATGTAAAACATAGATACAAACCAAGAAACTCTTCTAAAATAAACCAGGAAGTCATGGTGACTGCAATTGTTCTAATGTAGTCCTTACAAAGGAACAATTAGAGACTTGTAAAAACTCTATGAAACACTCAACTTACCCAAGTACACGTTTCCAAGCAGGAGCCCTGGAAGTTTCCACAGTCAGATGGCTATGAAAACATTGACTTCATTGCAGTTAATGATCATCTCAACAGTAAGGAAAATCTATTTTTTACCATTATTGTTCATTTTCTATTTTCACCATTTGACTAATAGTTCTTGTTAATCAATTATAATTATAGTTTAAATTGTATTATTCAAAGATCTGTTTCAGTAAAAGGGAATTTGTGTAATTTTTACAAATTAAATATTTAAAATATTGGAATATTTGATGTTTCTTGATAATTATAATCCATCTCCCTTTCCCTGGCTACCCTCTGATGGCTGGAATGTTCTCCCTCCTTATCTTTCCCTTTGTTGTTCCCTAGTTTACTTCCAGACTCACCTCAAATCTCAGTTTCTGAAAGAGATCTTTCTTGCCACCTTCTCTTCCCCTCATTGCTATTACATTACATCTCATTGATTGTGTATATCTTATCTAGTCATTCACACCCTGTCTCCCCATTAGACTACAAGTTCCTAAATATCTTCGATCTCTTAATGTAGAAGCTGCTAGTTCTTGGGTTATTCTGATTGTGTTTCCACAATACTCAAATTGTTTCTTTCTGGCTGCTTGCAGTATTTTCTCCTTGGCATGGAAATTCTGGAATTTGGTGACAATATTCCTAGGAGTTTTCTTTTGGGGATCTATTTGAGGAGGTGATCGGTAGATTCTTTCAATTTCTATTTTGCCCTCTGGCTCTAGAATATCAGGGCAGTTCTCCTTGATAATTTCTTGAAAGATGATATCTAGGCTCATTTTTTTGATCATGGCCTTCAGGTAGTCCAATAATTTTTAAATTATCTCTCCTGGATCTATTTTCCAGGTCAGTGGTTTTTCCAATGAGATATTTCACATTGTCTTCTATTTTTTCATTCCTTTGGTTCTGTTTTATATTTTCTTGATTTCTCATCAAGTCACTAGCTTCTACTT